>OX401414.1:821560-1291560 GCA_947846245.1 Cerastoderma edule
AGGGAATAAATTAAGAGGTCAGTATTTTAACAAAGGCGATTAGACAGTTTAGATGATATGGGCACCTGCCGACGTATTTCATTGGTCAGATTGATTGACGGTCATCTAGTAGATTACATTATAAATTATAGGGTTTTAGAATATTTATCAGAGAGCCAGTCTAATGGACCTCGTCAGACGACTTTACACATTGGACTGGCACTCGGTACCATCTTTTTGATAAAGAACACCGATTTTACGACTAACTAAAAGAGATACAGACTGAAAAATGGACTTGTTATTGTTTGAAATGGATCTTATTTTAAACTATTTCTCCAAATAAAAACCTTTTAAGAACACAAAATCAAACAGAATTATTTTTCTAAAACAATGAATAAAGGAGGAAAGGTCAACGACCAAAAAAAGAAAAGCCTTTCTTATGAATTATTTTTAAAATAATGATAACAAAAATCAATATAGCATCCCTTTCCCCATATGCACTTACCAAAAGCTTCTACAAATATGATCCCCGCCTTCTGGCGGGCGATCAATAATTATACATGTAAGTGTTTATTCTGTTTTTTGTTTGTTTTTCTTTTATTCACAATAAATTCAGTGATAAGTCTGTAACTAAACACAACCAATATAAATAGACTACTTCTGATTGTTTCTTAAGCGGTTATGGTCTGTCATAAAGCGCGTAAAGGGACCCCGCACTATACTTGTCAATCCCACTATTAACGCGGATCTAGCATAATGTCTCCCGACAACCGTGTTATAATGAGGCTGCAGTGTACATGGATTACAACTCTCAAATGGAAAATCTGATTACCGCCCATACAAAGTCGTCTGCTACTCCAATAGTCAATGGAATATTCACAAAATTCTTTCAGATATTGAAAGAAAACTCTTTTTTCTATTAAATAATAGCTTCCATGACAGTCACTTAATTATTACGATCACAACAAGGGAGATTTTTCCAACAATGACTCGATTTTCGGGTCCCATTGGCAAGGGTGGGTTCACCTCATTTACTCCCAATGACCAAAAGCTAAGCGGTCAAAAACTCACAATGGAATAATAAAGAGTTTGATTACATCATTAACCTTTTGTCCATTCCAAGTCTTTACCAATGATTGAGAAAATATGGGAGAACTAAAAACTGTTGAAAAGCTTTTACAGCTAAATACATATAAATTCACTGTACACAGGCTCCTAAAACTTACTACAGGACTTAATCTCCAGGATGTTTCATATAACAGTCCAGCTGAGGTACAGTTTCAAAGCAATCCTTTTTCAACTTTTAAACCTTTTCCCGCACAATAATGACATTTGAAAATTTTGTTGCAGACGACTTTAGAAAACATTGAGGCAAAAGGAGAAATTGCTCATGACAATTTTTCCTTTTCCCACAATGTTTTCTGGCCTATCAGAAGATTATTTTCCAATCACTCAGTCTGCAAACTCTTTCAATTTAGGACAGTGGAAAATTTGTTGTTTGGGAAAGGGTTAAATATCTTTACATAATAAAATATCATGGGTTCAATGCAAGACTATAGTAAGTGCTTCATAAACATGAAGCACTTACTATAGTATTGCACTGAACCCTCAATATATGAACAAGCAGCTTAAACAAAATCTCACCAATTCCTTTAACGCCAATAGGCCTGTCGGTGAAGCTAGGAAACTGGTACTCGTATCCCTTCGGGGGTCCCATAGGTAGACTATTAAACCTTTCCCGCTCCTCCTTCCTTGCACTTGGAACGGGCAAAGCATCGATAGAATTATCTCCCATGCCTGCCGACACGTTTGGTCCCATTTCCCCATGAATTGGCGTGCTAACCGTTGCTTCAGGAGCTTCCTCGACCGATATCAGATTCGATCGCTTGCGACTCAGAATGCGGGAACCTGTCCGAGACGTCGACGTAACCTCTGTAACAGCGCCCTCGGGGATGATTTCTAACGAGGGCTGCATGCTTACAATACTAGATTTTCTCTCTGCAGTGGTTCGCATATCAACATCCCCAATCACACGTGTAAGCTTTTTCCGTATGTTGAACCATAACATCTTCAGATGATCTCTTATATTAGAGCCGGTCAAAGTCATCCTGATTTTTTTACACAGTGTGACATTGCAGTTATTCCTTACAGTGCCAAACGGGCTTTTTCCTGCACAAACATTCACATGACATGTTACGAGAGAGAAGATCTGAGTGCAGACGTCACATGCGACATACGCTGAGTTGCAGTTTGCATAGTGTTTGAGGAGGGAGTTGATTGTGGTGCAGACAACGCATTCCAGCATATCGTCTGAGAGTTCGTCCATATTCACCATAGAGAGGATCAAACAAGCCTCCACTGGGCTGTCTGTCAGATCCCAGCAAGGTCCATCTTTACCCTGGAAACGATACATAATTCATGAAATAAATGGACATGAGAGGTTAACTATTTAGTCGCCTAAGCCTTTACCATACGCCAAATTCTCAACTGTCCAAAATTAAAAGAGTTTGCAGACAACATTACAAAATGTGATGAAATTGAAATATAACCTTATGATAGGGCAGAAGACATTGTGGGAAAGTATCAACCCATTCAATACAGTAGTTAATGAGATACAAAGTTGCATGTAAAAACTTAATCACGAATTTTTAAGTACAGCAGGCCACATAATTTGCTTAAATTCAAAACTAGAGGATCTGATGTGAAACTTGGTCAGGGATCTTAGATTATGATCCTGAAAACATATAATGAAGTATCAACCCATTCCATACAGTAGTTAATGAAATATAAACTTGCAAGAGCTAAAGACATTTTAATAAATAACCTACCTCTGCCTGTTCTTTTATAAAACCTAGGAACTTTTCCCAGTGCTCCACGGAGATATCGCTGTGTTTTTTACGATATTTCTTGTAATCCTGTCCAGGAATATTCTCCTTTGAGAGGCTGGAGCCCGATCTCTTGCCAAAACCGGGGCTTGACGGTGAAGGGGGACCATCCCCCCTGGATCCATCACCATCATTTGGATTACCTCTGTTCCCACTGTTATCGCTATCTTTGTTTGGGCGGTTGTTGTTCGCATCTCCGTCTGTGCTTTCCTATGATGAATAAACCTTTCTGTTATACAAATGACTTCACCATTACCACAAACCACATTTGATAACATTGTGGAAAAATGAAATTTGTTTATTGCATATAATCCATTTACTACAGAACATTTTTGAAAACAATTTGGCAAAATGAAATTTATGTATTGCATAAAATTTTCAAAAATGCCTTGATACACGTTATAGGAATTGTATGAAAAACTTTTGAATTTGAGAGGGATCACAGGGAATGGTATATAAATCAAACACTAACCTTTCTACCAGAGCCCTTCTGTGAATTGTTCCCATCGATTGACGAGCCAGAGTTGTTTGAGCCCGCGTCTGAACACTGGCGGCCTCGTTGTTTGGTCATTTGTATCATCGTCAGTCGGCGCATGCCTCCAAGACCTTTTGGTATGTCTTTAGAAATAAACAGAGTTTAAATAGTTAAAATTTATTTATTTTACATCGATTGTGACAGAAGCTTGAAGCTTATCTAATTCACTCTAGATGACTGCTTCCTGGATACTACACCAGTGCTCACACCAATTTGTGGGTTAGTCCTGGCAATTTTCACCTCGCTTATTGGTATTTGAACCCTGGACCCTTAGGACAAGACGCTGGCGCTCCACCACTGCACCACTGTAGCACACACACCGACCACTGTAGGCGTCACAAATAAACAGACAAAGTTTCCATTTCAAAACTGTTTAAATTCATAGACTAAAAGAGGCTAACAAATATCAAGTAAAAAGGCCTTTTGGCACATCTAAAATGGAAGAATCTTTTTTTTCTTTTTTTTTTATATGGGTTTTACATCACATCAACATCATTTCAGTTATGTAGCGATGCCCGACTCTTAATGATGGAGGAAGACCCCATACTCAACTGCCCATAAGGGCTGGTCAAGGTGGGTAGAACCATCAGCATTCAGTAAGTCAGTCGGGAGAGTGCCTCTCATGAAAATCCATATCCCACTCAGGATTTGAACCCACGCAGAGAGGGGCTGTGTGATTTCAAGTTCTGTACTCAAACCACTAGGCCACGGAGGCCCCACGAAGAATATTTCTTTTCAAAATCATGACTTGTCAAAATTCATAGCATCAACAGAGGCCAAGAAATATCAAGTAAAATACTTTGCTACATCTTCATTGGCACATGCTTCAAAGCCCTTTGGGTATGTCTTTAGAAATAAACGAAAGAAGTTTTTCTGTGACTTGACCAAATTCAAAGTATCAACAGAGGCCAACAAATATCAAGTAAAAGGATCTTTAGACATTGCGTGCTTCACAGCCTATATTGTTGTCTTAAGAAGTTAAAGGACAAGTTTTCTTTTCAACACTGTGCCTTGTCCAAATTCAAAGTATCAACAAAGGCTAAGAAATATCAAGCAAACTTTTTTTTTTTTTTTTCTTTTTTTTTTTATATGGGTTTTACATCACATCAACATTATTTCAGTTATGTAGCGATGCCCGACTCTTAATGATGGAGGAAGACCCCATACTCAACTGCCCATAAGGGCTGGTCAAGGTGGGTAGAACCATCGGCATTCCATAAGTCAGTCGGGAGACTGCCTCTCATGAAAATCCATAACCCTCATCAGGATTTGAACCCACGCGGAGAGGGGCCATGTGATTTCAAGTTCTGTACTCTAACCACTAGGCCACATATTTTTTACATCTTCATCTTCAAAGCCCTTTTGGTACATATTAAGAAATAAACAGACAAGTTTTCACTATGAAATTACGTCTTTAAATCAAATGGACATGTCTCTATTTCAAAATTATGATTTCTATTTCTGATGTTCAAGAAGGAAAACAAAAATAACTTACAAATATCACAGCCACTTGTCTTTGATTTTGGTCCATAGCATCTTTTCTTCTGTTTATGGCATCTTCTCTTTGGCGTTTTTGATTTTTGTTTATGGCATCTTTTCTCTTGCATTTTTGATTTTGACATTACTGGTTCACTAGATTCTGGTTCGTTTGGTTCATGACAAGGGTCTTTTCTAACAGACATCCGACTTCCTTTAACAGGCCTTTCTTTGGTACAACCTACAGGTCCTACAATAAATTTTTTTTAATTAAGCTATCTTTTAACAGAGGTCAAGTTGATAGACATTTTCTCCTATCTCACTCCTTCAATGCTGCTTTAAACCCTATATTGTGGGTACTCAAACAGTTCCTCCGGTAAATAAGTTAACATTAAGTTGATAGAGTTTTTTCAATAAATAGCTCAAATCTTTTGAAACTGTGAAAGTATTTATTTCCATAGAATTTTGCATACAACTCATTTAACAGACAGATAAATGCATTAAGTATACTGCCAACAAAAACTCTGATATGTGGTATGAAAATAATAAAATTTTGCTTAAACAAACCTTCAACAACTTCAGAAACATCAGTTCTCTCTTTGACTTGGTATTCCTTATAATTCTTCTTCTTGCTGTTCTTTCTTCTTTTCCTTTTTGTTCTATCAGACATCTTGTTTTCACTGTAGACAAATGTTTCCTTTTCTGTTGTACCAACTTCTTTGGCATACTTTTTCAACTCTTCCCTATCAGCTTCTTTCATCAGCTCATCCTTATCAAGTTCTTCCCCCATTTTAACATCTTTTGTGCATGTCTCCAATGCAACCTCTAAGTTTTTCACTTGATCATTCTTTTCTGGAGAGATTTCATCAAAATCATCAGAGCATGTCTTAAACTGACATTCAAAGTCTTTCTCTTTGTAAAATTTGTCATGTGACATTTCATCTACATCTTTTCCAATATCTTCCAACTCATCTACAACTAGTTCGGACTTTTGATCTTGGACTTTCTCCATCTCTTTCTCAACAAACTCGTCTTTCTCTGATAAGTGTGACATCGCTTTCTCTTTCTCAGACAGCACCTTGTCATCGACTGCCTTATACTTCAACAGGTCCTCTCTGAATAACATAAAATTGGAAAAAATGTTGTGAAATAGTCTAGCAGGTCCTCTCTGAATGAAATAAAAATAGGAAAAAATGTCATGAAACATTTTCGGCATATTTTGCCATTTCTCAAAAGTTATTATTTTAAAAATAGGTCTCTTTTTTCTGTATGGTGTTTAACACTGTATCAACCATTTTTCAGTTATATTACAGCTTTCCTGGATCCACAAGTAATAGGCTAGGGCTCTAAAATGACTTGCAAAGGCCACTCCCACAAAACCAGAGGTGTCAGTGGGCTCCCGTTACCAAGTTCGCAAACTTAACTGCTTGGCCGAACAGGACCCTCTCTTCTTTTAAAAAGTAATGCGGGAATAAGATGACTCTGTATAGGTCATATATTTATATGAACCAACACTTTGTTAAGATATATCTTGAACATTTTTACAAACTAAAAATAGAAACAGGTGTTTTCCAAAACTGGCTATTTTAAGCCCAAAACGAGGAATTTCCAATGGCTTAAAATAGATATAGGAAGCCAAGAGTTCTCTGAATAACAAACCTTTAAGTAATTTCTATTCAAAGTCTATTGTCTACTGTACATAACACCAGCAAAGGGGTATTAACTTAAAATTGCCAGGCCCTATGCAACCATGTTGTCTAAAATAGGACTATAATTCAAACTTCATAGTAAAAGATTTGTTTGTTTAATTGTGGTTTTACATTGCCATCAGCAATTCTTCAGTAATATTGTTGTGATGCCTGGCTAATCATGCATTGAGGGAGACTCCAAACTTTACTGTTCACAAGGGCTGGTCAAGCTGGGTAGATTTATTTATATTATGGGTTTTACATCACATCAACATTATTTCAGTTATGTTGCGATGCCTGACTCAGTGGTCTCATTGACCCTGATTTGATACCAGATAACAGCTATCTAATTCATCGCAGAGTGTCTTTCGGCAAGACACAATATCTTAGTCTTAAAATATTAAATCATGGAGGGGCTATATAGAATGATGCACACAAGTAAGGTCTAAAAATTCATGGAAAGAAATTTTATATTAGAAATTTTATCAATGCTAACAATGCCTCTAATTTTTTTTTTTTTTTCTTTTTTTTATATGGGTTTTACATCTCATCAACATTATTTCAGTTATGTAGCGATGCCCAACTCTTAATGATGGAGGAAGACCCCATACTCAACTGCCCATAAGGGTTGGTCAACACGGGTAGAACCATCGGCATTCCGTAAGTCAGTCGGGAGACTGACTCTCATGAAAATCCATATACCTTTCAGGATTTGAACCCACGCGGAGAGGGGCCATGTGATTTCAAGTTCTGTACTCTAACCACTAGGCCACGGAGGCCCCCCCAATGTTCTTAAAGTTTGCCCACAGCCCTTCAAATATGTCCCACAGCTGATCAACATGCTTGTAACATTGTTAATTATATTTGACTTGGTTTAAAAGCAGGGTTTTTTTTGTCTTCCAATTCTAAAAGAATCCTAAACTTTTACACATTTAAGGATGCATCTGTAGTTACCCCAGCGCCTGGAAGAAATACTGAGGAAGACCCTGGACTACTCAAAAACTTAAAGGTTACTAGAATAGGTACTAGTTTAGTTTGAACATATTCTATTCAATAAAAAAACCCATCATTATATACATTACAAACAATTTTGTGAAACGGATTGGAACGAAAGCTAAAAGAATAGGTACATGTACTCAAAAACTTAAAGTTTAATAAAATAGAACAGGTACTCAAAAACTTTAAGGTTGCTTAAATAGAATAGGTACTAGGTTAGTTTAGTTTTATTCAATAAAAAAAACCTTCATTATATACATTACAAAAAAATTTATGAAACGGATTGGAAAGAAAGCTAAAAGAATAGGTACTCAAAAACTTAAAGGTTAATAAAATAGAATAGGTACTCAAAAATTTAAAGGTTGCTAAAATAGAAAAGGTACTAAAAACATAAAAGTTGCTTACTTTTTATAGATCTCCATGACCACTGCAAGGGCAATCTGCTGCTTTCCCTTAACACATTGTTTCTCCATCTGGCACTGCGAATCCAGCAAATGTCTGCTTGACTCAACATTCGATGTAAGTCCCTCATCTCCCATGGAATTCATCACCGTCCCTGATACATCATCGATTGAGTTAAGCGATTCAATTTCTTCTCCCCTTGAAGAGATTATTTTCATCTCGCCAGTCCACGAGTTCTCTGTCACACTGGGGCAGTGTTCGGATTCCTCGCCCTCTCTTGTCTCCCCCAAATCGTCCACCTTAGCCTGAAGCAAAAGTGAGTCATTTACTCCACAAGAATACACATCAGTATAGCATTCCTGTTTCATAAATGGGATTAACACCCTAATTTTCAGTTATGTAATGGTTTTCCTTTCTTTTATTTGCGGTTTTACTTAGCATCAAGATTATTTCAGTTAAGTTGTGATGCCAGGAGACCCCTAACTCAACTGCCCATAATGGCTGGTTAAGCTGGGAAGAACTATTGGCATGCCGTCAATCAGTCAGTACGCTACACTCATGAAAATCCAAATGCTGTCAATGGGATTTGAACCCACCTGTAGAGGGACCATGTGATTTCAAGTTTTGTTTTGCTTGTTTGGATTCACCAGTACTAGGCTAGGACTCTTAAGTGTCTTACCAAAAGAATGTCTAGAAATGTGTTAAGTTTCCAAAGAAATGCATGAAATCCTTATCCAGTGTTTGTCCAGTCAAATCAGCATTGTTTTGATCTTTTATGACCAGATATTGAAAGCCTCTCATTAATTGGGTTTGTAATTTGAATTCCCTTCATTCCAATTTGATAGCATCTTTTTAAGAAGGGTGTCGTGGGACCATTATCAAAAGATTCACTCTAGAGCAAAAGTTTCAACTTTGAGACACTGATCTTATCATTTGAAAAGAAAGAAAACATATTTATTTAAGAGGAAAATGAAATTTGGAGAAAGTGACATGTGTGCTTTTGTGTGTAATAAAGGGTTAAAGTTGAATCAATTTTTCAGCCACCAAAAGTCATTCTATGCGGTCACCGATAGAACATCAAAACAGGTTTATACGGCAATAGGTATAACGACGAAAAGGGTTTTATACGTAACGGCACTATATACCATAAAGGGTTAAACATTTAATACACTGTTACATTTAACATTATGCAATGATTAAAAGAAAGAAAATACAAACCGTTTTTTCAGGCAAGTCCACCTTTAAGGTAGATTCCTCTATCAAGTCATCAATTTTAAGTGGATCCAGTTGGCTTTTACAGCTGGTCTCTTCATCTACACAATCATTGATGCTCCTAAAGAAAGTCAATATGTGTACACATTTCTCACAGCATGAAAGTCCCTTTAATCGGCAGTATTATCAGTTTCTATCTATTCAAATGGGTTTTGCATCACATCAAACATTGATTCAGTTATGTTCTGATACATAACTTGACTGGCCAAAAGGACTGCTCTAGCCAAAAACCATCTGCATTCCCTAAGTATGCCAAGAGAAGCTACATTGGTAGGTAAGAAAGTGACTTTTTCTATATGCAATGCATCAGAAATTATATTTTGGTATCATTTTCCTATTAATAGCAAGTTTTCAGACAAAAACATTGTTGAACACTTTGAGATTGTCATTTCTTTCCATGTTCCTCAGAGCCCCTTATATCATGAGGGTTAAGTTAATCAAATTCACTCTCGATGTCAGCTTCCTGGATACTAAACCAGTACTCCTGCCGCATTGAGGGCTAGTCCTGGAAATTGTCACCTTGCTCAACAGGGATCAAACCCCGGGGCCCTCTGTACAAAAGGCCAAGGCTTTACCTCTGCACCACTGTTGCCCACTTCAATTGGAACTTCGTAAACTGGTTAATTGGAGAATTCATTGAACAAATCAGCAAAGACAACTAACCTGTTTTCAAGCTCGTCAGCAACTTTATTATCCACTTCAACTGTTCCATGATCTGTATTCCGTCTCTCGTCAGACTGCTTCAGAACCTCATGTATATCGACATCCACACTTATATCTGCTTTCGACTTCCTTCGGACTGGCAGAAAACCTATGGCCCTCTCATATTTGACGTTTTCATCATCCAGCTGCTGATTCTTCTTATTATCAAAGTCTTCAATTAAAACTTTAACCTGATCTTCTTTCTCACTGTTCTGGTCATCATGCAGTTCTTTGGTTCCATCTTTAGTGAGACCTACTTTCATATCATTATGTTTGCTACCCAATCCATTGGCTAAATTCTTCCGCAAAACTTTTTCCTTTTTATTTTGTAAATTGTCAGAGTCAATGTTTCCACCTTTCATCAGATCTTCTTTCATATTTTCTGTTTTTTCTGTTTGCTCTTCTTCACTGTAGAGGGCTTTAGCCGACTTTTGTTCATTCTTAATCAACTGGTGTGTTTTCATTAGTTGATGCTTGCTAATTTGGACTCCATCCTGTGATTTATATGGGATGACATAGCAATGACAGGACAAAGACTTCCTCTGGTTGTTACAATTGTCCTTCGACCACTTGCTGTTGTTAGATGCCAAGCTATCTGTCTTGCTGCAATAAAAGATTGGATGAAAGGATGATAGAAAGATGTTATAGCCTGTTGATGCACAGCAGTTTTTTCCCTTCTGTGTTTAACTTAGCTCACTTTATGGCTAGTCAAGTTGGGTAGAACCTCAAGTACGCTGTAAGATAGCCAGTGGACTCATACTGGCAATGAATTTTTATGAGTTTCTGCATCACAATCTTTTTTTTTCAATTCAAAATTTTATTTTAAAATAGTTATATTTATGTTTCATTTCTGTGTATGGGTCGGTGGCCTTATTTTACAATATGATTTTGAATTGAATTGCATTGTACCACAATCTTTCAAAATGGCTAAAAGAAGTCCTTCAAGCATATTGTGAAAATTAAGAAAGCAAAAAGTGTGAAAGTCAAATATGAAGGAAAACATCTATATCAGAAGAATTGTATTACCCTGATCAAAGGCAAGATTCAGCTATTTGACTAAACCCTATAAATAGTCCTGAAACCAACTTCATGCTTATGCAAACAGTTGAGATCCAGGCCAGCCGCCAAGTAAATTGGCAACTGTCCTGTGATCTAACCTGTGTGCTACTCTGAGTAGCTTTCCTCATTAAAGTTAAGCAGATATTTAAGATTTTGGAAGCAGACGACACAAAAATCAATTTCAAGAAAATTACCCAGCCTTGTAAGGATTAAAAAATAATCTTTATAATAATAACCTTATTTCATCAGTCTTGCTGGCTTGTACATCAGAGTTTCCATACTTGCTTATCTTACAAGCACCGTCAAACCTATCTGCGTAACCGAGAGAATGTCTCGGTATTATCGACTTGTCAATAACGGCTTCTTCGTCATTGACATAATTGATGGACTCCATGGATAATATATTGTCAGGGAACTCGGCCCTAACTTGGTTCTTATCTCCTCTTAAGGGGTTTTGAATTGGGTCAGTTTGGCGCTTGTTCTTCATTTTCTGTGCCGCTTCATCGCCTCTGCTTTAGTAGTAAGAGTCTGAAAAATATTGAGGGATAGATTTAATCGGTCCTCTTCATATCATTATGTGTATACTTCAAGGTTTTAATCCAACATCTTTTCATAATCACTAAATTATCAAATTATGAGAATAATTCAATTTTTTTTTCTTTTTTATATGGGTTTTACATCACAGCAACATTATTTCAGTTATGTAGCGATGCCCGACTCTTAATGATGGAGGAAGACCCCATACTCAACTGCCCATAGGGGCTGGTTAAGGCGGGTAGAACCATCAGCATTCCCTAAGTCAGTCGGGAGACTGCCTCTCATGAAAATCCATATCCCTCTCAGGATTTGAACCCACGCGGAGAGGGGCCATGTGATTTCAAGTTCTGTACTCTAACCACTAGGCCACCGAATAATTCAATACGATTATATTCTTAACTAATCTTTTAGTCAAACATGTCTGAAAGGAACTTTTTCACAGACAGAATTGATTATTTTAAGAATAACATGTTTTCTATAATTTTAAGAATAACATGTTTTCTATAATTCTAAGAATAACATGTTTTCTTTAATTTTAAAAATAATATGTTTTCTATAATTTTAAGAATAACATGTTTTCTATAATTTTAAAAATAACATGTTTTCTATAATTTTAAGAATAACATGTTTTCTTTAATTCTAAGAATAACATGTTTTCTATAAATACGATCTATAACATATCTATACAGTTACATAGAACTAGAGTATCAATTGCCTTCTCAAGCCCATTCATAACTATTATTTATAAAATATAGCACATTTATCATGCAGAAAATGAAACCTGTGTAAACATATTATTTCGTAAACATTCAGATAATTTCATATGTCCTGCAAAATCATCATAATAAATAAGTGCATCTGGGAAGCAGGCTATAACCACAGGGGTCCGAAGTTAAGGTATTACGGCTATGTATAAATGATAATACTAAAATGGAGAAGGGAGGACACTTCCTAAGGATTCCGAAATTTAAAATTGAATTTTCTCCCATATCCCTGTGTTGAACCTGCTTGGAAAGGTATGGAATCGTGTGTGTAATGTGTGTGTAATGTGTGTTTTTAATCTAAGACTTGTTGAAGTTTATTTGCTGACTTATTGCCTTGGTTTGATAAGTGAGTATTCTGAGATGTTGTCAGCATCTCAGAATACTCACTTATCAAACCAAGGCAATAAGTCGGCAAAAAAAAGTCATAGATTAAAAACCCACACACAATTCAATACCTTTCCAAGCAGACTCAACACAGGGAAATGGAAGAAAATCCAATTTTAAATTTCGGAATCCTGAGGAAGACTTAGTGTCCTCCCTTCTCCATTTATACATAGCCGTAAGACTATCATAACTTCTAACCCCTGTGGTTATAACATGAGTCATCACTCGTATCACATAACACTAGAAAGGTAGGCCAAAGATCAATCCAAAGACTAATTTACATATAAACTGAGTTTTTCAATCAAAGCACTTAAAGGCACACACGTTTCTTAATTTTCCTCTTTGCCCCATCTTTTAATCAACTTTAAAATAAAGAAATTGGAAACAGTCACTTGCTTGTTGACGAAGATTGTTTAAATCACCCAACAGAAGGCTGATAAATTAGTGGAAAAGTCCTTTAACCCATTACCAAACAATAACGACATTTTACCACTTTGTTGCAGACAACTCTGGGAAACATCATGGGAAAAGGGAAAATTGCTCGTAAATAGCAACTTCTCCTTTTCTAACAATGTCTTCTACCCTATCTTAAGACTATTTTCCAATTTCATCACATTTTGGAATGTCGTCTGCAAACTCTTTCAATTTGCGCCAGTCGAAAATTTGGCAGTTGGTAAAGGGTTAAGGTCTCTACAATATTGTAGGGAACACAAGATGGCGCTGTTTGAACCCCTACATCAATTAAACCTCACTTTGTCAAATATTTAAAAATCAACTGTTACAATTATGGATGTGTTACAGACTGATGATAAGCAGTGTTGGGTAAAACAATTATAGAAATCATCTTTAACAAGAGGGCCATAATGGCCCTAGAACAGCTCACCTGAAATTACCACCTATTTTAAGAATAGTTAGAAACATTGCTTTTAACTTTTACACAGTTTCTTGTGCCTCTATGCATTGACCTATTTTTCATTCCAATTTTACAAGTTTGACACTGTATGCATGATGTAGGACATTAAAATGGTACATAATTCTTACAATGTGGAAACTGAATATTTTACTTTTACAGATTGTGTATGAACAAAGATCAGCCCGTACTTTTGTCCAGTATGATCTATTGTTGCCATTTTGTTATTATCATTTTGGCATATTTGGACTTCCAAATTGATATTGATGTATTTTGTTAAAAATATTACAATACAAGTATACATAGTGGAAATGCAAACAGGTTCACATTTCCACGCACCCTGGTCCCATGTTTTTTGTAAAATATGTTTAATAAGTTATAAATTTTAGCATACATGTATATAGTGAAAACAAAAACACATTCAAAGTTCAACGCACCCAGGCGGCCATGTTTTTCGAGATATCTATTTTTTTTTTAAACAATCTTTATAGAAGGGCCCCTAAAGAACATTCCTGTGAAATTATTTTGAAATCTGACCAATGGTTTTTGACAAGAAGATGTTTTCATGGTTTTTACAAAATATGGGCATAGCAACCATTCTGGTCACATGACTGATTTCTTTTTGACAAATATGTATTCCCTCTAACTAGGGATGCTCCATATAATATCTCATTGAAATTGGCCCAAAGGTTTGGAAAAAAAGATGATTATAAAGTTATAGATTTTAGCATACATGTATATAGTGAAAACAAAAACGCGTTCAAAGTTTAACATTCCCTGGTGGCCATGTTTTTCAAGATATCTTTAACAATCTTAACTGTGAAGTTTGGTTAAGATTGGCCCAATGGTTTAGTAGGAGATGTTTAAAGTAATTGTTGACGACGCACGACGGACGACAGACATTGGGCGATCACAAAAGCTCACCTTGAGCACTTTGTGCTCAGGTGACCTACAAAAAAAAGAGAATTTACTTGTGACAAACACTGTATTTTAATCACAGGCATTTCATAACTAAAGGGTTTAACGCTTTGTCAACAGTTTTTAAGTTAGATTGCAGCCATCACTGATCCACCAGTACAAGGAAATGGCTCTGCAATGTCTTGTCCAAGGAGTCGATCACTCCCACAATACCAAAGGTACCAGCAGGGCCAATCGAAACTACTCAGTTATTTCCTTGAGCTGTGAAATACACCTTGGATATAAGTGTAGGGTTACAATTTGTGGGGTAAATCGGCATCCGGCAATTAACACATTTTCTTAGCGTGCACGTTAAGTAGTTCAATGTGTATGGAAGTGTTGGACATCCTTTTTAATCATTTTTTATTAGTAACTCATACCAAATGGTGAAATTGTTGTTGTAACATGTATAGTTGTTTCCTAAATCAAATTTAACAACTTTTTAGATTTTCCATTTAAGATCTATTTTTAAAAATGAAAGTAAAGTGACGTCATTCTTGCGGGAACAATATGGCGTCATCCCGGGGTGTTTTCATTGGATAAACCTGATGTGTTTATTGCAGATTGCAGCAGGGCTTGAACCCAGGACACTCAAGTTCTAAGACAGCACTTGCCCTAACCACTGGGTTACAAAGGACTCTTTTTTCTTAACCCTTTACAAACCGCCAAATTCAAAGAGTTTGAAGACAACATTTCAAAACGGGATGAAATTGAAAAATAATCTTCTGATAGGGCAGAAAACATTGTGGGGAAAAGGGAAAATTGCGGATTGCGTTTTTTCCCCACAATGTTTTCTAATGATGTCTGCAACAAACTGGTAAAATTTCGTTATTGTTTGGTAATGGGTTAAGCATTTTGCTTGCCATTGTTCTATTTCAAAGTTTCTCTATAAAGTGAACAGCATTGAACAAATGCACAAAATTATCAAACAAGAATTTAAAAAAAATCCCATTTTGGCACAATGTTTTTTAAGAATAGCAATATGCGTAGAAGTACTCAAAATGTAAGTATTACTAAACATTGGACACAATCAGTGAAAGATAAATAGGGTTTAATGCAAGGCTAAAGTGTGTCCTTTATGTTTGTGAAGGACTTACATCAGTCTTGAATCAAACCCTTGATAAACTAAATAAAGCAATTACATACATTTGTATTCCTCTGAAAACTGCACAAAGTAGTATTACAAAATCCAATAACTAAATAACTCGAGTTTCGTTAAGCAAGATCTAGACAGTATCATGTGACCTCCTTAAACCAATAAAAATCGTCTGACTTCATAGGGAACTATGCGGGACTTTATTTATGCGTTTAACCCTTACTCCATAATATCTCACTCTGAAGAAGTCTTTAGAAACCGTTGAGAAAAGATAAAATGTTTCTAATGAGCATTTAACCCTTGAGTCACATAACTTTCTAACTAAAGCCCTTAACCTTTTACCAAATAATAACAACATTTGACCACTTTGTTGCAGAAGATTCTGGAAAACATTGTGGGAAAACGAGAAATTGCTCTAAATGAGCAATTTCTCCATTTACCACAATGGTTTCTGCCCTAAAAGAAGATTATTTTTCAATTTCATTACGTTTTGAAAAGTTGTCTGCAATCTCTTTGAATTTGGGTCAGACGAAAATTTGGCGTTTGGTAAAGGGTTAAGAAAATGTAATTTTGCGTAATACTGTGGTCATCTGCAATAATTGCTTTCAATTTGGACTAGTCAAAAATGCACATATGTGCCAATGTGTTAATTAACCAGTCATTCCCATAATCCCTTTTGTAATTTTTTTTTGCGTCATGTGCAACAAAATAGATGTTAGCATTTAACAAACTGTCCATCTTGAAGAAAAATAAATAAACATTTCAGAAAATAAAAAAAGGATAATTATCTTTTGCATCAATTCATCTCCGTAAAATTTGTTAGACATAAGATTAAATTAAAAACTAGTATAATCAACAATGCAAAAGGAAACATGTTTATGCATATAATTGATCAATCTTATCTTACTAAGAAATCTGTTAAAAATACACACACTGTATATAGGTGTATTCTACAAAGCCTTTATACGGAAGTCCTAAGGACTTCATTTCCTTCACAAATGTAAAGCACTTAATATACTCTTGCATTAATTAAACCCTTGATACATCTCTAATTGTTTTATCAAATCTTTCAAAGAATCAGATAGTTTTTAAGAAATCAAATTATAATCATGTACATGTACACCATTTTGAGAATCTAAGTGACCCAATTAAGATGAGAACTACAAATATATTTATTTTTAATCTCTATATTGTTGGTACATTTCAGAATCTTCCTGATGCTATGATTCATACTGACTACCAACAACACAGGATTTAATTTCACCAATTAAAGTATTTAAGGTTACCAAAGCAGATGTAAACAAGATATATCCCTTTTCAAACCATGGAAATTCCCTAAAATTAATGTGGTATTTGTCTTGTTTCACCGCTCTAGCCTGGTTTTTGTGATTCAAAAGTTCATGGTAGACCATAACAAGTTTTTCACAAAAATTAAGGACTTACTATAGTTTTCAATCAAACCTTCTATTTGAACATGAGGCAAGTTTTTTCTTAACCCTTTCTACCCTGAAATCGTGCATCCATTACACTAGTCTCTTTAACCCTTCTGGGCTCTTCATTGGACCAAAATATTATGAGCCATTTTGGCTAAGCTACCCAAATTTTCTTTAGCCACTTGGATTTTTGCAAAGCCAAATTTGGCTAAGTCTTTTTAGCCATTTTAGCAGAAATATTAAATATAAATTACAGTTCATTTGTTCAATTTACAGACCAATTATTGAAATAGGCTAGAATGGTATTTATCACATAAAAAAATAAATGATGTGTAAATTGAACAAATAAATAACAGTTCTTGTATCAGCCACTTCATTGTGTGGTTGTTCTTAGTAGAGTACTACATCCTATACCTCAATAAATGTTTACAGAACTTTGGGACAGGGTTAGAAAGACGACAGAAAATAATTAAACTTGCATGCATGCACCTGGCATGATTCATTTTTTAAATAAAACGAAATAAACATTTAAAAAAAGAATATAAAATAACTTTTGATTGTAAATAAAACAAAATAAATTAAACATTTTAAAAAAGAATATCTAACCTTAAAGTTTGCAGGGTATGCTGCAGCGTTTACGTGATCTGGGAGTCATTGAACTGGCAAGTTGACAGTACTTGTACAATAATGACTTTCTTTTTACTAAATGTGGGAGTTCCAATGCATTAAGATATGCTCATAAAAGGTTATATTTCCTTGAATGTTTGTTTTAATTACCATTTTTCACCGGGAGTCCCTTTCCCTCATGTTGTTGTTGTTGTTGTTTCGTTGTCCGTAAATTCCGTACCATGGAATTTCGTTCTAATATTGCATCGATGTAATCATTTAAAACGCTTGATATATTGAATGTGTTTACACACAAATAATGTTTTTTATTCGCGTGCTTTTTATTGCAATAAGTCCCATATCACCTTTATGAGTATCTTTTTTTAACGCAGTGAGCTACAGAAATAAGTATCGAAAACGTTTTGGTGCGTTTTATTATTCTGGTACCGACTTTAGTGTGACACATGAACTGAAACCGGGAACCGGCCTGTTTAAACGTTAGACGTTGCTATTGGAAATATACATAATGTCTGGTCTCCGGATTTTCTAAAAGAGCGCTTTCACTAGAAAATCGGCTAAGGAACCAAACACTTCTATTTATATTTAAGCTGTTCAACGTCAAACTATTCAATTTTAATTAATGATTACCACTCGTAGTGGCGAAAAGACTTTAGCCATTCTTCCCACTTTCGCCATTACAGACTCTATACAAAATGGGGTCAATTTTACTTTCGCCAAATTGACGAAAGGGTACATTTCTTTTTTCGCCAAACCAAGTTGACTTTCGCCTATGGCGAATGGCGAAGCTTTATGAATAGCCCAGCCCTTATAGCGCTGCACTACTTCATGCCTCATTAACTAAGCCGTAGATGGATATGTATCGCAAATATTGTAAGAAAAGAGACAAATTAAAGAGGATGAATTTATGAGGCATATTTAACCCTTATAGTGCTCAAACCGACTTCATGCTTCTTCAAACAGGTTGGATCCAGGCCACCTGCCAAATAATTGGCAGCTGGCCTGTGATCTAACATGTTTGCTACTCTGAGTATCTTTCCTCATCCAAATTAAGCAGAAATTTAAGGTTTTTGGAAAGCAGACGACACAAAAATCTAGTTTAAGAAAATTACCCAGCATTCTAAGAGTAAAGAAGAAGTTGTCCTTTGTTCCTTTCTTCTTATTGAGTTTTACATCACATCAACAATTTTTCAAATACATTGCAATGCCCAGCTAACAATTCATTGA
Source organism: Cerastoderma edule (assembly GCA_947846245.1). Lineage (NCBI taxonomy): Eukaryota > Metazoa > Mollusca > Bivalvia > Cardiida > Cardiidae > Cerastoderma > Cerastoderma edule. The sequence continues at coordinate 840,487 of OX401414.1, forward strand.
GGAAGACTCTTTACTTTAAACCTGCTCAAGATGGTTAGAATGATTGGCATTCCAAAAGTCAGTCAAAAGTCAGTCGGGAAACGACCTTTATTTTAACCCTGGCAGAGAGTGGCTTTCATGATTCATGATAAGTAATCTAACCACAAGGCCACTGAGGCCACTCAAGGATATTGAGTTGAAACGGTTTTGAAATTAAGAATAAATTGCTCATAACAGAATCAGATCATTATCAGAATCAGAATCAGAATCATGTCCAGTTTTGTGTTGATCAGGCCAACAATGAATCATTTTCCAATAGTGGTGTGACATAAAGAATTGATAGAACTGACAAGCATAATCATCTTTTTGTTGGAATGGTTTAACCCATTATCATGTAGAAAATGCTTTATTTATACTTTATATATGTATCTGTTCTCCCATTCATTTTAGAAAATTCAATTAATCTTACAGTTTCATATGTTAAAATAGAAGTCAAGTTTCAGGTTATTCTATATAATTAGTTGTTTCAGACAAAAGACAAAGTAATATGTGACCTGAGATAAAAATTTAATTTAAAAATGTGTGTCTCATTGGGTTTAAAGGGGCTTGTTAACACATGAGACAAATGGCAAGTAAAAATAAATTGTCAAAACCATAATTTTTTTGTTTTGCTTTCTAATGAAAAATAGCTACTAAACGTAAAATATATTCAAAATGAGGCAATATATCATACATGCATTTCAAAACTGTTGCAACAGTAATGGACCTGAAAACGTGTTCATTCAGTATATACAGGTTCTTAATACTTCAATACAAACTTATTTCACTTGTTTTCTTTTTTTCAAGTACATGTACGTCTCAGATAACAGTACAGTTGCAATGAGGTTTTAAAGGCCCATTAAAGGAGATCAATGCTATATCAAACTATATTATTTGGTAAACTTTTGGACAGATTCAAACAGTTATCACCAGAAAACACCACCAGCACAACTTAAATGTGAAAGAAAACCAGAAATAACCCAGATTAGCAAGTTTTCTTAATATTCAGATTTCCGGACTCTTCATCTCTGACCTTGACAGTTGACACACACATTTTTGAACCGACCAATCAAAATTCGTTATTTTGAATATGTAAACAAACAGGTTGTTGATAAACATGATTGAATTGGAGACAGCTATATTTCAAGTACAAAACAACTTAATTATGTTAAAGGAGTCTATTTAATAGGGTCTCAATGCAATTGTTAATTAATTCTCATGACATTTATGAGCATTAAAAAGAACTCCATATAATTTGTTCAGTAATTTATTTGTATTCATCTCCTTTTAAGTTAAATAACAGGAAATGAGTGAAGCTGTTGGCCAGAAACAATGGTTAACTTCCTTCCTGGTTGATCCCCCTACCATATTTGGGCTGATGGGATAGAAAGTTTGAAACCATAGCTTTGATCAGATGCTTTACCCATTTAACCCTTTACCAAACATCAACTATCAAATTTTTGACTGTCCCAAATTGAAATAGTTTACAGACCACATTTCAAAATGTGATGAAAGTGGAAAATAGATTTCTGATAGGGCAGAGGATCTTGTGGGAAAAGGAAACATCAGTGTGCGAAATTCGCACTAGCCCGATCGCTAGCCAGAGACTAGAGGATTTCGTTTCGGGCTATTGAATTCCCCCAGAGTGGTAGCCCGACCGGGCTAGTGATAATAACTGTGCATATCTGTAAGCATTTTACTAAGGAAAATAATTTCCTTTTTAATTCATAAAAATCGTCCGAAAAATTGAAAAAACAGCGAATTTCGATCATCAATCTGTTAGTTTAGGCTGGTTACCAGTGTCTCATCTATCGAACATAGTGGAGCCAGTAGACAGCGAGGAACCAGTTTAATGATCGTGACATTGCGATTTATCCAAAACTGATTTCAAAGTCAATAGACGCTTGTTATCTTCAAGCGTTTGGATATCTGGGTACCATAGACACTTTTTACTATTTGCAACAATAAGCGTCCGCTTCTAAAAGACAAAATGAAGAAAGAAAAATAAGCTAGACATCGGAGATTTTTAGGCCTGTTTCTCCTAAATGGAGATGAACATTAAAGTTTTTGAAGTGAGCGATGTTGGTTTTGTTTTTCTGTCACCTTGATTTGCGAGATTTTACTGTTATCTATGCCATTTTTCTTTTGGTGATGTTTTCTGTGACTTAGTCTGCGTTGTTTTTCGTTGCTGTTATTCAGAAAGATGTTACAGTTTAAACCTTTTGACTGGATCTGGCATCCATATAGCTTTTCTTACTGCGACAATAAAACTTTGATACTGTTGGAAATTGCATAAAAATGTCAGATAAGACAGTAATGTGTGCATCAATGGCCCAACTGGGCAAAGTGTAGATGCTTTAGTGAAGAAAGCAGTTCAAGGCTTAACCCAGAGGAAAACCAGCAAACCAGTTTCCTTAGCCAGAATAGAGAAAGGTTTCATGTTATGGAAATACAAACAATTATGGCTTATATAAATAGAAATAGATTGTACTTAACATAGACAGCATGTTTTTTGTTTCTAGTATTCATAATATATATAGGGTACATATTCAGTTAAAAGGTAATTGAAGTGATAAGAGACTGCTTACATTAAATTGAAAGAAGACTTTGCCAGGGCTCACCCTGGCTGGAAAAAAGTCTGCGCCAGCACATTCGCCAAATGGCAAAAATAGGAGCCAAATTAAAGAAGTAGGAGCCAAATTCTGAGCCAATGGCTCCAATTAAAATTTCTTTATCTTAAACACTCTTCATGTTGTATGTAGATATGTGTTAAATCCTCTTGGTTAATTATTTCTGTTTGTTATGTTTCACCATTTTTATTAAAATTGTAATGTCATAAATATGTTATGTGTAATGCCAATAAAAATATTATGTTAAAAAAAAATAAAAAAAAAAAAAGCCAAGACATTCCCCTTCCCCCTTCCGAACAAATTTAAACCAAATATGGTATAACTAAAGGCTACGCTTTGAGTGACAAAATCAAAATGAATCTTTTATCTCAGATAACATCAAATCATATTGAAGACTATACATTTCTGAATTCTCAGTTTTGTTATTTATTTTAGAAATGTCCGATAGTTAAATGGAAAGTAAACATGATCTTGGGTCTATTTGTTTTTACCCTCGTCAAGACTCCGGTATGATGATTTGAATGATTAATAATAGAGGATCGCAATTTGAATAGGACCGTTGCATCAACGAGGGAAGCGAACTGTCAATATCAAAATACTTTACAAATTAACCCTCTTTAAATTCTCGCGTTCTACCATGCATTATAAAACACTGGACGGAATGCGGTAAATAGTAATCGGTTTTCGTGGAACAACCGCATCGAGTCTACCAATCAAGTGTGTCGAGTTGTTTACACATAATAGAGACCCGATTAATACACGCCTCAGGCATTGTTTGACACGGGGATAACAATTAGCGGATTAATTTGGGGTTTTCGGAGATACTAACTGTTAAGTGTGTCAAAAGATATAACTATCTGTAATGTCCGGACAGGTGGGAAAATGGTAAAGTTGAATGAAAAAAACATGCGCCAAGCAAATTCGCCAAATCGGGAAATCTTTCGCCAGAATGAAATAATATTCGCATTTGGCGCATTTGGCGACCGACAGCGTGAGCCCTGCTTTGCACACAATGAACAACATTGAAAGAAGAACACATTGCACACAATGAACAACCTTCTTTTTTGTCACAATCTCATTGATATTTGTAAATCATCTGTTTCAAATTTCAATGTTTGTTGTTAGGCTTTTTAAATAAGTATATCTAAATGTAATGTCGTTTCCTGAATATAACATTAAATTTATTTTAAACACAGTTCGGGCTAGTAAACTGTGGTTCGAGCTACTGAAAAATCCCATCTGGTAGCCCGAATGGGCTAGTGGTTTAAATTTTGCATTTTACACACTGAAACATTGCTTGATACAAGCAATTTCTCTTTTTTCCACAATGTTTTCCAAGTCGTCTACAATAAAGTGGTTAAATGTCAGTATTGTTTTGTAATGGGTTAAAACTTTGTGTCAAAATAAGAAAAGTTTGTGTCAAGATAAGAAATTGCTTGTTATGCCTTATTTTATCATGTGCAATGTATTGTATCTGTTAAATAAGGGTTTAACCCTTTCCTAAATAATAATGACATTTGACCGCTTTGTTGCAGACGACTTTAGAAAACATTGAGGGAAAAGGAGAAATAACTCGTAACAAGCAATTTCTCCTTTTCCCGCAATGTTTCTGCCATATCAGAAGATTATCTTTAATTTCATCACATTTTGAAATGGCGTCTGCTAACTCTTTCAATTTGGGAAAGTCGGATATTTGTTGTTTGGTAATGGGTTTCGAGGAATACCTCATAGTTTTTGAATTGAGCTTTTTAAAATCAATTGTCTTATACAGATAAAATGTCAACACAAATTTCTTAAGTTACATAAGAATAGATTACAGTCTGTCAGCTTCCAAACACAATTCATAAGCCTAAAGAATAGATATATAGATCATTTGGATTGAAGATATTGCAAACTGCTTCACTAAGTTTATTTCCTAAACAACAAGTTTAACTTAGGTAAAGAGGCGTTATTTTTAGAGATCTTCTTCACAAAAGTTTAACTGCTTGAGACATAAGCAAGGCGCAAGAGAAGCAATCTATAAACCATAAAAGCGCTGACAAGGCTCACTTTACATTATTTGAGGAAATCATAGCATTTCAGCAAAAGAAAAGAAATTGAAAATGGGTTTTGGTTTAGTGAAAAATGAATGTTATTATCAGATGCTGAACCTTTATTACTTCCAGAGCACAAATATCTGAGTTAGTACAATCAACAATACTTACCCTGTCATTAGAAAGTCAGGAATGCATATCCATATCATTACAAAGTCAAGTTTGGGTCAAACACAAAATACACAATTTACCATGTTAAATGGCATTTTACTTTGACAGCATATTGAACAGCAGAAAAGAAAGATCAAAATAAGCAGTTTAATTAAATTAGGTCAATTTCCACGAAATAGGTCAAGTTGGATTTTTGGGAAACCCCCCCTCCATGCCAATCCTCGATTTTCCAAACCTTACCACCGACATCGAAAATAAGGTTAATTTCATCCCTTTGGAATAGTGTCATAGTTTTTGCAGTCCGCAATCAAATACGCACCATCTTTAGAAATATGTTAACGGTGTACTTACATGTTTATTGAGGCTCCATTCCTTCTAGTGAAGAGATTTATTTCAGAGAAATATCTTGTATTCGACCCATGAGTCATTCATTTACTTCCTGTTTATTTTGGTCGCGTTAGAGTAACACGAATCGTGAGAATTATTAAAGCTGTAACCAAGGTTGTTCTGACTTTTCAAAACAGAATAACCCGAACTTATTTATGCATGTGCCCATTCCATCCATGCGAAAAAGATTTATAAGCTGGGAGAAATAGAAAAGAAAAGGAAAATACAAGTAGATGTAACAGCGATTAAACAAGCACCTGTTTCTTTTGGCAATTTGTTTTAATTACTTGAATGCTTGAGGTTTAAATCTTTACATGAACAAAAGATTTTCTTCCTTTTTTATTTAGTGATCACAATATATTTTTTTTATGTCTATGAAACAAATAAGTTTGTCACCAGCCTGTTGTCCACAAACGAAAGAAAATAGTCAATGGAAACCGAATGATTTGTAGTCAAAGGGAAATAACTATTACAAACTTTTAGACCAGCACGAGTTATTTTTCTTTGAAACACAGGAAGTTTTGGACCAATTCACAAATATACGAATTTGTAACTGCCTTGCTGGTCTAACTTGAAAGCAAAGACATGCGACAATCTTAACAAGTATGAATATACATTTGCTTTAAATCAAGTGGGAGAAGCGATTGTAACAAAAGGCAAAGAGACCTTATAAGCATGTTAAATTTATGTGACGTCTTCAAGAGGGATTTAATGTCCGTTTGAAGAAATTAAGGCTATCCCATTAACACGCCCCCCTCACCCCGCTAAAAACACATATATTTGTTTTTTTTACCTTTGGTTAACAGGAGAACATCGCCGTCTTTTCAACGTGTCTTAATCGGTATGGGGAAAAAAGAAAAAAAATAAGTTTAACTGAAATTAACTGTATTGACAAATGACTTCAATATCGAATGCAACTCAATGTTAATTAGGACACCTCTATCAGAAAACCTTATGTCTATCGCTCAACTACTAAAATTCCCAATTTTTATCACAAATGCACTGCAACAAGATTTATCGAGCAAAACAAATTATTAAAGGAAAAGAAAAAGATCATCTAAAACATTTTATCCCTTTGCCAACAGTATCTTCCTTATATGTCATTTGTTCTCTGCGATATTTTCAATTCGGAACGCCTAATCGACGAAAGGAAAAATAAAGCAAAATTAAGACTACCAGGAACGATTTATACAAGGGAAATAACTACGATAAAAGATTTACGTATGCCCGTAAGAGTTAGCTCCCTTCGCGGAAAACCCCCAATTTCTCTTGGCCAAGTTATATCAATATTGCATTGGATATACATGTAAACGTTGGTTATCTATTAGTTTGAGAGTTCACCAAACATAATAAAAAGAAGTTAAGAAGCATCTGCTTGATGTTTAACTCTGTTTTCAACAAATTTAAAGTTACAAATTCATCTTTCGCGACCATCCACGGATCCAAACCAGTACAGCTATTTTGTTACCAATTCTTTATTGGCATTCATCGACAAAACCAAAAATATCGTTTCATTAGATATGCTTTCCCTTTTAAGATCATCACGATCAAACAAGTACATATAACTTATGAACTAAAATCTCAAACTTGTTTGTAGTTTACCCCTACATCCAAGGCTAGTACCATTCGGTATGCGCCTGTAATTCTTTGGTTTTACTTAAAAGTAAAGAATCAAGATCTTTCACGCCGGAAGCATATATTGTTCCGTGTGGTATCAAGTATTGTATGATAGCCACGGATAACTCAACTATACCAGATGTAAATGTTTATCACTGTTAAATGTAAATGCTTAAACCACAGGGGCTTGAATCAATAATTTTTCCCAAATCCATGTATATATATATACTATATAAGATACGTTATGGATTTGGAAATTATTGATTGATTCAAGCCCCCGTGTTTTAAACTATACAGGTTTTGCTTGGATCTGCTGTTTCTCGAGTACCGACTAAGCTGCTGAGGTTTGGCTTCACGGAAATGAACAGAGAAAGCCGATGGTCAAAAGCGGTGCCAAAAACTAATACCACGAAGTTCGATTTATAAAGTACGAGGAAGAACTTCACGGTTATTTCCGGAATATTGGCAAAACGAAAGGATTATTCTCGAAATACCTTCACCGGGACTCCTAATTCATTTCTATTAATTTTCAAACGCCACTTTCGAGCATGATAGTACATTTCCCCTTGCTGACGTTGAAGTTTTAGGCTAGAAAATGTGCCTTGCCTGAGGACGCTGAATGGTGATATAGATGATGGCCCTCGGGGATCAAACCCGGGTTAACCGATCTCTAGTCCTCAACACCAACCATAACACCATCGTAGAACCTAATAATTGTGTAGCCTTGAAAAGACACAATATAACTGAAACAAAGAATTGTTTGAAATGGCGCTCTACCAAATATACACATCAAACAAGCTAGGAGAGTTGTCGGACCTACTTTACCCTCGTCCAATCCATCACTTCGAAGGGCGTCGCAAGGCTGTTCCGTGTACCGAGTCATTAATTATCGGCCCTGATTCTCGCCACTAGGTGACAGGCTGTCAACACGCAGCAATCCCGAAATTCAAAGGCGATGTTTGCACTTATGTTTGTGGTCCCGCCCCCGTTTTCTACTCACGCAGACGACTTTGAAAGTTGTTTAAGCAGACGCCTTTTTGGAGAATTTGGAAATGACGAGATTTTCTTACATTCTTTTTTTTTTTTTTTAAGTCAAATTTAAGACATATCCTTTTATTGGGTTCATCCTTTTTCAGCATTAAAACTGAGGAATTTCTATATCTGTGCCGTAGACAAGTGTTCTAGTCAGACTTAGATACGAGGAAGGACTCTCAAAGAATTTACGCCTAACCTGTGATGTGTAAAGAAATAACACTTACTTAATTGCCCCTAAGGGTCTATCAAGATGGATAAAACCATCGGTATTCCGTTAGTCTGACTGGAAACTACATATGAAAATCCAAACACCAATACCTGAATTTGAACCCATATGGACAGATTTGTTTTTTTGATAGACTACAAACAAGACCACACAAACACCTTTACCCTCATGCTGCTATTGGTTTCGATGCCATTGGTTTCAAGTACAGGTACCGGTTACAAAAGAAATGGTATTGGTCTATATATACATATGGTATGATAGACAATTTTTTGTTACTGGGACCTATGATTTCAAAAACAATGCTCTATCAATAAGCTCTAACCTTCCCCAAATAAATAATTACAACAAGTGCTTTTAAATTAATATATATAGTACAATACATATTTTCTTGTTACTGGGACCTGTGATTTCAAGTACAATTAGCTCAATCAATTATCTCTAACCTCAAATATATCATAGATACTTACTACAGGTGCATTGAAATGAGTCACACGAGAGCCATTTGGTTAGTGCGTTGAAAAAAATCGCTTTTGGACTCGGTGGGTTAATGAGTTATCATATAATTACTGACAAAAACGATGTTGAGTCAACACCGTAATCATTTTGTTTGATTTTATTTGTCCTCTAATGTGATGATAAATGTTTACAGAAAATTTAAATAATAAACAACATAAGTAAAGGGAAAAATGAGAAAGAGAAAAAAAGATACATCAGTGACAATGAACATAATATCGCAATTGAAGTTAGAAAATCATACACAGCAGACAAAGGTCCTTCCAGAGCATTCGGAACACCTCGGCCATTTCTTAAAATATCTTTATATTGTGATACGACTAAAGAGACTTTTGTCTAACTTCTTAATTGATCTGAGCGTCAGTTTGGAGCTCGCTTTTTGCAAGCCGCTAGATGCAATATACTACTTCACCTACTTCACGTCAGTTTCGGCCACGTGACCATGCCGGAAAACGGGGACTATTTTCTGAGCACGTCACAGAGATAAATGTGGGAGCGTAGCGGGAACCAATTTACTCTGGTAGAGATTGACGAGGTATATCTTCCGACTTGTTACGGGGATTGCCGAGTAGATACGATTGCTTCCAGAGCTATCACCCCTTTTCGGAGAAAAAGGGGTGGAACTTGGAGAAAAAACTAATAATAGAATATATCGAATATAATCTTCAAATGAAATAAGTCATACGAGGGCCCCCAGGTAAATACGTTGAAATAAATCGCATTTAGAGTCGGGGGGTCAATGCCAATCTGAACACATCGGGTTTATCAAATGAAAACACCTCTGAAATAATAGGGATGACGCCATATTGGTTCCCAGCAGAATGACGTCACTTCACTTTCGTGTTTAAAAATAAATCTTAAATGTGAAATCTAAAAAGTCGTTAGATTTGATTGAGGAAACAACTTTACATGTCACAACCACAATTTTGCCATTTGGTATGAGTTACTGATAAAAAGATTATCTAAAAGGATGTCCAACCGTTCCATACACATTGAACTACTTAACTTGCACGCTTAGAAAATGTGTTAATTGCCGGCTGCCGATTTACTCGAAAAATTGTAACCCTACACTTATATCCGAGGTGTATTTCACAGCTCACGGAAATACCCGAGTAGTTCCGATTGATGAAATGAGTCATACGAGGGCCCTCGGGTTAATACGTTGAAATAAATCGCATTTAGAGTCGGAGGGTTAATGAGTTATCATCATAATAATGGTGACAAGAACGATGTTGAGTCAACACCATTATCATTATCATTACTTATGTATTACGGGCCATAACCATCTTATTGTCCCCTGTCATGTACAGTGATTTCTCGTTAATCCGAACACGTCCGTTCCCAACAAAATGTCCGGATTACCGATTCATCCGGACTACTGAAGTAGCGCATGTTCTTATACACATTAAGACATAAACGGTCTGTATGCACGTGTATACTTGTAACACTTTAGCAAACGCCAAATTGTCGACCGTCCCAAAAATGATCTTCTGATATCGCAGAAAACATTGTGGGAAAAGGAGAAATTGCTCGTCACGAGCAATTTCTCCTTTTCCCACAATGTTTTCAAAAGTTGTCTGCAACAAACTGGTCAAATAATTCCGTTCCCTTACAATTTCGTTCGGATTGCGAGACATTCGGATAATTGGGTCCGGATAAACGAGGCTTCACTGTATTTGTTGAGGACTATAACTTTACTCAATTTTCATTAGCAAGTGTAACTTTCTTAGTTGCTTACGTTCACCATCTTATTGTCGCAAAACCATTTGTACTGTTAATGCATAACAGATAAAATGCTTCTATAGAGTTTTGGCGGTACACTCGCTCTAGAAGTCTGCTGAGTTGTCCGAATATATTTTACGTAAAAATTTGTTTAAAAATCGATGTAAAATTAATCAGTTAACATTTTTGATTGGTTAATTTCTCATTAATTGTGAAACTTGTCATAACCTATATCACTCCCTTTCATGGAAACAACACCAGTATGTCTCCTAGTCATGATCTGTACCGATTGTTCGGGAGTATCAACTTGAACTTATAATCGAGCCGAATTAAGACTAATTATATGACGAAAGACAAAATGGTGAAATTCGCTTCTCAAGGGATTCGAACACACGACCCTCATGTCCAGAAGCTGTCTCTGTACTAATTTTGACCACTGTCCTAAAATGTACATCACTCGCGAGGACATGCCAGAAGCATAGTTGGGTTCATATCGCAATTATATATGTGTAACGGTGCATTACATGGTGTATATACTTGTTGTTAGGATATTCCAGCTTTACCCATGGAGATCAAACATAGAGGGCGGCGCTGGATTGGCCATGTACAAAGAATGGTAGAGTCGGCTATTCCAAGAGTTGCACTAAGATGGACATCCATTGGTCGACAACTAAGAGGCAGACCCAAAGAAACCTGGCGTAGGTCAGTTAAGAAGGAGATGATGCAGGAAAACTTGGCCCAGGTTAGCTAAAACGGAAACGAGACAGAAAAACTGTAGCTGGTGCCAAGTACAGACATGGGTGAAGGACCGGCTGGGGCCTCCGTGGCCTAGTGGTTAGAGTACAGAACTTGAAATCATATGGCCCCTCTCCGCGAGGGTTCAAATCCTGATGAGGGATATGGATTTTCATGAGAGGCAGTCTCCCGACTGACTTACGGAATGCCGATGGTTCTACCCGCCTTGACCAGCCCTTATGGGCAGTTGAGTGTGGGGTCTTCCTCCATCATTAATAGTCGGGCATCGCTACATAACTGAAATGGTGTTGATGTGATGTAAAACCCATATAAAAAAAAAGAAGGACCGGCTACATTGGCGAACTCTGGTTACGACCTTATGTATGCCTACAGATTAGGGCAATGAGGACTTGATAGCAAGATATATAAGGATAGACCAGGGTACCGTTTTACTAAACAGTTTACGCTTAAGATTTGCGTAAGTCTAAAACAATAATTCCTCTGATTTCAATATTGGGCGAAGCAATATTGCAAAGAAACACATCAATGGAATCGTCTCTCCGAGACGCTTCCAATGACGTGTCACATTACAATATTGTACTTTCATTGAACATACTATCCATGTTAATTAGTTATGACTTACGCAAATATTTTCCGTAAGTTGTTTAGTAATATATACGTGTTTATGTAGTGATAAATGTTAAAAGGTCAGAGCCAACCAACCAAGTCGTGTGTCACAGGTGTACTGAAACTACTATTCGCGAAAGAAGTCTTAACCCTTATAGTGCTGGAACAGACTTCATGCTTATGCAAACAGGTTGGATCCAGGCCAGTCGCCAATTTACTTGATCATACCTTTCTCCTACTATGAGTGTCTTTCCTCATCAAAATTTCCTCAGATACATGTATTTAAAGGCACATCAAAGGAGAGGAGTACAAATAAATTACTGAACAAATATATGGAGTTCTTTTATTATGTTCATAAAAGTCATGAGAATAAGTTTAGGAATGCATTGAGACCCTATCAATAAGACTCATTTAAAATAAGTTATTTTGTGATTGAAATATAGATTGAAACCTGTTTGTTTACATATTCAAAATAACGAATTATGAAGTGCGTATCAACTGTCAAGGTCAGAGATGAAGAATCAGGAAATCCGAATTATAAAACTTGCTAATCCGGGTTATTTCTGGTTCACTTTCACATTTAAGTTGTGCTGATGGTGTTTTCTGGTGATAACTATTTGAATCTGTCTAAAAGTTTATCAAATGGTATAGTTTGATATAGCATTAATCTCCTTTAATGGGCCTTTAAGGTTTTAGCAGGTAGACGACACACAAATCTATTCTTAGAAAATTACCCAGCATTCTAAGGGTTAAGAAAACGTAAATAGTACTAAATACAGCAATAAACCCCCTGACACGCATCCTGCCATGTTAAGCGTTACTAATGACAACACGGCCATGTGACAGTTGCTTATCATTCTTGTTGACGTCTGCAATGTTCAAGTTTATAATACCTTCGCGTTACGATAGTTTTATATAAACAACAGCTTTATATGTATGCATTCGTTGTTCAATATAGAAAATTGTATCGTTTAAATTGAAATGAAGTCTTTATTTTGGCATGAACAACGAATGGTTTTCAAACGTAACGTCTTGTTTTTCTAAGTAAAGACGATATATTATTTTTGCGTGCCAAACGGCTTTATAGGTACGTGTCTTCTTTGTTCAAGATAGATAATCGTATAGCTTCTATTAAAATGGAGTCTTTACTTTGCCATGAACAACGAAGAGTTTTCAAACTAAGATAACATATCGCCTTGTTTTTCTAATTAAAGACGATACGTTATTTTGGCGTGACTAACGGCTTTCTATGTCTTCGTTGTTCAAGTTAAAAGTTTGTATCAACTCGATCGAACTGAAAGCAATTTTGTTTCTTGCGTGAACAACGAAGGCTTTTCAAACCAAAATAATGCCAATCTTTATTCTAATGAAATACGATGCGTTTTTTGGCGAGCCCAACACATGTTCGTTGTGCAAGCTAAATAAGCGTATCGGTTCCATTGAACTAAAAACAAGTCAATATTGGCGTGAAAATAAGTGCTGAACCGAAATAACGTAACGCCTTCATTCTAATAAAAAGCTATTTTATATTTTGGCGTGAACATTGAGGGCTGTTTAAATCGAAAAAAGGTTACGCATTTTGTCTGATATAAAGCGATTATATATTTTGGCGTGAACAAAGAGTGCTATGAATCTAATTAAAAAAACCCGAGACGATTCTTTGGCATGAACAACGGGATTGTTAAAACCAAATTAAGTAAAGGGCTAACTTCTTATTATAATATCTTTTTCTTTCTTCTTCTTTTCCTTCTCTATTGCTTCTCTATATGTTTTCGTCTGTTTTTCTTAAACTCCTCTTAATCTTGTTTGTTACAAACACCATTGTCATCTTCTCTTCCTTCCTGTTTCTTTTATCCTTTCTTCATTTTCTATTCATACTTTGGACCCTGTATTAGGACAAAAAAAGGCACAAATAATGTTGACTGCCCATTTCCTCTTTCCTGTCTGAAACACCTCCCTATGTCTTTTTGATTTCATCATTACATATTTTCCCATCAACATCATCTCTTTAGCTTCTTCTAAATGATTATGGCCTCTTCTTCCCCTTTAAAAGGGACTCTTTCCCTTTTCTCATTCCTCCTCTTGTTGTCTTTCTTTTCTCTTTTAAACTTCTTCTTGAATATTTCGTCTTCTTCATAATTACCTCCATCACCATAATCAGGAACACCATCATCGTATTCTTCAGTATCCTCTTGGTATCCACTCTCTCATTTTCAAGTTATAACATTTAACATTTCTCAACAATCCTTCTTCCCATCCCTGTGTCTACAATATATTAACCAATCTCACCACACTCTCGCATAACAATAATAAAAAAATCACATTAAGCAACACAATTGGTATTCATTCAATTATCCTAAACCGTACCGTATTTCTCACCTCACTCACACGTAATTTGTCAAAATGATGAATGCACCTTTGGGCGTGTCGAAACAATCTGTCCAATACATCACTAGACCTTCGAAAACTTACATTATGCTACGTTCAGTTAACGATGTTATACAATATTAGTTGATAGAGGTTTCCCGCTTAACCCTTTCCCAAACTATAACGACATTTGACGACTTTGTTGCAGACGACTTAAGAAAACATTGTGGGAACAGGAGAAATTGCTCGTAACGAGCATTTTTTCCTTTTCCCACAAGGTTTTCTGCTCTATCCGAAGAATACTTTTCAATTTCATCACATTTTGAAATGTCGTTTGCAAACTCTTTCAATTTAGGACAGTCCAAAATTTTGATGTTTGGGGAAGGGTTAACTAACGATGTTATACAGTACAACTTATAGGACCTTCCGTGGCAAAATGGCTAAGTACCCCTTGGTACCGTTTCACTAAACAACTTAACTCATTTTTGTTTACTTGCAGCAGACGACTGTAGAAAAGATTTGTAAACATGTGAAAAACCTTTCAGTTCTGCTGTTGTGATTTGTGAATAGATTTGTGACAAGCAATATCTCCTTTTGCCGCAATGCTTTTTGAAAGTCGTCTGCTGCAAGACGCAGAAATGAGTCGTTAGATGCTAATGTTTTAAGGAAAATATTTGCGTAAGTCCAAAACATTACTTAACCTTTGGAAACTTACATTATAATACGCTTAGCTAACGATGTTATACAACTCATAGGGGCTTCCGTAGCCAAGTGGTTTTAAGTACCTTGGGAAGTCGTCTGCTTCAAAACACAAAAATGCGGCGTTATTTGGTAATGCATTTAATGTGTTAAGGGCACAGTATTTGCGTAAGTCAAACTGGTAAACATGGATAGATTCTTATACGAAGCTACGCTATTGCAACGTGATTCCAATGATGTGTTACTTTGCAATATAGCTTAGGCCAATATTAGAATGATAATGAATGTTGCTTTAAACTTACGCAAATTCTAAGCGTAACGGTTAAGGTTTAGTTAAACGATACCAGGAACCTGTCTCATAAAAGCGCGAACGATAGATTTAATCGTAAATATAAAAAGGAAAAGAGTATATCAGATAAGTGTTAATGTAGATGTCTATTTTGCAAGGGCTTCCATTGTTAAGTTATCAAAGCACATGCGTCTAACTCACAAATTTTGGTAAGACAAATTGCTCATTTACGTAAATACAAAGAGGAAAAGATCGCATCAGAGAGGTGTTAATGTAGATGTGAACAGATTATGAGTTCTATCTGTGAAATCTCGACCGTATTAGTTTTAAACGCATGTCTATCTTAAAGGGGCTTACACGGCAACGTTATTTAAGTACATTGGTTTGTCTCACAACGGTCCGTAAGAAATATTTTCTCGTTAAAGTAAATATGAATAGGAGAATAGTACCTCAGAAATGTGTTGATGTAGAAGTGAATAGAAAACGACAAATCTGTCTGTAAACGTAAATATAAATAGGAGAAGAGTACCTCAAAAGGCATAAACTTCGAGTGAACGGAACATGAGTACTACCAATCTGAACACATCGGGTTTATCAAGTGAAAACACCTCTGAAATAGTAGGGATGACGCCATATTGGTTCCCAGCGGAATGACGTCACTTCACTTTCGTGTTTAAAAATAGATCTTAAATGTGAAATCTAAAAAGTCGTTAAATTTGATTGAGGAAACAGCTTTACATGTCACAACAACAATTTTGCCAGTTGGTATGAGTTACTGATAAAAAGATTATTTAAAAGGATGTCCAACACTTCCATACACATTGAACTACTTAACTTGCGCGCTTAGAAAATGTGTTAATTGGCGGATGCATATTTACCCGAATAATTGTAACCCTACACTTATATCCGAGGTGTATTTCACAGCTCACGGAAATACCCGAGTAGTTCCGATTGGAGTACTACCTGTGAACTATTTACGATTCTTTTAAAACGCATGCGTATGATTCATACAAAAAAGTAACCTTTCATATTGAAGGGTTACGACAATTTTGTAAACGTAGACGTCAAATTACGATTCTTTGTGAGACAGACTATGGTACTCTGCCATGATAACGTACCATGTTCAAGAACGCCATTTTAGACCAACCTTCGGCTAAACTCGGCTTTTATCGGCTTTTGCCGGATTAATCCGGCATACATCGACAGCGAGACATCCAATCTGAACACATCGGGTTTACCAAATGAAAACACGTCTAAAATAATAGGGATGACGCCATATTGATTCCCAGCGGAATGACGTCACTTCACTTTCGTGTTTAAAAATAGATCTTAAATGTGAAATCTAAAAAGTCGTTAAATTTGATTGAGGAAACAGCTTTACATGTCACAACAACGAATTTGCCATTTGGTACGAGTTACTGATAAAAAGATTATTTAAAAGGATGTCCAACACTTCCATACACATTGAACTACTTAACGTGCGCGCTAAGAAAATGTGTTAATTGGCGGATGCCGATTTACCCGAAAAATTGTAACCCTACACTTATATCCGAAGTGTATTTCACAGCTCACGGAAATACCCGAGTAGTTCCGATTGGAGTACTACCTGTGAACTATTTACGGTTCTTTTAAAACGCATGTTGATGATTCATACAAAAAAGTAACCTTTCATATTGAAGGGTTACGACAATTTTGTAAACGTAGACGTCAAATTACGATTCTTTGTGAGACAGACTATGGTACTCTGCCAATATAACGTACCATGTACAAGAACAGCATTTTAGACCAACGACCGGCTTCTTCGGCTAAACTCGGCTTTTATCGGCTTTTGCCGGATTAATCCGGCTTACATCGACAGCGAGACATCGTGAGTCACAGTCGAATTATTTTTGTATTACTGCGCATCGACATTTGTCATCTATGCCAGTGTAGAAGTCAATACATCAACAAAACAGCTAAAGCTACAACGAACAACAGTTTAAGGTTATTAATTGCTACCGTTCATATACTTTGTGGGACAACTTTATATGTGTTTACCGTCTGGGAACTTTTATTTGTATAATCTCGAAAATGAGAACAGAATCCGATTACTGAGATGGTTTTCAAAATATTTAATTCAAGTTTTCGAAAATACGAACAAAAATTGAAGTTTGTTTTACCAAGATAATTTCTTAAGTCACACGGAAGACTTATCTAGCCAGTCAGAACCCATCAACACTAAAAGAGGACTAACAAACCCAAGATAATAAATGTCCCACCAAAAATAAATTAGTATTTTAACACACATGTATCAATAACAACCCGGATTTTTCTTACGAAGTCATGAAGGTTTGAAAAGTTTTTATTTTTGCATCCTAACCTCTGTGGGTCTGACATACATTTGTATCGTTGAATGCCGCAATCAGACAATCTGTTTAAGCCTATGCCGAGCTATTGCTGACGCACCTGTCATTTGAAATGAATAAACATATCACTTGTACAACGCAAGACTATAGTAAGACAATCACAGACAAGATGCATTTACAATAGTCTTGCATTAAAAGCTCGATATGTTGATTATATTTGAGATACGACCGTTTATGCAAGTTACGGCGAGTGGTTGACAAATGAATTGTCATTGTCTACATGGTAACTAAAACGCTTTTCCTGAATACAAAATCAGAATAATTGTATTTACTTCTACAAATAAAATACATCGTTGTCTCAAACAATATATTTACAAAATAATGTAGCGTCTACGTGATGCATCTGCATATTCTATTAAATGCCTTATCTTCTTAATTAAACATAAAGATTACACGACATTTTTACCTAGACAGAGACGCAAATATCTGTCCATGGATGTGACATTTATATCATAATTCTGGGTCGAACAAAACATGTGGAATCTGAAATATAAACAAACTTGACATGACCCGCAGTTGATGTCATTTAAGCGCTTTTCATCGAAAACTATCGGTTTACCACAACTTCGGGAATACATAATCATGGCAAAATAAGAAATTGCTCGTCATTATCAGGGTCCAATTTTGTCTCAATGTTGGTTCAATTTTCATCCAATTTTGTCGCAAATTCTTCCAATTGTGTCGCAATGTTCGTCTAGTTCTGTCGCAAATTCTTCAAATTGTGTCGTAATTTCGTCTAATTTTGCCACGTTATTCGTCCAATTGTGTCGCAAATTCGCCCAATGTTGTCGCAATGTTCGTCCAGTGTTTCGTTTAACGGGAAGATACCCTATGCAAAGTGTTGTTCTTTGATGATCAAATAAGACAATGGTGGTTACGGCTTCCCTTCATCGTATTTTGGGTCATGAGGGTACAATAACACAGCGGAAAGGCAGTTCTAGGTGAAACATGTTTCATTTTAAAAAATTGTATAAGAACTTATAGTCAAGGAAAAAAAAAAAACACATCTGAATTATCGACACAATACTTTTTGAAAAATAGGAAACGGTGTTCAACCCGAACAAACGAAGACATGTTTCCGTCTATAATACAAATAGATTTCATTGGAAATATGTGAGAAAAAAAATGAACCGTTTTCTTCAGAAACATCTTACAATTATAATGTTGGCATCAAACATGGAATACATCTACAACATACCATAGTGTAGCTTTATTTCAATATAAAGCATTTAAGGTTATAGTCATTACAATATGTATACAGTGAAGCCTCGTTTATCCGGACCCCGATAATCTGGATGTCTCGCAATCCGAACGAAATTATAAGGGAACGGAATTATTTGACCAGTTTGTTGCAGACGACTTTTGAAAACATTGTGGGAAAAGGAGAAATTGCTCGTGATGAGCAATTTCTCCTTTTCCCACAATGTTTTCTGCCATATCAGAAGATTATTTTTTAATTTCATCACGTTTTGAAATGTCGTCTGCAAACTCTTTCAATTTGGGACGGTCGACAATTTGCCGTTTGCTAAAGGGTTATAAGTATACACGTGCATACAGACCGTTTATGTCTTAATGTGTATAAAAACATGCTCTACTTCATCAGTCCGGATTTCTCGTTAATCCGGACATTTTGTTGGGAACGGATGTGTTCGGATCAACGAGACATCACTGTATACATTTATGCTGAAAAAATAAAATTGAATTGAATTAAATTGTACACGTACATGCATGCTTGCAAGTCACACTATCATACTTACTTAATTAGAACTCGTTTAGATAAGCTTATGTACAATATCGCACAAAAAACTTGTAAGGAAACAAAGTTATTGAAGCGTTTAATGTTTTTTCTCAGGTTTGCGTTTATTTGCTATTAGCCTTATCTCTTATAGTATAAACGTATTCACCCAATTTTCATCATGAGACTATGACTTCAAAAAATATTGTGACAAAAGAAGAAATAGCTCGCCTCGAGCGATTTCATCATTTGTAACTTACATTAGATTCCTGCCATTTCCCAAAAATGTGCATTTGTCCATGCGTTAAAGGCCCATTAAATTGAACTGCCTTTAATTGTTGTTTTCAAATTGGACCAGTCACAAAGAACAACAGATATCCAACTTGAAGGGTTGTGTTAATGCAAAACCGATGTGTTTCTAGACGGAAGGTGTGGGGAATTTAAATGGAATATGATGTATTGTATGAAGACGAGAGACACGAGAAAAGCGTGCACTTTGCGAACCGATTTAAAATTAAACCGCGGATCAATTCGGGCAATGTGGGTTTATCCGGACCACGTGTTTACTCCATTGGGTGGGTGGGGGTTAGTATTTTATTCAAACTATGAATCCCTTTTGAATATAAAACAGACAATTAACATTCAAAGGGGAGACAACTCTGACAGGTCACGCCTGTTGGAATTCCAAGGTCAAACTTGCCTGACGACTGAAGAAAAGACATTTAGGTACTTTTTACTGATGCTGTGGCTTAATGATGTACGTACGTCCGACGAAAACTAAAAAAAATAACGAAAAGGAATAAAACGTTGTTTAGTTATTTAACACGTGTTGTTGTGGTTGTGCAGGATTGTTATTTACTTAATTGGTTGCATTATAATGCTGTCTTGTTTAATTGACGTTAAAGGATTGTTATTTGTTTAATTCGTAGCACAGAACTTCTATCCATCTTGTTGATTATAAAGGATTTATAATCGTCTATCTATGGTGCGGGATTACTTCTGATTTTTTTTCTTAATCGCTGGAATATCTTGCAGGTATGTTTATTCGGGAAAATCATGAACTGTGAGGAAATATTCCTCTAGTATTGACTAATCATTCATGTCAGAGTCTTGGACAAAATTAGATAATGGTTAGTAAGTGTTTTAATCATATTTGGACAAAAGCCCATGTCTTTTCATCTACAAGATCACATCTAAATACACGTGTTTATTACAATCAAGCGTTGGCCATATAATTCATAAAGCACATTGCATATTTCAAAAATACATTTCATGTGATACATACTTTAATCTTTACTAGTATATGTATTGCATTCATTTTGTCATACAATGTTCTTACCATGACTTCAAAATTCTGCCATTTTTTCTTCAACCAAATCTTTGATTACCAAAGATAAGTTATAAGACATGTTTGTTATAGAAGACAAAAACAAACCCGTACCTATATAACCCCTTTTAAATACACTATTAATAAACGGATGCCCATAAACAAGCGAAAAGTATTAATTGTTTAAGGAGCTAGCAGCTTGATTAAATCAAATAAAAATAATACAGGATCAAATGATGACACGAACTCATCATGATTTTTATAGGTGGTCATAAAAAGAATATTATACAAATGAATGGATGAATGAATGAATGAATGAATGAATGAATGAATGAATGAATGAATGAATGAATGAATGAATGAATGAATGAATGAATGAATGAATGAATGAATGAATATATGAATGAATGAATGAATGAATGAATGAATGAATGAATGAATGAATGAATGAATTGAATGAATGAATGAATGAATGAATGAATGAATGAATGAATGAATGAATGAATGAATGAATGAATGAATGAATGAATGAATGAATGAATGAATGAATGAATAATGAATGAATGATTCAATCAATCAATCAATCATTCAATCAATCAATCAATCAATCAATCAATCAATCAATCAATCAATGAACGAAAGAATGAATGAATGAATGAATGAATGAATGAATGAATGAATGAATCAATCAATCTATCAATCAATCAATCAATTAATCAATCAATCAATCAATCAATCAATCAATCAATCAATCAATCAATCAATCAATCAATCAATCAATCAATCAATCAATGAACGAAAGAATGATTGAATGAATGGGGATTTTAGCCGCATTGTCAGCTATGGCCTCTACGCGAGAATAACAATGAAATAGATGAAAAGATTCGAAGTATATCGAAGAAATTTATAGTTAGAGATGTTTTCAAAAACGTAAGACTTAATAAACTAACCGTGTTATAGCTCCGAAAGCATTTTAAACGCAGATCGGCTAACTTTTTTTTGGCGGAGTTGGGTTGTACTAATTTGGTTTAAGATTGCATCAACATTTTTCTGTCTTTTCGGCTTCCCTAGCTCATCGCGAATGAAATAATACCTCTATCTTAACTGTCCAAGGCAACTGGTCATGCTGATTTTCTGTAAGTCAGCGAAGAGACTTTCTCCATTGAAATTCAGATTAAAAGCTACATTTGTACGCCCGAGGAGGAGGACCTAGTGTTTTCATGTTCATTTCCCTGACCTCTAGGCTGTGTAAGCCTTCTCTCAAAGTGTAGGGAAGAGTCTGAATACCTTCCAGATACCTCTACAAACATCATAAGCAATAATACGTCTGAATACTGTGGTGTCATAACGAAGGTATCATTGCAAAGCATGCTCAATAAAGAAATAGACTGAATAACCGAGTATTATTATTGGTTAATATTGTATTCTGTTAATCTATGGTAAGCTAGAATGCTAATATTTCTTAAGCTATAACATGTTCTTTTGATGTTAAATGCTAATTGAAATTATGTTATATTATATCATGCTTAACTAATAGGCAAGACAATTGAACAATAACAGTCAAACAGTCATATTTATAAAGCAGGATTCACGTCCCACTTAAGCCAAATCTTATGACACGAGATAAAGGCATTTACTTGCGTAATTAAAAAAATAAGTGCGAGCCTAGTTCAAGTATAATTTATTCATATATGCCACAAAATGTCTGTTTATACAATTCGAAATTAATTAGAAAAATTAAAATTCCACGAGTAGATTACCGTTTAAAACCTTTCCCCTATTATGTGAGTAATTCAAAGCCAACCACGTTAAAGCGTATTCGTATAATATAAAAAATATTATGTCGTTTTAACAAATAATTTCGATTCGGATATTGAAAATTCAACAACAGACATTTAAAGTCAACGTGACCAAATGCGAAGCTACACATCTCGAGCAATTTCTTTTTATGTCACAATGCTTTGGATTGCGGTATTTATAATTTAATAATTAACTCGCTTTTGTTAATGAAAGCGTTAATTAGCCGTTGTCAACGACGCCTAAGTATAACGAGGGGGGTAACTGACATTCATTACTGTTGAGGTCGCCGCGCCATTAATAAAAGGTGATTTGAGTGACTTCCGGCATTAAAGCTCTCCTCACTAATGTAATCATTATGCTGTATCGATTGTAAGCATTTTTCCAAAATAACAATAGGGTTACCCGCCCTTTATCACTCTTTAATCGGAGGAACGGAAGTTATGCAAAGTTGTGGTAGTGGATTTCTGGTGAATATATTCATATAGAATGTTAAGAAAGGCTTCCAAATAAACTCCTTAACTCGACAAAAGCTTATCCCGATGCATGTACTAGTTTGGTAAAGTTTAATTATGATTTACAAAGCGTCATTTAGAAAAAAAGGTTTAACGTAATTCGCAATCGAAGACCATTAGCCACTTTTATGCCACGAACAAAGCATTAAGGTTTCCAAGAAAACCATTTTTCTTTAAAAATTTGTCTATACATTTCTTATAACGAAAACAATGTGTAACAAGAAAAGGAAAAGCATTGAAGCAACTATATTTGCAATAAAGCAAAATTTTGCAAAAACTGTTTTGCCAAATTCGTTTAAATGCAGTTGTGATGGCTTAAAAGCATTCCTTTTCTGATGGATTACGTTGAAGCTTCATGTCGTTTTTCATCAATATCTTAGTCACATATAAATGTCATTGCCAGAGTGTTGACTTTTTTCTCTCTCTCTCTTGGTGTTTCAACACCACAACTCCAGAATGTTTTTCCTTCAATGTCATCGAGTGTTTTCTCTGTACAGTATAGAAGACAGTTGTCAAGGTATGAAAAAAAAATTAGTGTCAAAACGATATGATCCAGTCCATTCGTAAAAACAATGCCAAAAACGAATTCGACTTGCAAAACAAGCGCTGCTTGTTCAAATTCAAGCTTTGGCAATATTCTATCAACTATTTGATAGAGCCAATGTGACGTGAGATATTCGTTTCTCGCCACTTAACATTTTCGCTGGTTTGTGGAAGCAGTTAATTACTTTATAAGAAAGTCAACTGTGAAGAAACACCATTTGTATAAAAATATTCAGTTGTCCCAAGTATCAAAGCAGATTCTGCGAACAACGCCATTACATGAATAAAGCCAAATACCATACTTTTATTAGGTCTTTGGAAAAGCCGTCTAAAAACCATTCTGTAAATTTTGCAAGCGATTGCTCGTCGAAAATACCATGGTACCATCACATATATCATAAACCCTTTCTTACGGGAGGACGCGCTCTAATCCAATCGCTCAAAATGTCTTTCAAGGTGTCAGAAAGTCATCCAGACACCTCTGTTATCTCCATGAAGGTCTATTCGTCCGAAATGCTTTGTAACTATCACATAAACATATGCCTAGTTTGGATGATCCAGAAGTAGATAGATTGGACCTTCCGACTTCCATATACTCTAAACTAATTATAACAGAATTACAGAAAAATGCGCTCTAAAGTAATCGTTCTTGAAGTTTTTAAAAGGTGTCCGAAAATTATTCGAACACTTTTGTAGACTTTGCAAGAGATTGCCCGTCTAATGTACCGCGAAAAATCTCACTTAGCACAATTCAAACACTTCTTTCTTGCAGGACGATGCGCGCAGAGCGTGTGAGGAACATTCTCAGTTTGGTACTGCTGTTCTGTTTACTAGCCGTCCTCATTGCCTTTGCCGTTCTGATAACCCGGGACCCAAATACGGCGTCAAGACCCGGTTTGGAAAACGCCTTCCGGGGTCCGGGATTTGTTCCGGGAACCAACGAATCACGTCATGATGCTTTTAGTGACGATGACCACGCCCATGATTTCGATCACGTGACAAACGCAGACGTCAAAATGAAAGGTTAGTTTTGTATTGTCATCACATTTTCTTTTTCATTTCTTTCCTATTTTTGAAAGGGACACTTGACTCAGAGGAGTAATACAGGATACATATTACCGAAGTAAAGAACAAATAGTTCGTGTTCTCGTATTAACTTCGATTTAAAGAGAGCTACGACAACCAGAAGTGCGAGATTACATTGATGCTTTTCTTTTGGCATTATGTTATCTTTTCTTTTTATCGTCGTCGTTGTCTTCTAATCAAATTGAATATGCCAAAAAAAGGCCAAAATTATTTTGAAAATGCAGCAATATATTTTAATGGCGGCAGATGGAAACGCCCACAAATTAATGTAATCTGAAACTTTGGATTTACTCACGTTATATAATAGGTCCGTTCACTTTTCTATTTCTCCAGAAGAAGAAACACCACCAAATTATGTGATACAACTCAATTCAGGGGCGGATAACTCTAGTAGTGGACAAGTGTACATACAATACGAAGACCGACTCGGGTTCGTCTGCTCGGATGGTTTCAGGGACAACGAGGCGGGCGTGGTTTGTCGAGAACTGGGGTACCAGCGGGGCATAAAATACGATCTGTTAGGGTAAATGGAATTGAACAGTGTTTCAGTTTAGAACTACAGCACAGGAATTAAGCAGCGGCTGGTTGCCAAACTGTCAGTTACTTTAAGACCATAACCAATATGGTTTGTTTAAAGCAACTTCTTTAGGGCCTTATACCAGTTGGTTATTTTTTCTTATTATTCCTTTTTGAATTCAACCTATTCTACTGTATGCTAACCATATAATGGCAGTCACCAGGCCAACAGGATTTAGCATATTCCTTAGTAGCTCACCCTCCCTCGTCCAGTAAGAGTATGTCGTATGAAACAGCTTTGTTACCATATATTATATACACGGACTTGCCACAATTCACCATTGAATCAAACGCACTTTTAAAATGAACGACATATACTCAAATAGCTTTAACCTTTTATAACAAAGAAGTACATATAAACATCAAACTTTAAAACATGATTGATAACTGTTTACCGATTTATTATTGCAGACACACTGATTGGCGCCGGTATACCGATCTCGAACCAATCCTGTCGGGCCTCCATTGTACCGGAAGTGAATCACACATCAGGGATTGTGGGGGATTCGACCTTGATGTAAACGTCACTTCCTGTTCGTGGTTTGCGGCTGTCGTCTGCTACAATGGACAAAACCGTAAGCATGTTTAAAATCTTTGAAATTAAAACACTTTCTGGATACACGATGCACGTCATAACTCCACACAGGAGCTTTCTGCATGACTTGCATCTTGTATTTAGATTGTCGCAGGCCTTAACTACTTTAAAACAATATAAAAACAATAGTTGATTAATTCAAGAAAGACTGTAGCAACAACAACAAATGTAGTTCCTGCAGCCATTGTATTGGGTGAAGGAATACACCACGTCACTGGATGTTTTGTTGTGTTTTAAGATTGTTGTAATCAATCAATAAATAAACGTTGGTTGAAAAACTCTTTTACTGTGCATTTCCGCTCTTAAAAAATACACATACCAGACAGAGGCAAACAAGATACCGGTGAAAAAAATACCGCTATGATGAGGGGCCCTATTTTCTTGCAGCGTTTTAACTTTGATTGATTACTAATATCTATTAAACATATACCTACGCTGCCCATCTGTGTAGCATTTGCAGCGCAAAAACCATTGAAACCATTGTGGCCAAGAAAGCATTACTCGAATCGAACAGTTTGTCTTCTGTCTCAATGGTTTCTGGCATATATCATACAGACATTTCATTCATGTATTGCTATTTATACTGCCTGACGTTGCTGTCAAGTTGAACAACTCAAATATTCTTATTCAAACGGTTGTACTAATCCGGATCTACTTTTTCACAGCTTATGAACTTCGACTGATAAACAAACGGGACCAAGACTCCGGATTGGTCGAGATGAAAGTGGGAGGAGTCTGGGGCGTGCTTTGTGCCATCCGCACGTTCGACGACGAACTTGCCGACATTTTGTGTAGGAACATGAACTACACAGGGGGTATAACCATGAATCGGGGGATATCAGGGGAGGTAACAAATACGAACGTTTGGGTACCATACATTCACTGTGACGTCGGGGAGCCGGTGAAAAAGACGATTTTTGAGTGTAAATTAATTCTCCACACGGACAATATATTGGAGGATAGGTTCGACTTTCGAAGTAATAGGTACCGGAACGAATACATGGCCTGTTTGGATAAACCGAATTCCCATGCGGCGGCCGTGCATTGCTTGAATATGAAGTGATTGTTTGGGCTAAGGGTGCGGAGCATCGTTAGGCCATTGAATTTACATACCGAGTTTTGAGGCCTGCCAATTCATCTATAAATATCTACATAAACTTGCTCCAAACTCAAATTACTCATTATTCATCCACCTCATTGTGCGGACTAATACGTTTGAGGGAACTAGGCAAGAAAATAGTCCGTATTTACTTGCTTTGCCTACAATCTATTAGATATTGCCCAGTTTGTTAACTCGATATCATCCACAACTTACGTAGCAGATTGCCATGTTAATCTTCATTGTGGTAGTGTGCCTTTTAAAGTTGTTTGTTCACAGATGAGAAAATTTGATAGTCGAAATCATATACAATGTGTTGTGAAGACTGCTAAATAACAAAAAAGTGTTATATCCTAGCTAGCTATCTGTTGAAATACCAAATTAGTCCATTAAAGTCTTAAAACTGTAAGAAATCTTTATACATACAAATAAAATAAAATATAAAATAAATACGGAACAAACTGTACTAGTACCGTTACGATGTTAAATCATATACAATGTATTACATTACAGTCTTTGTATTGTTGTATGATATACAATGAAAAGTAGTTACTGAAGGCCTGGTTTATTCCGAAATCATCAATATACATAAATATGTACAGTCTATATGCAGTGTATCTGAAAATCTATTACAATGCATTTGGTTATTAATACATATCCGTTCATTGTGTACAGGTTTGAAAAAGTGTTTAAACGAACTAATTTCGATTTAGTTGGTGTATTGAGTGCGTGTCATACAATTGTAAAGCTGTTAAAGAATTCTTCCAATTTCTTGCATATCTGTGAACAAGCAGCTTTCACACATAACTTAATTACTCATGGTTCCTACGTTCTCTACTAGTACTAGTCTAGAAAAAAAAGTGTTTTAACCAAATACGATTGACTAGTCGCTTAAACACATACAAACGAATTTTCATAACGATTTAAACAATGAAATCATCCCTGAGTCTCCGACAAACACGTTAACATTGCTTTAAAAAACTTCTATTCAAGGGTTCATTGCAATAATATAGTCCTTCACAAAATTGAAAGGCTTACTACTTTCTTGCATTGTAAACTCGTATTTTGAAATATCTCCGGCAAACAATGGTGCTGGTTTTGTCGACTGGTCAATCAACAGTATATAGTCGTTATTTAAGTCACATCCATATACATATACAATTATATACATATAATATCAAAACATTAACATAGCATACAACATTATTTACATAGCAAACAATATTAAAATATTTGCATAATGACCGTTTAGATTTGAATTACAAGAGAATATCAATGGTGAAATATTTATGAAGTGAACCAGTTGTCCGCACGGGACCATCTATGAATTATTGTGACTTATACGAAATGGACGTAACAGAAGACGGCATTAGCCTTAAATGTCATACACAAATTTCCTTTTGACACTTTCATACATTCAGTAGAAACCAGTGTGACAAAATGAGATATCGATCGTATATTTTGTGTTTCCAAGAGAGACGTTCACATTTGAAAAAATAGGCATTGTATTTTTAATATATATTTAATGTTCCATTTTATTATAAAATATCTCATTCCATTGTATATTTTTGTATGAATTAAAAAAACCATATAAAGTATAATGTGTTTATTTTAAACAATTTGTCTTCCAAACCTCAACTGCATCATTACATGTACATGTAACTATGACCCCATACCCCCTTCCCCCGATTGACAAGTTACGCAATACCAATGGTTCTACCCGATTTGACTAGCCCTAAATTGCAATTAAGCTTGTTTCTCCTATCGATTTGAAAATTGAAACATAGCTAAATTCCAGTTCATGCGAGATGGTCTTTTACGTTAATCTGTCCTACCTTTTGAATGCTCTAAAATGCGAATAAGGCCAAAACGTTTATAATCCCTTCGTCTGTCAGTTTTATTACGACACTCGACATATCCTGGATGGTGGGAGACCCATTGTCAAGATTGATAAAACCATCGGCTTTTTGTAAATCAACCGGGAGACTAAATCCTGGGAAAATCGAAAAACAGGTACTAGTACCGTGATTTGTTCCCACACGGACAGAGACCGTGTGGTATTAAGTTCTATACCCATATCAGAGAGGCTCATTAAATAGGGCGTCACTCCATTAAAACACAAACTGTTATAAAAGGGTAATATGTTTTGAATGTTTCATTCTAAGATCCCAATAAATCTTAACAATGAGCTGAATTTCCTTGAAAAGCGCTCAACACCATTGAAACACAAACATATATTAGGCGTTAATATGATTTGAATGTTTCATTCTTAGATCCTTACACATTTTGACATTGATCTGAATTCCCAGTTGCCACGTTATTGTCAATTCCAAATTGGCATTGAGATAATCAGTTGCATGTCTAATACATGGAATTCAAACTCTTGAGGCTCAAACCATTAAACCCTACCACGTTTTTCCCTTGGACAATTTTAAAATCTTCGCAGTAAGACCTGGTATGTCGTGTTAATTAATACTTGCTCATTAATATCTGTCCGGTAGAAATGGGGAATACACGGATACAAAAGGATTGCCTCTAGTCAGCCATTATATCAACTGGTCAAGACTTTTGGGAAAAAGTGGCTAAAAGTCACATCCGCAAAGTTTGTACATTTCTAACTAACTTGATGAAATTCTTTTACTGTTGATTTCTTTAATAAAGACTATATCGATCGTATGACAGCAACCTTGGTCATCTTTTTATTTGAAACTCGAGTTTTTGCCTAAATTCTAAAGATGTTTCTGTTCTTTTATCATACATATATGGAGTATCTAATGATAAATAAATCTAGTAACAAATATAAATACATAAAAGAAACCCGTATCATTGCCTAACTAATGTTCTGAAAGTAGACTTAATGGAGTCACTAACAGATATTTTTTAACTACAAGCTGATCTTGAGTGTCAATTCATGGCTATATCGTAAAACGATAAGGTTTGCTTTTTGCACGTATAATGTACTTACCAAAGTCATGAACATATTTGACTCGCGGCAAAACGGGGTGGGGTCATTACTGCGTGGATTATTGTGTAAGCAGGGCACGTAATGCAAGTCCTGAATGTATGCTAAATGAAAAACGTCAGTCCCCAACGCTTAGATTTACCATTCGTGTAAAAGCACAACCATGTATATCTACCCATCCCTCTTTGCTTTGGTAACTACGTAGGCGTCTTTGTCTGTGGATATTTACGTACGTTTCCTTGATAAAGTGCCTTTACATAAATTTATGCATGTGCATCATAACGCAGACCTCTTTGAGGAGGAGGCATTCTCTTCTTAGTCCGCTTTGCGAATACACCTTTAAGCCAGTTGCTTTAGTAAAGACTACATTGGAAGGTCTTGTTATTTAGGTATTAGGTAAGTTAGGATAGGCCTCTCGCGTAGTTATCCTTACATAGACCTCTTTTTTGTAGGCATCTTTACGCAAACCCGTTTACGTAGGCACAGATGCGTAGGCATCTTGAACTATGCATCCTAATATTTACCGCTTTGCGTATTCATGACCTTTTACGTAAGACTCTTCGCCAATGCGTCTTAAAACATGCCTCTTTGTCAAGTAATGTTGTCGTAAGCCTTTTTGACCAGACATCTACATCTTTTCGGAAGTATCATTGCGAAGGTATCTTTACGTGGGCCAGGTTTGTTTAAAAACCCGCTAATTACGTCTAACGCCAGAAGCAGCTTCATTAGTCCCATTAAGCGCGGGAATTTATCATCGCATTATTTCCGCCGTCTATTTTTAGATAAACTCACCGGTTACTTATGAGGATGAACATATTTGGGTACGAGAGGTCAGATGCTTTCGCCCCCAGGCGTAATCGTCCATCTGTATCCTTAGATTTGTTAAGTTTGTTTAATATTTATTTCTATGCAAATATTTATGCAAGATACTTATGCAGGTCTTTAGATGGTTCATCAATCAAATACTGAATATCACAAGATACAATTTATACGCATTTTATAACATATAAATGAAGTTCGAGTTCTTAGAAATGGTAATTACTTTAGAATAAATTTGCGGTACATGCCATCTTCTGTAGGGGCGTCTGATAATAATACATCACTATTAGAGCAGAAAATGTATCGAGAAATATGTCAATCACAGAACTATCTACAGGCATCTTGTTTAGAGATCATTATCAATGTAAAACATTCTAAAAGAAATAGACATATGATCCAATATCTAACAACGAAATGGCTCTAAGGCTATAAGGTGCATAAAAAAGTAAAAGAAAAAAAATCAAAGATATTTGAATTTTCAAAATAGAACAAATGTCAGGGTTGTCATTTTTTAACAAGCCACATTTTCGACCTCTTCTTACTTAACCACAATTTCGACTTCCTTTTACATGTAAATAAAGAAAATGTCCGTCACGTTTTCATCCACGAAGTACCGAGTGTCCACGGTGAAAAGGATAGTTTACTGAATCGGGGCCAAGAACTAATTGTGATTAATGGACGGTGTGCGGATATGTAACATCTAGCCGTTAGCACGGTCACAAAAACGCTCTCCATTTGACCACACAAGTTAACATCCACTTATCTATCATTGTTAATGCATGCACGTTACGTCCTTGTTGAATCATTGCGTCAACCCCTTAGTCCATTACATTTCATTTTGACGCAATTTCTTCGGGAGACTTTGTAAACCACTGTGACAAAAGGAATTGTTGCTCCCAATGACTAAATCAAAGCCAATGTCAACTAATTCGTCATTTTGTCACAAATGTGTCCACCCAATTTCAAAACGAAAACGTATTTTGCCTTGCTATTCTTTATCGTCTGCCGTTGCTTGCAATTTGGACCAGTAACAAAATCCCGTGTAGGGGGAACTCGAATTAACGAGACAGAAAACAATCAACAAGGACAAAATGGGTGTAACAAGCGAAGGAAAGTCAGTTTGAAACGTCGTCGTAATATTTAAAAGAAACGAACACAGAAGCTGCGAGCTTAATATTTGAAAAGGTCAGTGTACAAAACGGAGACTCGGAGGGGTTACACGTGATATATAAAGTAAATGTTCTTGTTTTTTCGTTATACAGTTGTTTGGTAGCGTGTTGACTTGATTTCAGTTTCACATCTTTGGTTGTTTTTAATTATTGCGGGATATTTGGTTCTTTGGGAATATTACGCTTTACTAGAGAGTGATAGGGAATCTGTGACGGTAATTATTTGTGTGATAGTGCACCTTTGTTTTATTAAGAGTGGAATAAAATATAATTGTCATTAAACAAAAATAAATAAATCAAGCATGTGATTAACTATAACATTCCGTATATATATTAAAAAAAAAACATTTATGAAAATACCACTTCTCTCGGGAATGATACAGAATCTAAAGGGGTTGAAAGAAATACTGGCATTATTTAACAAAAAAGAAAAAGGGGGTTGGAAACTATACTAAATAAGAGAACTCATTCCGTTTTTCAGCCATCCTAATTTTCTAAAACAACGAAATAACGAACTGCGCCTTTTGGAATTTTTAGAAGTTCTTTAAGTATACTTACACTGATATAAGATATTACACATACGAATAAATATAAATGTTGTCTATAAATCGTAATACACAAAACAGAATAATTAAAAAATACAAATATGTAGAAAAACAGTACCAAAATGAATCATCTATGAGAATTAAGCGGTTTTTTTACCATAATTGGTATAAATCCTTCCCATTTTAGGCTGTATAATTTCGGTATTTTGAAACAGATATATTTATTTGATTTTCTACAAATCGTAAGCGTCCCAATGATTTGCAAAAATTTGATATATAACTGGAGCCAAAACAAATCTCTCTAGGAATAACGAAATATTTCACTCTAAAATAATACAACGTTTCTTCTCATTGTAATAACAGTTGAAATGCAGATACGTTAATTTAAATGTTGTTTAAAATCTGTTTATATAATAGACGCAGGATTATTGATTCAATTTAAAGTCCTTTAAAAAAAGCTTTGGCATTGACAACCTTTTGATTAAGCTTTAAGCTAAAAGAATTGTTTGTATAGCACATAGAATTAAAACCGTCTTGGATTACTGATATATCTTACGGTGTTACGTTTGGTTGGAGTTAAAACCGATTTCAAAACTATTTCAGTAAAGTCGAGGCGGTCAGCGTTTCTTATATGTAAAAAACAAATTATGCACAATGAGAAATACAAACGATATTATAGATGAGTTCACTTCCTTTTTGTTTACAAGAGGTACGAACATTTCAAAAATAATAAGGAAAATATTGCTTTTACGCTCGTGTTTGGAAAATTCGTGCGAATGTTCCAAACACAAAGTGCAAATGAACTCTTCGACGTTGCAAAATACATTAAGTATGTTTTTGAAATAACTGACACAACTGTATAAATTTGACCAATTGAAAACTTCTAAAAGAAATGTGTAACGCTTAAATTAAAAAACGATGACTCCTTCTTCCAGAATGCACAAGCAATGTTTATTGACACGTATTATTGTTGCTATAAATTCATATGTAGGCCCCTATGTATATGACTAGAAGTTGTATAAGCTCGTTTCAATTAAATCTCCTTCTTTTTCTTCTCTTTCCTTGCTCATTGCATATTCTCAACATTACTAAACGATTTTTTTTCAAAGCCACTAACAAGGCAATGCTAGCCATTTCGTTTAAAAGGTTTGATGTACCTCGCGGTGGAAACACTTACTCTTACACAATCAATTAGCCACCTAATTACCGCCTAATTAACTTTTCATGTGATAGATGAAGCTCTAACCAGCATCCGTGAAAAATAATGGATAAGTGAAATATATTAATATGTTAAGTTGCGCAACTTTGACCAACACCAACGTTTCTTTTATTGCCCGTGAAATATAAAGGTTCACTGTTCCTTCGAAACAATTCTCGATTAATTGAAAATACAATTACACGTAATTCTGATCTCACAACAACCGTTATCATTTAAAAGATTCATTTGAGTTATTTTGGCATGCATATTCTATTTTACTGAAATTTAAATAAAATACGTTAAATTCAGCGTCTGATTCAAGCTTTAATCTTAACAAATAACAAATAAAGAAATATATTTACGCTTATATTCTTAGATGAAGAAAGACGTATGACAATGAGAAACAATATCTACACAGTATAAAGTTCAAAGTTTAATAGCAAACATAAACATGGTGTTGTTTACGTATAGAAATATCTTTATGAAAATCCCCCATGCACTTTGTTACAATGAAATACGCTTAGTGTTTCGGCGTGAGCTGCGTGAATAGTCGCACCTTCTTGAGGAGTCTTAATCATGAAATTGTGCCAATTGCCCTACTCGAATTCCTAATGCAAGTTCTTTGGTTCTCAAAGGACTCAGCTTCAGCTTGTTACAAGCGGAGATTGTGTCCGTTTGGAACGGAAACGCTTAATTTAACGTAATGTAAACGTTAACTCCAGTTCTGCATTCCACTTCCTTTCTGTATGTGACCTTGATTTGTTTGTATATTTTGAATATTGTTGTAATGACAAGAAACTTTGTAAGTTTACGTCTCAATAAAATGTTCGTATTCGTATTCTTGTTCGTATAAACGTTGTTTTATATCGTTTTCAACATTTGTATAATCTATGAATCGCGTTGTCAGGCCAATAACCAATAACTCATAAACGTTGAACAATTGGTTCTCTTTGAATCACCAATAGCAGGAGACAAACTCCATTACTGTGACAAAGTTGGAACGAATAATTATGCCTTTTGGTTTAATGTTTTCCATTTAATTTGACAAACTAAATGCAGTTTTAGATACGTAGTAGCGGTCATCTTATGTTTTCTTTGATCTGAACCAGTTACAAAAGAGAGCATGACTAGATCAAACATCTCATAGAAAATACCTTGTTTAAAAGACCAGCCAAAGACCTTTTTATAGTGTTTAAATAAAATGTCTGAAATAATAGCGTATTACTTTCAATTTCATTTTCGCTTATAATTCAGACACATTAGCATATACTGGAAATCATCTTCAACTTCAATCTCTCATCTTTCACGATAATTGCATGTTTAACGAATTATGTTCAGGTTATATATTTTTCTTTTCAGGACAAATAATAACGAGAAATATATCTGCAAACAACAGACATGAGGAAACTTTTACTCTTTTCGCTTTTACTTTGTGTATACTACAAAGGTATGTGCATTGTTGTTAGTTCTTTTCGCGGTTTTACATCGTGGTTCTAGTCATGTTATTAGACATGTAGTTCATATTTACATCATGAACTATGATACGTTCATGGAGAATACATTCCTTTTCTTTATGAAGTTCTTTTAATAGTGTATTCTGTAATTGAGTTATAGTAGTATGTTTCATTCCTTGGCATTATTACGCCTGGAAAACCAGTTCAAGGTCTGTAAATGGTATAACATATTGACATTCTGGATTCCTGTGTATAAACGTAACTAAACAAATGTTAAAAACAAACGCACTAACAAGATACCTGATTATAGTAGATCAATAAATGTTATATAGTCACGTTGCACAGTTGATGATGATTGATATACGGACTTTCGCCTCGGAAAATCTTGAAAAGATATCAGAAATGGCGGATGAAACCAAAATTAACTCACAAACACTCCTCACCAGTTCCATGAGATCGATAGTGATAAGCCTATGTTGTAAGCACTTGTTTCACAATCGATGTAGAAAAGTTAAGTTTAAACTTAGAAACCAATTAATACTTCAATCCTTATCTGTCAAAGGACCTACTTAGACTCAATTATATCACCAAATACATTAAATATTGTTAATTCCTTGTGAAACATGCATGCTTAATCAAATTATGCATTCATCTTAAACATGAGAAACATAGATTGAAACTAATAATACAATCTAAAATTCAATTCTTATGAGGAAAAGGACTCTTAGACCTGATTCAACAATTTATAACTTAAACGTTATACAATAATTAATATTCATGAAATTATTCATTCTACCCTCCTTCTAGGTACACTAGCCGATGATGGCGTCGACCTGGAGAGTCTCATTGGCGACCATGACGACAGCAGCGAAGAAGACGACAGCAGCAGTAGCGAGGAAGGGGGCGGAGCTTACGGGGCAAGTTTCACGCCCCTCGGAGCCGTTGGGGCGGCAAACACGGCCGCTGAACGGTCGGAACAAATCGAAGCCATCATGCGAATGCTTGCTCGGCTTCCAAAAGACAAGCACTTCGATTGGGCGGACGTGGGAATAGATGATTTCGAGATGCTGGACGGGGAAGGTGCCGATATGGCCATGTTGGCTTTACTCTCCGGAAGTATGGGTGGTGCTGGTATGGGTAGTGCTAGTACTGGTGCTGGTATGGGTGGCGCTGGTATGGGTGGCACTGGTCAAGTTGGCGCTGGTATGGGAGGCGCTGGTATGGGAGGCGCTGGTATGGGAGGCGCTGGTATGGGAGGCGCTGGTACTGGTGCTGGTCAAAGTGGCGCTGGTATGGGTGGCGCTGGTATGGGTGGCGCTAGTATGGGAGGCGCCGGGCAACAGACTGAGGGTGGAGCCAGCTGGTCAGGCCAAGGAGGCCAAGGAGGTTACTACGGCAGTCAGTTTTCTGGATCCCAGGCTGGTAGTTCGAGCTCTGGCTCGGCCTCGGGCTCGAATGGATCCGGGGGCTGGGGTGCCGGAGGCTCAGGCTCGGTATCCGGTTCCGGTTGGCAAGGAAGCTCTTCCAGCGGATCTTCTTCTGGTTCGTCAAGCCAAAATGGCGGCTACGGCTGGGCTTCGGGTGGCTGGATGGCCGGGGCAGGAGGTCAGGGGTCAGGCAACGCCGGAGGTCAAGGGTTATGGGTACAGAACAAGGTCACGGGCAAATGGGAGTTCGTAGCCGGGGGAGCGTCGTCAACGGGCGGATCCGGAAGCCAATTTACCGGGGGTCAAGGTCAAGGCAAATGGGTTCAGAATGCGGCGACCGGGAAATGGGAGTTTGTCGGGGGAACATCGTCTGGTTCAGGCGGCGGGGTCGTTTTCAATGAAGCCACTGGCAAATGGGAGTTTGTCGGAGGATCGGCATCCGGAAATGCCGGGAGCCAGTTTGGTGGCGGAAGCGGAAGTGGAAACGGTCAAGGAAGCTGGGTCATGAACCAAGCCACCGGACAATGGGAATTCGTGGGCGGTTCTGGCGGTCAGACGGGTGGTGGGGCCAACGGTCAAGGTAACTGGGTATTCAATAAGGCTACCGGACAATGGGAACTGGCCGGAGGTGCTGGCGGAAGTGGAGCAGGGAGCCAAACCGGAAGCGGAAGTGGTCAAGGTCAATGGGTTATGAACAAGGTCACGGGTCAATGGGAGTTTGTTGGTGGCGCCGGTGGGGGCGCTGCGGGAGGATCCGGCAGCCAATCAGGAGGCGGAGGCGGAGCCACTGGTAACCAAGGAAACTGGGTTTGGAATCAGGCATCCGGCCAATGGGAGTTCGTCAGAGGCGGAAATGGGCAGGAAGAATGGGTCTGGAACGCTGCGACAGGGCAATGGGAACGCCGTGCCGCTTCCGGAGGGGCAGGCGGGGCCCAGGTGGGCGGGGGAAACAACTGGTGGGAGTCTAACATGAAGGGGGCGGGGCTTCTCCAACGCCTGAAATCCCTACTTCAGGCGCAGGCTCAGGCTCGATGGAATGAGTGGCAGAAGACGGTGAGCTCCGGGTACGTTGGTCGAAAACGCCCGAGCCATATCGTCCAAACGATCCGAGGTAAAATGGGCCGAAACGAAATAGGCGGGGCCAAAGTTGGAATCCTTGGAGGTGTTTCGTCATCGGGAAATGCGGCAAACATGCCATCAATGAAAACCCCTCCCACTACGAACGCAAACTAACTTAAAAACAAAGTAACATGTAATCAATACGATTTTGAATGGACAAATACACAATATACATAACACTATTTAAGTTGAAATCAAGCTAATTTTAGGCGCTTTTATTTCTGTCCTGGCTGTGTATGACTTTTAAAATTTAATCCTGATATTTATATTTTGCCCTTACTTCTCTATCTATCGCGGTGTAATGATTGACAAAATGAAATTTCTGACTATGATAGAAGAGTTTGCGTTCTTGTTTAAAGTTTTATAATTGCCAATGTGAATTGTGAACATACATATGTTCTCTGTTTTATTTTTTACCCTGGTCTTTATGTTTTGTGATTAAACCGGTTACTCTTTCTAGCGGTTTGTTTTCTTTCCTTTTTCCCATATTTCTTACCTCACCTCTCTTTAAATTCTGTTCAAACGATTCAGAAACTTGGGGACTTGGCAGAAAAAAATAAAAAGGGAGCAGAAAAATAGATAAATATGAAATACATGGTGTTCGTACGAAGAAGGAGGAGGCAAAGGAAGATCTTACGAAGAAGGAGGAGGCAAAGGAAGATCTTACGAAGAAGGAGGAGGCAAAGGAAAATCTTACGAAGGAGGAGGATGCAAAGGAAGATCTTACGAAGAAGGAGGATGCAAAGGAAGATCTTACGAAGAAGGAGGAGGCAAAGGAAGATCTTACGAAGAAGGAGGAGGCAAAGGAAAGACCTTACGAAGAAGGAGGAGGCAAAGGAAGATCTTACGAAGAAGGAGGAGGCAAAGGAAGATCTTACGAAGAAGGAGGAGGCAAAGGAAGATCTTACGAAGAAGGAGGAGGCAAAGAAAGATCTTACGAAGAATGAGGAGGCAAGGGAAGATCTTACGAAGAAGGAGGAGGCAAAGGAAGAAGATGTCACACTTTTACTACCGTTTTATCCAGACT
This sequence comes from Cerastoderma edule, assembly GCA_947846245.1. NCBI lineage: Eukaryota > Metazoa > Mollusca > Bivalvia > Cardiida > Cardiidae > Cerastoderma > Cerastoderma edule. Next base: position 878,954 of record OX401414.1, read on the forward strand.
ATAGAACACCAACTTAATAAGCAAATCGAACACTGGTCAAACAGAATGTCTTAACCGTTTAGAAGGTCAAAGACGCTTGTTCATACATGAGGTAATTTGCAACTCAACCTAAAATGTCCTTAAAACAATACAGTTTCTCATATTGTGGTATAATATTAAATGAAAAAAGGCATGTGAACACAAAATTTATTCCAAATGTGTCGATATACCTAAGTGTGAACAGACATTATGCGGTAGATTCCAAACCCGTTGCAACGCTTGTAGGCCTAAAGAAAATTTCTTTGAATATATTTAGATCCTGTATACAATGAATAACTATTTAATAGTTATTCATTGTATAGAGAATCTAAATATATTCACTTAACACGAGTTAACGTTATTTCCAATGGCTATTTCTCTAGGGCGTCTTAAACAACTGTACATCTGCTTTATATACAGTTTTAAAGAAATACAAGTTTATCATCAAAGTTTCCTCTCATCTGTGAACAAATTGCTTTAACCCTTTCCCAAACAACAATTTTTCGACTGTCCCAAATTGAAAGAAATTGCAGACGACATATCAAAATGTGATGAAATTTGGAAATACTCTTCTGATAGGGCAGAAAACATCGTGGGAAAAGGAAAAATTGCTCGTTACGAGCAATTTCTCCTTTTCCAACGATGTTTTCTAAAGTCGTCTGCAACAAAGTGGTCACATGTCGTTATTGTTTGGGAAAGGGTTAATGCATGTTTCATGTAAGTATCACAGTACATCAATCTGTACAAATCAGGTCAAACGTAAAATACGCAAATACGTCATTAAAAAGCATTTTTTCTGTTTCTGGGCTATTGTTATCTTTACACAACATGTCACTAAAATGTTTGTCGAAACCTTTCGTTATAGTACAAATACCTTTGAGCGACTTTACATTTGACGATAGGTGAATATTTCGCGAAAATTGCAGGCGTAATTTTGTTTATTCTTCCTTTCTTATGAATGAAGATGGGGCGATTTCAATTATTTCCGACCTGGTTCAAAATGGAGTAATATGTTGACATTTAGGTCAGTCAATTTAGTACACCTTCGTTTGACCGAGGAAATGCCCAACCCCGTTTGGATTAATTAGGTAACCAAGCGCGTTTGGTTGTCAAACATTTTGACGTGCCCCTTTATTCCACATCAATTTTGCATCAACCTTTCTTTTTAAAAGATCAAAGATAAACGAAAGAATATTCATATTATTTATTATATTCAAATCTTGGAACGGAAATGAATATTAACCTCCAACGACAGAAATCGATTAGTCCCCCCCCCCAAAAAAAAAAGAAAAAACAAAACAAAAAACAACGGTTTCTCCCCAACTAAAAAAAAAAAAAACATATTTTGGGTTTTGTTTAAATTATCCCCGTTATTGACTGATGTAAAGTTAACAAAAAGAAGTCGAAGAAACATAATACACTAAATTTTCCGGATTCTTTATTGCAATCGTGTAAATTGGCCTTATCGAAAACACTAGCGGACGTTATCAAAAATTATAAACAATAGCATAGGATTTATCCATCCAGATATTGGCCTTGTAGAAACAACTGTGCAAAAATGATGAGATATGACCAATGGAGAATAATTCCACCTTTTTACACATGGTTACTTCGTGAAGTATCTGCTAATAAAGAGACATTTCATCTAGTTAAGATGAAGTAACGGAATATGGACGATTATATGATGTCTTTATGACTAACTTTGCCTTTAATACAACCATTTTAATTAGAAGAAGATGAAAGAAATCATTGTGACAAAAGGAGAAACAACCAGTGGATAATAATTCAGGGTTATTTCGTGAAACACACGCTCGAAGAGCATTTCAACTAGATTAAATGAAGTGAAGGAATAAGGACGATTATATCCCGTCTTAATGGCTAAATTTGCCCTTTATATACAACCACTCAAATCAGAAAAAAGATGAAATAAACCATTGTGACAAAAGAAAAATCGCCTACCACGAGCGATTTCTTCTTTTGATCACAATGGTTTCTAATGAAAGATCCTTAAAGTAAGAGTTAATGTAAATACTATATATTTATCATCTGTTTTTGATTTCTGTTTAACCTGTCGAAAAATCGAACATGAGGAAACAGGTTAAAAAATTGGGACTTCCGGAATTGAAGGTTCGATATAAATATGACCCCGAATATTTGATTCGACGGAACTACATCTCTCGCCGTCAAGAAAGGTAAGATTAATTTTTGTTGTTGTTAGTTTAAACATATTTTATTCAATGAAAAAAAAACACCATTATATACATTACAAACAATTTTGTGAAACGGATTGGAACGAAAGCTAAAAGCTTATAAGGTTCCTCTCCTTGTTGTTGTTTTATATTTATCTTCAAAAGTTTATTTAAATATCGCCACGATATCTTAGTAATTACGCAATACTTGGTTCAAAATAGACAGGGAAAAGCTAACAAACTTAACTTGCAATTACATTTGGGATAAATTTGCTTCAATTGGAACTACTCGGGTATTTACAGCTGTGAAATACACCTCGGATATAAGTGTATGGTTACAATTTTTCGGGTAAATCGGCATCCGCCAATTAACACCTTTTCTAAGCGTGCAAGTTAAGTAGTTCAGTGTGTATGGAAGGGTTGGACATCCTTTTAAGTAATCTTTTTATCAGTAACTCATACCAAATGGCAAAATTGTTGTTGTGATATGTTAAGTTGTTTCCTCAATCGAAATTTAAAGACTTTTTAGATTTCACATTTAAGATATATTTTTAAACACGAAAGTGAAGTGACGTCATTCCGCTGGGAACCAATATGGCGTCATCCCTATTATTTCAGAGGTGTTTTCATTTGATAAACCCGATGTGTTCAGATTGAAATTTGCTTATGGAAGCTTTGGAAATCGGTATATAACTGGGAGACTATTCCTTATGAACATATAAAGTAAATCTTAACAATTTAATCTTATTATGACTATATACTTTGTACTCGATATATATTTCTTTTCAGTTTTGTTCTTTTACTTACTAACCGACGAATAACTTCTTCTAACGAACCTGAACCATGCGATTCATGAAAACATTTTGACAAACAGAGAAATTGCTCATCTCGCAATCTCCATACTTTTGACAAAAAAATCCTATATCTTACTCGATTGTGGCATTACATCCCGTCAACAATTTTACCGTTATACTGTGAAACCGATATTTTATACCAATATCAAATGGATATTGATCAGTCGTAAGCCGGTGTTTTTATTTTTCGAAAGTCGCATGTCTGTGCTTCTACCACGGACCATCAGGGTAGTTATTTGTAAATCGTGGCAAAGTACCTTCTTCTTAATTATAGAAAAGAAAAACTGCGTTTTGAGGAGAGGACACTTGTAAATATTTCGACCGAAGCAGAAGCCCATTTATTAGTAAGCGAACTGTTGTTGTAAGATACATTTAGAATAGCTGTGAACATTTGATGGATCTTAATGCTTACACACTACTAACTTCTTTGACTTGCGTGATTCGGAACTCATTTTCTGGTTCAAGTATGGATAACACCCATACTCGAGGCAAATCTCTTATACCTCATCAAGCTCCGGTTAGGTACCATGAACATACTGTTTAAAACATAAATAAAACTAGAATGTCTAAAATTCAGTTTATCATGAATACCATTTCCTTTTCGTCTGTCGCTTTCATCCTCATTTCCCCAGAAAACTCATATTTAAACAGATCGCCAACTCTTTTAACAAATTTGAAACGCCTATGGCATCAAAAAACAATAAAAAAAAAGGAATTTACAAACATGACAAAATATATATATAACAGCAATTTCTTGAGACAAATCGTCCTGACTATATCATTACCTAACCACATGTATATGTCACTCATTACAATTGCTATCCTTGTCATACGACAGTAACTATATAAAAATCATTTATGTTATTTTGAGATATGCAAACGTGTTTGTTTATGTTGCAAATGAAATCATTATATTGCATTGTATTGTATAAACATCTACAACTATGTTTATCAACAAGATCCAAACATGAAGTCGATGGTTTTGATTTAAACATGTGATTGTATGTGTTTATGTGCGTGCATGTATGGATGTGTGTCTATGCATGCATGGACATGTACATGTTAAATTATATTATACTTAATTCTAGACTGACCACAGTTTATAGGCTAATTACCCATATTTCTTCGTGGAATTATGTGTTGTTGTTTTTTCTTCATTGATGTCTTGTAATATGTAATTTTGCATGAGTTGTTATATTTTTTTGCTATTCCTTTATTGGTAAAATGTATTGTTTAAACTCTCCAGAAACTGGAATAATTAAAGTTAAATAATAACAATAATAATAATAATAATAATAATAATAATAATAATAATAATAATAATAATAATAATAATAATAATAATAATAATAATAATAATAATAATAAAAATAATAATAATAATATATAATAATAATAATAATAATAATAATAATAATAATAATAATAATAATAATAATAATAATAATAATAATAATAATAATAATAATAATAATAATAATAATAATAATAATAATAATAATAATAATAATAATAATAATAATAATAATAATGATAATAATAATAATGTATTGTATTGTTTACACATCTACATGTATGTTTATATACAGGAACCAAACATGAAGTCGATGGTTTTATTTCAAAAGTATCGTATTGTGTTGTGTTGTATTGTAGTCTATTGCATACACATCTACACATATGGTTATATAAAAGAACCAAGCATGAAATCGATGGATCTATTGCAAAATCATCGTATCGTATTGTAAAGAACTGTATTATATTCTATATTATGTTATATCCTATTAAAATTATCGTTTTGTATTAAATTGCATTATATTCAATTGAATTATATTAACAGCTACAAGTATGTAAATCTACAGGAACCAAACAAGAATGGTTCGATGGTTTTAGTCTTCCTCGCCCTAGTCTGTAAACGTATGTTAACATGAAGTCGATGGTTTTATTTCAAAATTAGCGTATGGTATCGTATTGTATTGTATTGTACATACATATTTAACATTTACAGGAACCCAACATGAAGTCGATGGTTTTAGTCTTCCTCGCCCTGGCCTGCGTTATCGGGCTCTCTACATGCCAGTATCCTAGCCCGTACTATGGATATAGTGGAACCCAAGGATCCTCGGGATTCGGAAACGGCGGGCGTGAGTATTTGTTACATGATTTACCTGAGATTTGACGTAATTTTCAACAGCATTATATTTTTTGCGATGACAGTTTACCTATTCAAGTTTGCTTGATATCGACCGGCGAATGCTATCAATTTAACGCCACTGTCAAAATTGTGTCATTTAATCTGTGTCAGTTAATCGTTCCATGATCGCTTGTTAATCTACAGGAACAATGCTAAGAGAATACTATCAGTAAGCTTCTCCCAACGAACCAAGAGATGCGATTTGATTTGATTCGGATTTAATGTCCCTTCGGCAATTTTCTCTTATATCGCAGTGACAGTTCACCTATTCATATTTTCCGGGTAATTGGCCGGTGTAAGGCTTGTGAAATGCTATCAATAAGCCTTTTCAAACCGACACAAAAGATGCGATTATATACAGGCCTATGATTTAATTCGAATCTAAAGTCACTTGGACAATTAAGTCTTATTTTCTGAGGGTTTAAGGTCTTTTTCAACTATTTTTCTATGAGATCGCGGTGACTGTTTATCTATTCACGATTAAAGGAATATCTACGGGTACGAAGCCAGGGTCAATCGTATCAACTCGGCAATCCCCGTCACAAGTCGGTAGATATACCTCGTAGGCAGTACATGAATACACTAGAAATCCTGGGGTAATTCGCCTTATTTCCGGTGGATAACGAAAATGCACATAGGCACTAAATATGTAATTAAATACACACAAATTGGTTGTATATCACAATTGAATTTTTTTTTTTTACTCTTTTCAATAAAGATGATCATATCAACACATCTTTGTTTCATATTTTGTCAATCGGCTTTTTTCGGCAATCCCCGGCACAAGCCGGGGATTTCCGAGAAGATACGATTGCAAACGGACATGCCCTTCGTTGCTGACCTGCTTTCAAAAATGGCTGCCCTATTACCTCCGAGGTTATTTTAAGAAATGGCCGAGGTGTTCCGAATGAAGCCAGGGGAACACTATCGATAAGCATCTTCAAACCGGGCCAAGAGAAGCGAGTACATTCAGGCAATTGATTTAATTCGAATCTAACGCCACATTATTAACATTGTGTACATTTCCATTCAATTTCGACCAGTCACAAAAAGCAAATTCATATAATTAACCAGGCTATATAAAAACAAACATGTTTATCTTTCGTTTCCTGTATTTACAGTGTTGATGTTATTCGGAGCTCTCTTCCTGTTCCTGATCCTATTCTCGAGCACATCAAGTTCATCCGGATCCACTGTCTCCTTCGTAAACATATCTGGATAAACCAACGGCTGAATGAGAAGAGGAAGGAAATACGCTATTATCTTTGAGAAAAGAATTCAGATAAAATGAGAAGGGAAATCCATCACATCAGCCCAGACAGAGAAACACAACGTATAAAGGAATCCTACTCTAGAATACAAACTAAAACAATTGTCTTTTATCTTTAAAAAAATGACAAAAATAACACAAAAAACAACTCAACGAGAAACTTAGAATGGAATATATCATATAAGACCAACTAAAAAAAATCTTTATTACCTTCATAAAATCAACTAAACAGTGAAAAAGAAAACCCACCATTATTCTCCTGAAAGGAGCTGAGAAAGGAAATCCACTCCAGATTTCCAACTGATACATTTATCATTTATCTTCATAAAAGACAACAAAAGAGTGAAAAGGAGAAATCAACTATATAAGAACAACAAAGAATAATCTCTTTTGCCTTTATAAAACAACATGAAAATGAAAAGGAAACCCACTCCAGAAGACTAACCAAGACAATCCACCGTCATAATTAATGTCAAAAATGTCCCTTAGGGAACGAATATAAAACTAAAGAATTCCAGCTCAATGTAGTCAAATTTTCAGCCTGATAAGGCCTTATCAGGCTGAAAATTTGAATAGATTGAGCTGGAATAATTCAGCATCATAATCATCATGAACGAAAACCTTGGAAACGGAAAAAGCAAATACACTACACCAAATTCAAAAGTACGTCAATTTTCCGGCCAACGGGAATGGAACGGATCCAGAAGACAACACCAGCTACGTACTCAGCTAATAACTTAATAAGGACATCTACCATTTCGTTCGTTGAGATATATCTTGCTGAACTAACATGGAGAGGGACATTCAACCATTTTGCTCGCGAACTGAGGACAGGCATTAGACCGAGGGATATGCAAGATGAATTAATCCACAGTCATCCGTTATCTCTCGTTATAATAACAAAAAATCCTTTCTTAAACAACATATACTCAATTTCACTGACAGAAATCATCTGGACGTTCTAACGCAACAGTGCTGGTTAAACAAATATACCACCAATGAATATCTTTAGCTTTTTGCATGGAAAACATCTTGTCCAGCTAATGAACTATTGCTGGTTATACTAACAGAATATCTTGGTGTCTAATGAAATCGCTACAATAAAACTAACGAATTTTGTTTTGTATTTCGTCTAACACCGTGTACTAACAAATTGACTCAGGTTAACTAACCTATTAGATCTAGCTTGATTAACAAAGTAGTTAAAGTTGAACTAACAGAATATCTCTGATTTAACTAACAAATTAGCCCTAGTTTAAATAACATATTAGCTCTAGTTTTACTAACATATTAGCTTTAGCTTAACTAACATTTTAACTCAAGTTTAACAAACATGTTAGATCTAGTTTAACTAACAGATTTGCCCAAGTTTAGCTAACAGATAGGCTCTAATTTAACTAACATATTAGCTCTAGCTTAACTAACATATTAGCTCTGGTTTAACTAACAAAGAAGCTCTAGTTTACTTAATGGATTAGCTCCGATTCTACAAACAGAATACATGCATCTTTGTTAAGATATCTGTCGAGAGTTTTGTTTACACATACTCGTCAATATTGCTCAACATTCTACACAATTCGTTTTTTTGTAAATGAACATACAAGTTCTTTCTCGACGAACAAATAAACCAGACCGTGTTACAATGAAATCGAAGCACCTTAATGAGTAAAATATATCAGCTAAATGATATCGTAGATGCCTCTATAGATTTCTGCATACATCCGTGCTTTCGACAGCATAAACTGTCCTTTCAAACATGTGTACGTGTGATGCCCAAACTTATAAGAGAAGAAAGAGTTTGAGTGTGTCTAAAGAATTCGGTTTAGTCAGTCTTCGTGTAAAAGAGGCTCCGCTTTCTTGCATGAAATGTTATGAGAGAGCATAACTTGTAAAAGGACCATTTTGTTAGAAAGACGTGTACTGTGTAGACATGTACCGGTTAACAATATCAGTTTCAACACACGCCTCTGCTTATGACTGTATCATTTTCATCATCAATACAGACCCTCAATACAATATAACAAATACTTTGTTTTCATAGTATATTGAAACAAAAACAAGGCGTATGGTGTTTCCAATAGTTAGCCTGGCAAATACGAAACGGAAACAGTTGAAAGTAATGCAATCTTGATCACGAGGGCATATTCGCCTTTTTCCATAGTAATTGATATCATTTATAACTGCAAAACAAAACGTTCTTGAACATGAAATAAAATGGATTTAACCGATTCCGTGTTGTTTGTTCGCTATCTTTTCCCTCTCAATTCCCGCTTTAAACCCATTTGGTACACGGCATTTTTAAAGTCTTCAAAACATGTCAATTTGGCTGTTCAACCTTACCCTAAACATGGGATAGCAACGGCCACTGTCGCCCATATTTATAAAATCCCCCGTATTTGATTTACATCGATTGTGAAGGAAGCTTAAAGCTTGTCCAAAGTCACTCTCTTTTTTAAGAACTTGTTATAAGATAAGTTATAAGAACTTGTTTCACAATCGATTTTAAAGAGATAAGCTTAAACTAAATAGTATGGCGAAAGATCATTTATACGTGCTACCATGCTATCCTATCAGGACTAGGCTAGGAAATTGTCTCTTGTCCAAATACATCTCATAATGGAGATTTGATACAGGACACATGAAGATGTTCGACGTTTTGTAGTGGAAGACTCAGAGGTGTTTATCTATTTATGAAGGGTTAACCAATCAACCATGTTCAACCATTGACCTCCCCAAAGTCACCAAGAAAACCTTGTTATCTTATATTAAACGTTGGAGTTTACAACCCAAAAACATTTTCTTCAGTTACGTAGCGATGCCCAACTATGATGGAGAAATGCCTCAAACTTGAATGCCTACAGGAACTGGTCAAACCGGGTAGAACCATCTGCATTCTGTAAGTCAGTCTAGGAACTTTCATTGATGGAAAGTAAAAATACCGTTAATTAAACAAAGCATTTTAATTGGTGAGTATTAAACTAAAATGATGATCTCTCGAGTAACGTGTTAGGGCATAAATTTATAAATGGGGAATAACCAACACTATCCTAAATAACAAAGTAATACGAGTTGCTTCCCTTTGACCAAGAAAATAGAGTAAAACCACACGATATCGAATGTTATTGAAACAATGCCTTTTAAGGGGTAAACTTATCAAACTTTGAGTATAATTTAATAAAGAAAGCTTATTTATGCGTGAGAAGGTAACATGTTGGCTGAATAATTCGGATTTCACCCAAAAGTCAGGGACTAAATTCTTCTAAGGGAAACTATCCGTACTGGCTTAAATCGTAAGCCTGTACATGTTATTTCCCTTTGATTGAATTAAAGAACAATAAACTAAATAACTGACTCATATGGGCTTACCTTATCTCGAAATAACATAAATCAATAAGACTTTTACTAGATGGTGATGACAACATGTCGTCGGGACTATTTCTATTTAGCTTATCTTTAGTTTATTTACCAACTCGATACGGACAGGCGACATTTTAATACAGAAATTGTTCTCATTTAAGTAAGACCTCGTTCATTGGTTTCAAACAACCAATCAGATTCACCGTACCATCCGAATGTGTTATTGCGGAAGTAGACGGTATGGGAGTTGTTGTAACACCTTTCCCACGAAACATCATGGCAAAGTAAGCGATTTGAAGACACACCGGCGCTGTAGCATGTTATTGCACGATGGCAGACGATAAAATTCCAGCGATTAATCCAGTCTTGCACGTTGTCGTGATCGGCTTTCACCACAAAAAAGGCTGTCAGGTAATTTTGTGATGGCATACTTCGTCAAGTCGGAATCATAACAGTGTGTGTCATTTGTTTATGTTTTCAAGGGAGTTCCGATCTGAACATTTGACAAGACATAATATTGGCACATCTTATGTTAATGTAACTCATTAGAATCGTCAAGCAGCCAGGAAAATGCATAACCACAACATAGATTCCAAGGAACAAGCATAAAGTGCGAGCAAGATCAACCACAGGGCATGATCAATCAGTAGAACGTTGTGTTTATGCTTGGGTGGTTGTTTGGAAGTGCCCGACCAATTAGCTTAACAGGTTATCTTCAATCAATGCACTGTGCCACTTTAGGTTATTTTTGTTAGTGTACAAAACTTCAAATCAGAACGGTCACCCTGGGTTTGATCCCCAAAAGCGACCAACTTCACCATGGAGTATCCTTTGGCAAGACACATTTCCTAGCCTAGTACTGGTAGGAATACATGGAACGTGTACTATATAGTCAAACTAATTTGACGCGATCGGAAATTATTGATAAATTTTATACTCAAAAACTAATACTTTACATTTATAGAAAGAAGAAGAAAACACAACTTGTCAAGGCCCCTCTATTACTGAGTTGGCTCAAAACCTGGTGATGATATTTGGATTTACATGAGAGGAAATCTCCTGGCTGGCCTGACCAAGGGAGCGCCAGGGGTTTTACTCCGCTTAACCAGCTTTTATGGGGTTACATTTGGGGGATTCCTACATTATGATGAGTTGTGCATTGCAATATTTTATCCCTCAAATTGTCTGGATGATCCATACAAGGGTATTGCCCTGGTCCCATAAGATAGCGTCGGCGGCCCCCTTTGGAACCCAGGCCTACTCCCTTGTTTGAAATCATTGTAACAATCCTGATGATGTGTTGTTTTACACATAAGGGGTCGGCCTGGTCTAATTTCCACCCATCTCCACAATGTTAAATAGCAACTGTTTGAGCAGTCACAGAGACAAACTGCTCCCATACCATACTTTCTCGTGACCATGTCACCTTTAAACTATCTTAACACAATCCATTTTGGGGGTTAAATGTGCATCATGACCGATCCGTTGTTTTGCTATCGGCTGATTTCCAGAGAGGGGGCGTGTCAATTTAAATGGTAGAGGTCGCGCCCAGACTGATAACAGACATCTTTGGTTCTCACCGCATGGAGAAGTAGTCCTGTAAAATACAAACAAAACACATTTAAAACATGCAGGAGAAGACAAAGCAATCACACAGTACCAATATATATATACTCTAAATGTAACACTTTCCTGTGAAAACACCTTGGAAGTGGGACTTTCAATATTTCAAAGAACTACTTTCTAGTCTACAACGACCCGGAAGTGATTCAACACCGGGCCAACACCATAAGATTCTAAAAAGGCATAGCGGAACCCATATGATGCCTTAGGCGGGTCCCTTGACACCCTGGCATATTTTTTCCCCTTAAATTGGGAAGAGGCCTAGGCCTTCTAATTTTGGGAAATTGTTTCGAAGAAATGGCTGAATTAGGAAACCCAAAATCTGGTGTGACTTTTAATTTTTGTGAAAACTGCATGATTTTAAAGTAATTTCAAATTAGAAAGGTGCATTTAATGGGCCCTGTTATGAAATGCAAAAAAGCCATGCCCTTGCCTAATCCCTTTTTTGAAATCCTTACAACAAACCTGATTATATGTTGTTATACTCATCAGATTGACTACTCATACCCACCATTGATAGCTGGAGGTGAAGTTAACAGTAATGAGACGCCACCAGAGTGGAAACATCTCCCCTCACTGGCAGTACCAGATGGGGCTCATAACTATGTCAAAGGTAGGACAATTTTTTTTATAGGGAACACAAGTTATTTCAACCCATTACCAGACAATAACGACATATAACCCTTTCCCAAACAACAAATTTTGGACTGTTCCAAATTGAAAAAGTTTGAAGACGACATTTCAAAATGTGATGAAAAGGGAAAATTACCTTCGGATAGGACAGAAAACATTGTGGGAAAAGGAAAAATTGCTCGAAATGAGTAATTTCTCCTTTTTCCATAATGTTTTCAAGAGTCGTCTTCAAGAAAGTCAACAAATGTCGTCATTGTTTGGTAATAGGTTAACCCATTACCAGACAATAACATCATTTAATCACTTCATTGCAGACGACCCTGGAAAACATTGTTGGAAAAGGACAAATTGCTTATTACAAATAATTTGTCCTTTCCCCCAATGTTTTCTACTCTACCAGAAGATATTTTTCCAATTTCATCACATTTTGAAATGTTGTCTGCCAACTCTTTCAATTTGAGACGGTCAAAATTTTGGTGTTTGGTATAGGGTTAGAAAATTGCTTTTTTATAGTGGGCACAAATTCTGTCACAAAAAGGGAAAAAAAAATTTTTATTGAAAATTCTGTTAAAGAAAGCATTATATTTATTAGTGCAGGCAGATTGGCAGAAGTTCTTTGTAAGTTTGGTTACATAATTTTATCATATGCAGGGAAAATACTTTTGGATGGGGGCACACAATTATTTCAAAGGTGGGGCAAACAATATTTGTTGGAAGCATCACATTTAATATTATAAGCAAATACTTTGAATTCGAATGCAAAGTTTGATGACAATAAAAAAGTTTAATCTTCATTAAAGAGTCCATTTACAATAAAACATTTTTCTTTGATATTTATGATTAATGTCAAAAATAGATTCATTTATGATATTTACAGATTGAAAATTGTTTAGAGATGCACCAAGGTTTACAAGAACATACTTAAAGTGTTTAGATATATGAATTTTGAACTATCATAAAGAATGAATTTGTAGATACCAAATAGTTCCATTGCATCTACAAGCCCACAGACATGTACATACAATCTTTAAATTCAATGTAAATAAAAGACTCATTTTCATTAAAGATACCTTATACATGTACTTTCATTGCAACTACCAGCCCAAATACACATAATCTTAATGATCAATGTCAAAAATGAATTCATCTTCGTTATAGATACCATATTCTTCCATCTGCCAGCCAGAGAGGGCACACACAAGACTGTGTATGGCGTGGCTTGCTACAGACAAATTGACTCAAGTGTAAGTAAGGCAATGCCATCTGTTTGTTTGTTTTATTTTGTTTTACATCACATCAACAATATTTCAGTTACATTGTGATACCTGACTCACTATAGACAACACTTTCTGTTTGAATTGTTTGATATTGGTTTTTAATACATCATTATGGGGGACAGTTGTCTATAAGTAGAGCCTTGGCTACGGAACATGAGGATATAGGTTTTTAATACATCATTATGGAGGACAGCTGTCTATAAGTAGAGCCTTGGCTACGGAACATGAGGGTCATGGGTTCAAATCGAGTGAGTCGTGGGTCCCATTTTGTTCCCTTTCATTACTCCACATTAGGCACAAGTTCTAGAAAAGTATTCAGCAGAATTGAGAGTGATTAATCTTAAGTTATATGAACTTGTCTCATAATTAGTGCGAAATGAATAAGTTTAGACCAAACTTCGACTGTCAACAGTTTTTCAGTTATATTGTGATGCCAGAATTATTATTGATTGAGGAAGACCTCAAGCTTGAATGCCCATATGGGCTGGTCAAGCCTGGTTGAACCATTGGTATCCTGTAAGTCAACACTCAACAGGAAGGCTTATTCTCATGAATATCCAAAACACACATACACATGAATTTTCTGTCAAGTTTTTGCTACTCTGCACATATTTATATATATAACTACATTGATATCTTTATGTATTGTAAGTCATTTTGAAACCACCTATCATACCATGGGCTGTAAGCAAAAGACAACAAAACATTTTTGTTTATGATATTGTGCGGTTATTAATTCTGGCAAAAAGATGTATTGCTTATAAGAAGCAATTAAAAATTTTGCAAAAGTGATTTCCAAAGTTTTATGCAGCATGATGTGTGTCAATGTGAGATATAATGGAGTACAATTTGATCTCATTCAGGACTTGAAGAACAAGACAACGGATATAACCAGGAGTACTGTACAGAAAAGTGTTTGCATCCTCAGCTCTTTGGTAGGTAATCTTTTTCTGGTTTTCTTTGATTGACACAGTTTTAAAAGGTTTTTAACTATAATTACAACTGTATGAAGTGTTGAAGTTAAGGGTTAATTCTTTTTTCAAGCACTTTTAATGCAAAGGGACTTGTTTTAAAAAACAAATAAAGAAAACAAAAACACCAAAATTGTATAAGCCTTTTACGCAATTTCAAATTGTATGAGATTTTATCTTTATTCTTAGCTGGAGAGATTTTTCATGTTGTATAACATGGGCCTATAAAAGGCAACTTCCCAATTGCAAATTTCTTTAAAATCATGCAGTTTTGACCCAAAAATCAAAGACATGCCAGCATTTTTGTTTCCCAATTCAGCAATTTCAGCAATAAGATTTCCTAAAGTCAAAAGGCTTTGGCCTATTTCCAATTCAAGGAAAAACAGCCCTGAGCTGTCCATTGAAAAACCACTAAATAACTATTTTAGAGATCATTTCTATGTTATCTTTAATTTCAGCCCCTTTATGGTTTGATCCAGGCCAAGTTAGAGTTGATCACACATGCCTATTTTCGTGAACTTGACTTTAGTCAGGTTTCTCTTTTAGAAGAGACATACAAGAATATGAACATGTCGTTAACAAATACACTGTTGGATGGAGGGTCCCAGGTAATTAAAGTTTGTCATCATTATTTAACTATCATCATCACTGTCACCATCATCATCATCATCATCTGCTTTATATTCAAAGGCTTTTTTTTGTATTTTATTTTATGGTCCTGTGTAGCTTAGTGGTTAAGGTGTAGGACCTGTGACACAGGTCCTTAGATCAATCCTCACCATTGGCACTGGAAATTTTCGTGGGAGTGGTCTTGGGCATTACACTTTATATTTCTGGCTATTACTGGTAAAATCCAGGAAAGCCTAAAACAGGGATTTAAACTGCATAATAAGTAAGTGGAAAACCAATAAAATCAAACTGAAATTCTGTTGGTGTTCAGTTAAAACCTGTCTTAGATATCAATCTTTCATTCTTTATTTTTTTTATCCTTAAAGGTTTATCTTGGCATGGTGATAAAAGATGTGGTTCAACATTTTAAACACAAGATAATGGTCCTGTTCAAACTCATCTTACTAGAAAGAAGGGTAAGTCGCTATGTTCATCTATATTGGTGTTTTAATGAGATTTTGTAACATATCTCTACATCATATCAAGGGTTCAGGGTTCGATCCTCAGCTGCTGCTCTGGATTCTTTTGTGGGTGTGTCCTTGAGCAAGACTCTGGATAGCCCTGTTAGTACTGATGAAATCAAAGAATGCTGTAAAAATGTCCGACATACTGTTGACAAAGCATTAAACCCCCATATTATCTAATAAACTACATCATGTCCGTATTGTATAAGTATTTCTTTCTATTGCGGCATTTAATCTTTGAATAATCCAAGTCCTCTGGCAAAATGCTTTTTTCTTGCCTTATCTAGTCTAAAACTGGTAGATTCCCAAGAAACCATGTTCAATCACACTTTATAGTGTATCAATGCTTTCACATATTGACACCTTTAAAAGTCATTGTGATATTATGGAAAAATAAAGACTCGTCTGTGGGGCGTATGTGGCAAGTGGGTAGTGTGCTAAACTCAAAATCACATGCCAAACCCTCTTTGCCTAGGTTAGAATATTGGTAGTGGTAGAATTTTATTTTCATGAGAGGTTTTCCTTAAACTGACTTATGCAGATGGTTCTGTCTTGATTAGCTCTAATGATTGTTCAAATATACAAGGAAAACCCTACTTCCATACCATGAGTTTTAAGTCTTGATCTGTAACATGAGATTATGGACTTAAGAGGCAAAAAGCGTCACGATAAAATCTGTTCCCTTGAAATATTGTTCGGATGAAGAGACATAAGGATTATTGGCGTACAGATTAACGAGACTTCACTGTATATTTTATTTCAGGTGTTATTTACAGGGACCCCTGTAGAGGTGATTGGTAATACCTTAATGGCTGTGTTATCCCTGTTTCCAGGTATGTGTTGTTTACCCATACTCAGTCACTCTTACAGGATTTTGTGAAGTGGTCTAAATTGAAAGCACCAGCAGGCTGGAATGATAACTAACAAAAAGCAGTTTTTTTATGGTATTGGATAGAACTTTGATGACTAAAGACTAGATTGCTTTGTACAATCAATTTATCATTTTGCCACAATGTTTTTTAAAGACTTCTACACCCAATGCCAAAAAATTGATGTGTTATTGAGTATGGATTCAACTATTTCCCTCTTAAAGGACTTTTTGGACTGGTCCATATTGAAAGCAACAGCAGACGGCATTTCAGTAAAATCTTAAAGAAATCCCAAAATATATTCTTAATCTTGTTCAGTGGTTGAAATTAAAATCTATGCCGGATGATATGTATAATGTCTAAAAAACTTGACTTGATTTATTACAGATTAAGATGAAAACTCTTGGTCATAATTTTTGTCACATATTTCCCATTATAGGAATGATAGAGCATGGACTTGTAGAATGTACAGCATATGGTGTACATAAACCCATATCACCAACAATGAGATCTAAGACTGTCGGGGAAGGGGAAGAGGAGTACTTGGAGATAAGGTATGTACAATTTGATACA
Source organism: Cerastoderma edule (assembly GCA_947846245.1). Taxonomy (NCBI): domain Eukaryota; kingdom Metazoa; phylum Mollusca; class Bivalvia; order Cardiida; family Cardiidae; genus Cerastoderma; species Cerastoderma edule. Next base: position 895,912 of record OX401414.1, read on the forward strand.
TGGGTTATTGCTAATTACTGTTGTCTCTTCATCTTTTTTAAAAAAGAAATTGTTGTATAAAATTTCTTCCTTGTTTTGAAATGTCCTTATGAAGTAGTCAATCTTAGACAACCATTGGAAATGGAGACAGAATTATGGTATAGAAGACTACTGACGGGTTAACCCTTTACCACATGCCAAATATTTGACTATCCCTAATTGAATGAGTTTGCAGACGACATTTCAAAATGTGATGAAATTGAAAAATAATCATCTGATATGGCAGAAAGCATTTGGGAAAAAAGAAGCTTCTCCTTTCCCCACAATAGTCGTATGTAACAAACTGGTCAAATGACGTTATTGTTAGGTAATGGGGTAATATTGGTGCAAGTCATTCGGAAAGCTCCAGTAGGGGGGCTACAACAACCAAGTATCAAATAATGTCGGTATCAAGAAGACTGCATGCAGGAAAAATTTAAAGCACTGACTGGATAAATGAAGTGGCTGGGGGTGGTGATTTTGAAAAGCAGCCACTGGGGCCCCACAGTGCTCAAAAGTCCTGGGAAAGATACTGCTGTTAGTGTCAAAATTTGTGCTGTTAACTACCTTTTTTCCAATGAATACACACAGCATAGGTGCAAGGCAAGAACTAATGAAGTAACCCAGGGGCCTCCTTGGCCTAGTGGTGAGAGTACAGAACTTGAAATCACAAGGCCCCTCTCCGCGTGGATTCAAATCCTGGGAGGGATATGGATTTTCATGAGAGGCAGTCTACCGACTGACTTACAGAATGCCGATGGTTCTACCTGCCTTGACCAGCCTTTATGGGTAGTTGAGTGTGGCTTCTTCCTCCATCATTAATAGTCGGGCATCGCTACATAACTCATAAAAAAATATGCCTCTTACCTTGTGTTATAACCAGTGATGTTTTATTCTCTTCAGATACACAGACCAGCAGTCGCCCGAGACGAGCATGCATTCCCCCTTGGTTCGCTGCAACAGCGAGGAACCAAAATCTCCCACCATTGAGAGGGGATATCATTTAAAGGGGGATAAATCCAAAACTCAACCAGGCAAGGGAGACAATCAAGTGCAATCAAGTGAAATCTCGGACGTTCGCAGCGACGGCAACCAGAACGATATTGTCAAGAGTTGTGTTGCCGAACTGGACTTTGTTGACAGTCATTATGTAGACAATTCTAGTCAAAATACTCCCCTGAAAACGGGAACCAACGCAAACTCCATTATGGAGTCTCATAATAGTGGTGGGCTGGTAACCAATGCTGGATCACATGGTGTGTCACATGACAAGAAGCAGCAAATTCGATTGGCCGACAGCAGTATGATGATGATGGGTGTTACGCAATATGAGGCTGTGCAGGTTGGTAAACAGTAGTGTTTATAAAAAGAAAGGAAATAAAAACCAGGGCTCACGCTGTCGGTCGCCAAATGCGCCAAATGCGAATATTATTTCATTCTGGCGAAAGATTTCCCGATTTGGCGAATTTGCTTGGCGCACGTTTTTTTCATTCAACTTTACCATATTTCCACCTGTCTGGACACTACAGACAGTTATATATTTTGACACACTTAACAGTATCTCCGAAAACCCCAAATTAATCCGCTAATTGTTATCCCCGTGTCAAACACTGCCTGAGGCGTGTATTAATCGGGTCTTTATTATGCGTAAACAACTTGACACACTTGATTGGTAGACTCGATGCGGTTGTTTCACGAAAACCGATTACTATTTACCGCATTCCGTCCAGTGTTTTATGATGCATGGTAGAATGCGAGAATTTAAAGAGGGTTAATTTGTAAAATATTTTGATATTGACAGTTCGCTTTCTTCGCTGATGCAACGGTGCTATTCAAATTGTGATCCTCTATTATTAATCATTCAAATCATCAGACCGGAGTCTTGACGAGAGTAAAAACAAAAAGACCTAAATTCATGTTTACTTTCCATTTATCTATCGGACATTTCTGAAATAAACAACAAAACTGAGAATTCAGAAATGTGTAGTCTTCAATATGATTTGATGTTATCTGAGATAAAAGATTCATTTTGATTTTGTCACTCAAAGCGTAGCCTTTAGTTATACCAAAAATTACCATCTTTGGTTTAAATTTGTTCGGAAGGGGGGGGGGGGATGTCTTGGCTTTTTTTTGCTTTTTTTTTTTAACATGATATTTTTATTGGCATTACACATTACATATTTATGACATTACAATTTTAATACAAATGGTGAAACATAACAAACAGAAATAATTAACCAAGAGGATTTAACACATATATGTACATATAACATGAAAAGTGTTTAAAATAAAGGAATTCTAATTGGAGCCATTTGCTCAGAATTTGGCTCCTACTTCTTAAATTTGGCTCCTATTTTTGTCATTTGGCGAATGTGCTGGCGCAGACTTTTTCCAGTCAGGGTTAGCCCTGAAAACTATTATAAAATGACATAAGCAGTAAATAAGAATAAGCAACTTGTTTGATTAAAAATAAATAGCATGCATTTTGACAAAAGAAGAAAATTGATTCAGTGGTATTCATTTTCTAGAACTCAATGAAGCTTATTGCAAATAATATTAGTTATAATTAAACATATAGATTTTGGCTGAATATTGTGACTGTTTCTTTTAATTATTCACTTCACATTTAATTGATAGTTACAAAATGAGTGTTTGCTATAGTGAACAAATAACCATTTAAAGTGATGAGCTGATTAATATGCTACTAGGCGATATTTTACCAGGATGTGAAATGAATTAATATTTTTCAGGCTGGAAAAAGCATTCCAAAAATGGGGTCTGTGATAAATATTGAGGATGTCTCCCAAACAATGGAAATGGAGGAGGATTATTTCGGAAGCATCTCGGAGCGAGCTACAATTGGATCGGTTCCCGGTGATCTCTCAGTCAGTTTGGACGACATCAATGATAGCGACACACGTAACCAGGGGAGCATAGAGGACCTGGACTCGCCCGAGAGCATAAATAAAATTGACCAGGAAGACTGCTTCTCGTGGGAGGACGACAGACTTTCGTTGACAATTGATGTCGAGAAAAGTCCGCAGAATTTGGATGATAACGCAGGGCTTGCATCCTCTTTTAAAGAGATGCACAATTTTGATTTAAATAATGGTGGTGGTGTGAGAAACAATGCAAAACTATTTCGGAGTAAATCGGTTGAGCATCAACAAGTGACTAAAAGTGTGAAAGGAAATTCGGGCTCATCAAGCCAAAGTAAAGATAACAGTAGAGAGTCGAGTCCTGGTAAGTAATTTCTATCCTTGTATGATCTTTATACCCTGTTACAGAATTATTGGGAAGTCTCATGCATTAGATGTTTTTTGTTATATAACCAAGATATATTACCATAGGTGAAAGTGTTCAGGATTGTTCCTGAGTTTCAGGTGTTTGAAACGTTTTGTCCCTATTATGTACTATAGCAAACATGAGATTTCAGGTTTTTGAAATCCTTCAACTTTCACCCATGTATTACAATAGAAGGAAAGTTTGCTGTTCCCGTTTGGTCTTTGATGGACCTCTTGAAGTTTAAAGGCCCTATTCAACAGTTCTTCACAAATACCATAGCAGTAAGTACATGTGCCTGTATAGGCACCTGCTATTTTCTCAATTTTAAAGTGTATTATTCTTTCCAACTACACACTGACTTTGAACATTTTAACGTGGTTCACAAGTAATAGTTTATGGCTTTGAATAGTCTTGCTAAAGGATATTCCCTTGAAACAAGCAGTATGAGTTTTGCTCAAACCCAGGACGCCCTACTTACAATTCTGCTACCATATTACACTCGGTGTCTACAACATGAAATATTTACCTTACTGTGAATATGACCTTTATCAGAATTTGCATCAGACAAAGGACTCTTTTAAAACGAAACTATTGAAATATTTTACAAACAGGTCTGAAAGCTTCGGCCATCAAAAGTCGACTCTCGAATGCCTTCAGCGGAATGAATCTTAAACAGAAATTACGCAACAAATCCAGCTCCACGGAGAACAGCGGGCCTCCGTCACCGTCCAGTGAGACAAAAGATATTCACGACCTTCCAGTGTTACACCAAGATGAATTTGGATTCCCTCTTGCAGTTTTTACACGGGTAATTTATGCTAGTATGTTGAAACATCAGAATGTGTGTATGATATAGTCATTGAAACCTTAGTTAATTCAAAAAGTATCAATGTATCTTAGTTTATACAGTATATATGTGGTAGATCTAAAGACGGTTGTTACTGGATCTCATATCATATCACTGTTTTCAAAGAACTCAAATACAGACTTTTTTTTTGCTTTCAATGGCTATTCTCCAGTGCATAACATAGAACAGAACAGTTGTTGTACAGTTTAAAGAAATTAAGTTTTTATTTCTATATTTCCTCACATCTGTGAAAAAGCAGCTTTAACCCTCATTAAAAAGAAATCTGTATAAATTTTCTGCTGCAGGTGCTTTCAAGTCTTCTGCTTTGAGAATTAAAGCTTGACATTACTTGGTTCAGAGTTGGAGAAATAAAACTTTCTGTTTCAGGGCTCTGTTTGCTTCCCATACCTTTCGCTCCAGTACTTTGATATTCTCAACGATGTAAATATACGCAGTTTTGTGATAGGGGCAACCAACATGCTGTTTAGGCAGAAACGACATTTAACAGATGCTGTGATAGATGTGAGTTCAATTTTGGTTTCCTTTTGGTGGATTTTTTATTCATTCCTATAGCTTTAAAAGCTGATAGTTTTGCAATGTTCTTTTATTAATGCATTTTTAAGCTAGAAACGTAAATGTAATTTTTTTCGCAAAGTTCAATTTTTTTGTATCAAAACTTCGACTCCCTTTTGTATTGTGTGTTTGGGATAAATAAAAGGGTGCATCAATACGTTGTGTTCTAGATAAACACACATGCATACATTTGTTATGTCTTTCAGATGAACAAAAAATATGCATATATTAATTGGGTGTTATAGATGAATGCAAAAGTACATACATTTGATATGTGTTTTAGATGAACAATAAAAGTATCAATCTATTGTGAATTTCAGATAAACAAAAGTGTGCATACATTTTTCTTGTGTTTGTTGGCCTCATGGGAAATTAGCATCAGTTTTACTGTAAAAGCTAAACAGGTTTAACTCACTTTATAAAGGCAAAAAATATTATTATTTATATTTTTATTATTATAAGATACACACAAAAAAATGCTTTAATTAATTGTGTGCTTAACCATGAACTTCTTTGTATTTTAGATAATCATAAAAGGTTTATAAAACTATTGTGTGTTTCAGATAAACGAATGTAAAATAGAAATCCATGACAGAGAGCTTCAGAAGCAGTTAACACTAACGACGGCCGATTTAAGGTTTGCAGATATCCTTGTTAAAGCTGTGACAGGCACAGGGGATGATATGTATTTGGATGGGACAGGTAAATTCTATCTTAAATCGTCTCAAAGCTTACCCAGGTTTACTACAAAATATCACTAAAACGCAGTCTCCCTTTAGAGATTTTCTATTTACGACTATTTTTTCGCAATTGATTTTCATATATTATTTTTGATTTAACTCTTTTTTCGTACAGTCTTTGATAGAACTTGAGCACTGGGAATGATATTTGAATGAGACACGCTAATTCAGTCTCGCTTAAATATTCTTATAGTGTGCCCACCTACATCTGTTGTGATGGAAGCTCATAGCAAAATAAATGCTCTTTTGGTGACTGCTTCCAGGATACATGACTAGTCCTCGTGCCAATTTGTGGGATTGTCCAAAATATACACCAAACCACTAACAGGGATCAAACCTTGGACCCTCTTTACCAGAGACTGATGCTCAACCACTGCACCTCTGTTGTCCAAACTTTGTTACAAAGTTGGAAGGGCATGATAAATGGTTAAGAACACTTTTTAGAGAATTAAAGACTTTAATTAGAAATGTTATTTGTCCTTGTGTGATCATTTTTCATCTGTTTTTCCTTTCCATTATGACCAGTTGCACATGCATGAATGGGCTTCCTACTATAGACCTGTTATTAACTCTTTTTGTAGGAATTAAATTACTTACATTTTTGTTTGTTGCAAAGTTAGAGGATAATGATAAATGATTTAGAGCACAGTTTAGGCTATAACTAGAAATAATGTATTTTCCTATCTTGAAAGTTTTTGTCTGCTGTTGCTTCAAATACGACCAGAAACTTAGTCCCTTAGTTTAAAGGAATTGGCTTTTTATTAAAGACCTGTTACTCTTTATAAATGAATTTACTTATTTACATTCATCTTTGTTACAAAGTTGGAGGGGAATAATAAATGGTTTGGCTCAGTTTAGGCTGTACCTAAAATTTTAGTTTTGTCTTACTTGGTGACTTTTGTCTGCTGTTGCTTTTGACCAGTTCAGTATTTCTGTATGAAAGAACGAACTTTTTATTTAAGACCTGTATGTTAGTTATGTATGATAGAATTGTCTTAATCTCTTCCTTATTCATTACAGAGTGGGAGGGGAATGATGAATGGTTAAGAGCACAGTTTAGGCTGTATCTAGAAACCCTGCTAGCCACATCCTTAATCGAAGGTAAGTCCTCGATTGCAAATCTTTTAAAGACACCGACTCAGCGAGATTTGTGGTCTGATAATAAATGTTAAAAATTTGATATTAAAAATTGTTGGCCCTAAACCATAGATCATTTCAATTTCTTTACTTGTAAGTTGCTGAAACCCTGTGATTTTGTTTAAAAATGTGAAGTGAGCTTAGCCTGTGTCGAACCTTCTATGGGAAATACGGTTTATAAATAAATGCGGGAATTCCTTCTTGCGCACCTTGCTGACATCACATGACAAGAGCAGTTTAATGTTTCTGAAGACCCATGTGACATTGGCATCTAAAAATAAGGTCTTTTATTCTAAGTTAAGCTTGTTGTTAACAAAACAGACCTGTTTAAAATGATTGCAATATCTGCAATAATAATGATGTATATATTTTTTGTATGGTTATAAACAGGGTTGGAAAGCTGTCAATAATCTACTCTTATGTTACTTTAATCTTAAAAATTAAGATGATTCAAATGACTATTGATGTTAGTTTGAAATATATTTCATCGAAATTATGATAAAAATGATTAATTGTTTCATAATTTTCCATTTTCAAAAACATCATGACATCTGCAAAAGCTTTCGTATGATTGGATTGTCTGATAGATTCTTAGCATTTACTAACTTTTAACTTCATAGATCCGAAATTAGTGGAAGATTACGGGACTTCATTTGTCCAGGCCTGGAAAACCACGCATAATTACAGAGTTTGGTCAAGTACTGGTCACAGTGGAATGACTGATTTACAACCAGGGTAAGGGGAATTTTTTTTTTTGTCATCCGTTTTGAAGTGTATTTGCGAATCCTGGCTTGTCATGGTTGAGGAAAGGCCTTTAATTAAGCCAAGTAGCACCATCCACATTTAGTCAATCGTCAAGAAAAAGAGCAGGTCATGCAGCGTAGAATCATCAGCGTACATTTATTCAGCCAAACATTTTAACTCTCATTGAAATTAGAAATTGAACTCACATGGAGATGAGTTTGTAAAGTGGAAGAGTTCTGTAACTGTTAAAGGTTTTATTTGGTCAAATCCTTTTTTTAATTATACAACCATTATAGGAATTTGTGACTGATTCATTCTGAACTTAACAGCAGATGATTTATATTGTAAGAACGTAAGATTTGGTACATTTTCTACATATTTTGAAAAGTATTGTTACAAAAGGACATTGACATTGCTGCCGATTTGGAAAGGAACTTTATAATCATTTTTTTATTTAAATTTATTAATTTTTTATTGATTGAGATGAAAGCTTGAAGTTTATTTAATTCATTTTTAATGACTGCTTCCTGGATACCAAACCAGTACCGGTGCCGATTTTTTAGTCCTGGTGATTTTTACCTCAGATAACACTACACCAATGTTGCCAAAAAGGCTTGGGCACTCTTTCCATGCTAATCCTTTTTGCACAATGTATTGCATACTCATGTATAAATTTCTGATAAAGAAAAATGTTAAGACTAGATTTTGTTTCCTCTTTTCAAAATGTTCTATTTTTATACTTGATCCTTTCAGCCATCCATGTCAAGGTCATTTAGGCGTGTCTGACATCAAAATGAAGCTCTCACAGTAAGTGTTTTTTTTATAAAGATTTCTATATATAAACATTATCATAGGCTGGTATTATTCTTTAAAGCCATTTTCTCTATGCAAATATTCTCTGACTTGTTCAATTCGAAAGCAAGAGCAGATGACAATAATTAAGTTTGAAAAGTAGCGTTTTCTTTTTGACATTGCTAGGTAACTACTGTTACTCTCTTTTTACACTTTCTGCTGTAGCCATGAAGGCACATAAAAGGAGATTAATGCTATTTGAATTTATATTAATTTGTAAAGTTTTGGTCAGATTCAAATAGTTATCACCAAAAAAAACCATCAGCTCAACTTAAATGTGATAGCCAACAAGAATTAACACAGATTAACCAGTTTAATTGTGTGATTTTTCACCCCTGACTTTGACAGTTGATACACAAATGTTTGAACCAACCAATCAGAATTCATTATTTTTGATATGTAAACAAACAGGTTGTTGATAAACATGATTGAATTGGAGACTACTATTTTCAAGCACAAAATAACTTATGTTAAAGGAGTGTATTTAAGAGGGTCCCAATGCATTCATAAATTAATTGTCATGACTTTTATGAAAATAATAAAAGAACTCCATATATTTTTTTAGTAATTCCTTTCTACTAATCTCCTTTTATGTGCCTTTAAAGAGGATCAATATGAAGTAAAGTTATTTGTTTTGAAAATTGAATTGGCTCATTATGAAGAATAAAGTATTTGGGTAATCATTTTAAAGTCATGGCTGTAAGTATTGTACACAATAAGTTTCCATCTTGGTTAACTTGGTCACTGACAGTATTTAGAGTTTAGATTACTTTGTGCTAGGTTCAAATATAGACTGCCTTCTTTCATCTATTATGACTTTGTTTTATTAGGATTTTGTATCTTTTCATCAGTATTTAAGTTATCTTGGGATACCTGGATCATTATTAGTGGAGGAAGACAACACAAACAAACATTGATTGCTCCCTTTCTATTACAGTACAATGCAGAATACAGAGGGAGGTAAAAAGATCAACGCAGCTGTTACACAGACTGGAAAATACGTCCTGCAAACTGGCAAGGCTGTTGGTAAGGGGCTTATGTTTATGTTTATATGCGTATGTTTATGATTACTTCTATGTTTATGTTTATGAACATTTCTGTGTTTATGCTTTTGTTTATTTATATGCATATGCTTTTGTTTATTCATATTTATATGTTTATGTTTATATGCTTTTTTATGCATATTATATGCTTTTTTATGCATATTGATATATGTTTGTTTATTTGCTTATATTCATGCATATTTCTATGCTTATGTTCATGGTATTTGCCTATGTTCATCCACCTTGCTGGTTTGGGTCTGGGTCTAATTGTGTCCAAGCATCCCATGGAATCCAAATAACTTGGGTGCCATGAAGACCCCAAATTTGTATTTTGACGCAATGTTTTTAAACACCATCTGCCTAATGAATGGAAAACACATAGTATGTCTGAGATTGCCGTTATATAAATTTTCCTGTTTTAATTACTGTTATTCTCTAGTTTAATTTTGTTTCCATTTATATAAAAGATAAGTTTACTTATTACTTTTCTTCAACGGAATGAGCAATTGACTTATTTCAAAATATTACAAATTCCAATCCTAGGATAATTTATCAACAATTCATATCAGCTAAGGCTTTAGTAGCCAATCATAGGCTGGTAGTACTGAGTATAATTTTGAGTTGAGCAGGCTGATAAGATTTATAATCTTGGACCTGCCTTATTTACAGGGGGAGCTCTCACCTCCGCCAAATCTTCTCTGTCTTCCTGGTTCTCGAGTTGGAAGGCTACGGATAAAGCTGCTCCTCAAGGTCTCACAGAGGAAAATACCACGGCAAAGGCTACAGACAGTGAATAAAGGACATGTGTGTTTGAAATATTCTTTCATTCAGAGAGAAAAATATCACTTCTCAAAAAACAGACTGTGAATATAGAATTTGTGTGTTCGAAATGTTCATTCATTAAAAGAGAAAAAATCACTACTAAAAGAATGGACAGTGAATAAAGGACATGCGTACAAGATCCATTAATAAAAATATCGCAGCTTGTGCTTTGACAGTGAATAAAGGACTTGTGGGTTTGAAATGTTCATTCATTTAAAGAGAAAAATATCACTACTAAAAAATCAGAATGCAAATAAAGGATATGTGAATCAGTTCATTTATCCAATAATGAAACTATCACAGCTAGTGTCGTAAAACTGTGAATAAAGGATATGTGTGTAGGATAGGTATTTTCATTGCTTCCCGGTCAATTCGTACCCAGACCGATTCGTACCCACCCTTTTTTGGCTAATTCGTACCCACATTTCGGTCAATTCGTACCCATCCTAATTATTAAGAAGTCAATTCGTAACCAGTCTATAATTTTATACGAATTATAGTACATATTAAATGAAATATTATTTTTTAAACTTTGAGGTTTGAGGCATGTAAGTAAGGTATCAATAGGCAATTTTCGTAAATAGGTGGTCATATAAATGAATTTCCGAAAGAAACTTTTAATCAAAGAATTGACAAAACAACAACATATAAAAAGAACTATCAATTTTATTTTATCGTAAATTACATATCAATGCATCAGTTTTCGTCGTGCACCCTTGGTTTGTACACAATGGACACTTCCTTCAACAGTCCTGTGCTAGTGAGTTCTCCAGCCCGGTACCTGTCCCAAACCTCTTTGACTGGCTAGCGCTGTCACATCGTCGCTGGTAGCGTTTTAGGCGTTGTTCCGACACCAGGATAGCCTGGAGTCGGGCGACTTGTGCCTCCTGGTGTAGAAGTTTTAACATAAGATAGAAAGGAGGCGTCCCGTTGGCCTTGTAGTTTAGTCTACGGTGCCATCCTGAAATGGGTGAAATGCATACAAAAACACGTGTGTATAACCAATACAGTTAAAATAGTCTTATGTACTGCGTAGGAATTTTACTTAATAAAGTCTAACTAGTACTCCAATCGTAACTTAATCGTCCCCGCCTAATGACACATTTCGCTTAGGGACAAATAGATAGATATTATTTATAACTGAAAATATACCACAAATATTAACTTCATGTTTATTAGGCACGGGCGCACGTGTCTTTGTGAGATTATCTATAAACTTATGATAAACCATTAATGAAGACGCGTGTCGGCAAATTTTCCTTTTGTGTTAGCATTCGCTTAGGGACAATTAGAAATATATTATTTATAACTGAAAATATACCACAAACAATAACTTTATTTTCATAAGGCACGAGCGCACGTGTCTTTGTGAGATTATCTATAAACTTATGATAAACCATTAATGAAGACGCGTGCCGGCAAATTTTCCTTTTGTGTAAGCATTCGCATAGGGACAAATAGAAAGATATTATTTATAACTGAAAATATACCACAAATATTAACTTCATGTTTATAAGGCACGGGCGCACGTGTCTTTGTGAGATTATCTATAAACTTATGAGAAACCATTAATACAGACGCGTGCCGGAAAATTTTCCTTTTGTGTTAGCATTCGCGTAGGGACAAATAGAAATATATTATTTCTAACTGAAAATATACCACAAACAATAACTTTATTTTCATAAGGCACGAGCGCACGTGTTACATTTGAGCCATTTTATTAAAATATGTAAAATCATTACTTTAACTATTTTGGGTTAAATGAGTTATAGGAAATTACATACCTGTACAAGTCTGGTGGTGTCTTCCTCCACATGATCTGCACAAAAAAACTGTGTTGTCTCTTTCCTAACACTCTAGAACACGTAACACACAAATCCATCATTAATACCCCTGATTCACATTTTTTCGTATGGTAAAACGTATATTTAACCGTAAATCCAATGTTGAAATACAAAACGTGTAGAATAAAAAGGGAATTCATCAATCTGTTGGACCAATCAATATCCTCAATTCATTAAAACAACATCTTCTCTCATATGAAGAAGGATTTTAACCAATCACAACATGTCGGTCTCAATTTGATTTGAAAGTAACTTATCATATATTAATTAATAACAGTTTGTTTTAATTTGCTATAATTTTGTAACACCCCTTTTGTTGTAACTGGCTTATGATTTGCCTAGTAATTAAGGACACCAATTGATAGAGCAATTAATGACAATTGACGCTGCATCCTCTGCGACCATTCTTCGGTTTGCACGTGATGAAAAGAATCCATATCAGTTAGTTAAAATGAGGTAAGTGTGAAAAGCAAGAACAAAAATCTGGCTATCAAATGAAGGAAACATATATAACTTAAAGGGAAACGCTATATCATTTTATTTAATTTTTAAACACCATTTTACGTAAAACAAAGCACACATACATCTACTCACAATGCTTCCCTCACAATTAAAACACAATAGACAAAAACAAAACATGAACAACGTAAAAAAATGATCTTAAAATACTGAATTATAGACTGGTTACGAATTGACTTCTTAAAAATTAGTATGGGTACGAATTGACCGAAAAGTGGGTACGAATTAGCCAAAAAAGGGTGGGTACGAATCGGTCTGGGTACGAATTGACCTGCTACCTTTTCATTCAGAGAGAAAAATATCACTGCTAAATGAACGGACAGTGAATAAAGGATTTGTGAATACAATTTACTCATTTATAATGGAAAATATCACATAAAAAGAAATGTTGGAATGAATGAATAAACTGAAGAAGTATAGATACTAGAAAAGATTAAATACTCACAGGGGAAAAATCACAGATACCTAAACGTGTATAGAAATTAATGAATGATGTTAGAGTAGTTTATTCACTTTAAAAAAAAACACATCACTGCAAAACCAATTGAAATTAAATAGATGAATAAGAATAGTGCATTCGCTTTTAGAAGAAAATAACCTATCAAAACCTAATTGAAAATGAATACATGATATTGGAATAGTTCATTCACTATTAGGAGTAAATAACCTATCAAAATGAATTGAAAATGAATACATGATATTAGAAAAGTTCATTCACTATTAGCAGAAAATCACCCATCAAAACCAACTGAGATCGATAAATGATATTACTATATGTAGTTCACTGACAGGGTGAAATGTGGTAGCTTAGGCAATTATAAGATGATGGTATTACCAAAAGTTATTATTAAGTTAAGAATAGCCTTGATCTTACATTTCGATTCTGTCGTCGTATTACTTTGGTTGTTCTTGATTTACCTGAGTCAGGGTCTGTAACTATTTGGTTCAATACAAATAGTTCAGGCCCAGAACGAGGAATACTGAGAAGGGCCAAAGTAATCTGAGGAAAAAATGATTTTCAATATGGTGGATTATAGGTATTTTACTTTCATTTACTCACAAAGGAAATGGTTCAAGGTAAATCAGTTCATGAACTGGACCTGCTAATTTGGGGAATTTGCTTCAATGAAATTGCTGAAATGGGAAACTAAAAAGCTGGTTGAACTGAATTTTTGGGAAAACTGCATAATTTTATACGAATTTCCTATTGGGAATGTGCCATTAATTGGCCCCTGTCATAAAAAGCAAAATGGCACTGATTGTAAGGACTGTAAGGCAAATCCTATTTTGAAGATTCCTATCAGAAAGGTCTCCAGGAGAGGATTCTAACAAGAACACACAATATAGAGCTTAGATGAAAATGAATAAGATAGTATTAAAAATCGCATTACTGATAAGAAAGTTGATGGTCATAATGCAGCTATTTTTCTCTAATTTTTAGAAATGGGTCAGTACCTGACGAATTGGGAAAAATCGATGTTTTCTCTAAAATTGGGAATTTTTCAGGAATTACTCAATTCAAACATAAGCTTTATTGGGAAATTGGGAAAAATAGTCAGTTACTTTGATTGGGAATGGGTGCGACTTACCATACAAAATATACAGTGAAGCCTCGTTTATCTGGACCCCGATTATCCGGATGTCTCGCAATCCGAAGGAAATTGAAAGGAAACGGAATTATTTGACCAGTTTGTTACAGACGACTTTTGAAAACGTGGGGTAAAGGAGAAATTGCTCGTGACGAGCAATTTCTCCTTTTCCCATAATTTTTTCTGCCATATCAGAAGATTATTTTTGAATTTTATCACGTTTTGAAATGTCGTCTGCAAACTCTTTCAATTTAGGACGGTGGACATTTTGGCGTTTGCCAAAGGGTTATAAGTATACACGTGCATACAGACTGTTTATGTCTTAATGTGTATAAAAACATGCTCTGCTTCATCAGTCCGGATGATTCGGTCATCCGGACATTTTTTTGGGAACAGACATGTTCGGATTAACGAGACATCACTGTATATAAGGAAAAAAATCCCTGTAATGTGACACATTTCCAAGGATTGAATCTGCTTCAATGAAAATGCAAAAGTTTGTTTTGATACAAAAAAAATAAATGAAATTAATTATTTTCATTGGTGCCCTAATTACTGTGATATAGTAGAAAGATTGTTGAAATGGTTTGAAAATTCTTTTCCAGTTTAACTTAGAAAGAGGTTCTTACCATGTTAGGTATGAACCACAAATTGTGCAATAGATTAAGTTTGTTCAAGATGCTATTATAGCACAAGGATGGAAAACTTCATACAGTGAAGCCTCGTTTATCTGGACCCCGATTATCCGGATGTCTCGCAATCCGAAAGAAATAGTAAGGGAACGGAATTATTTGACCAGTTTGTTGCAGATGACTTTTGAAAACATTGTGGGTTAAGGAGAAATTGCTCGTGACGAGCAATTTCTCCTTTTCCCACAATGTTTTCTGCCATATCAGAAGATTATTTTTGAATTTCATCACATTTTGAAACGTCGTCTGCAAACTCTTTCAATTTGGGACGGTCGACAATTTGGCGTTTGCTAAAGGGTTAAAAGTATACACGTGTATGCAGACCGTTTATGTCTTCATGTGTATAAGAACATGTTCTGCTTCATTAGTCCGGATGATTAGGTAATCCAGACATTTTGATGGGAACGGATGTGTTCAGATTAACGAGACATTACTGTATATCTTTATCATATTTCAACCATGTTATGGTTTTTTTATAGTTAAGTATAGAGCATAATACTAGAAATTTAGTTTGTGTTATAAATGACAATTTTGGTTGCTTTCTTATGATATCACACAAATATCATAAAGAAAAAGTTATGCATTTTTACTAGTTCCTTTTTGGCCCAGTGGTTAAGGTTACTGTCTAAGAACTTGGGGTCCAGGGTTCGAGCCCACTAGTACCTCTAGTTTCATGGAAGTGTTTTTTGGCAAGACACTTCAGAGCCCTAGCGTAATATTGTTGAAACCAGAAAAGCTGTAACATAATTAGAATATTGTTGACATGGCTTTAAACCCTTCAAAAACTAAACAAATCATACCTTATGTTTGTTACATATTGTTGTTGGGGTTTTGAATGTTGACATGTCAACACATTCACATTGAGAGAGTGACAAGGTATATTTTTCTTTTGCTTGCAATGTACATATGAATTATGATTTTTTTTTGGAATTATTTTGTTAAATTATCTATGACTCATGTTGCTTTTGTTAATTGTTTTTCCCATAATTTATTTTGAAAACCATATTTCTACCCTGTTTTCAAGGACCCTTCAGCAGATTTTATAACATGGTACTGGGGGGAAATAGCAAAAAGTTAAACAAATTTATAGTAACTGTTGTGAAAAACTAAATTATATAATATTTTTATGCTTGTGGCTAAGTAAAATGCATGTTGTCTATACAAACCTTGTGTACACTTTTATGCAATGGGGCATCACACAAATTGCCCCAGATTATCTTGTGATAGTTTTTTTGGTTTCTGTTATGGGATTAGTTTACGTAATTGTTTAGTTTCAATGGGTTTTCACTTCATATCAACATTTTTGACTGCTAAAATTTGACCCTTGTATTTCATGGTCATTGATGTGCCCCTTAGCAAGAAACATTTTACTGCCCATGTACTTTTTTGTTTAACCCTTTCCCAAACAATAACGACATTTGACCACTTTGTTGCAGACGACTGAAGAAAACATTGTTTGAAAAGGAGAAATTACTTGTGACGAGCAATTTTTCCTTTTCCCACAATGTTTTCTCGGCTATCAGAAGATTATTTTCCAATTTCATCACATTTTGAAATGTCGTCTGCATACTCTTTGAATTTGGAATTTGGGACAGTCAAAAAGTTGGCCTTTGAAGGGTTAAAAGATTTTTAAAAGTGAGAGAACTTTTGCAGAGATATGATTGTTAAATTGTTGAAAACTATATAAAACCACTTTGAGGACATGTTGTAAGGTTGCATATCTTTGATTAACCAATGGGAATTATTGACTGGTCCAAATTGAAAGCAACAGCAGACAACAAAGCAAGGGATCACTGCAACTTAAAGTAAGTCCTTCACAAACATGAAGTACTTAGTATAGTCTTGCAATGACCCCTCAAAAATTGAGGAGCAATATATCGTTTTGTTACACTGGTTTCTAAAGAAGCAGGAACATTGATGTTCATATGTCTCGTATCACAGGTACTAGCAACAAAAAAAAGAAAAAATGTTCCGTATTTTTTTTTGGGGGGGGGGGGTGTAACTGGTACTGGTATGTGGTATAGAAACTGTTAAATATTTGTTTTACTTTTTGTTAGTTATGATTTATTCGTGCCTTTATACCTCATACGACTGAAGCTTACCCTTTTGTGTGTTTAGATTTTAACCCTTTACTCCGTAATACCTCACTTTGACACATTTTCTGCTTAAGAATAGGGAACCAAATAAGACCAAAGGATAAATTGTTCTTAGTGTGGAGTTTATTCTTTTGTCGTAATTGTTTCTACCTCATAGTGCAATTAATATAGAATACCCATAATCCGCCATTTTGAAACTCATTCTGTCATCGGTTTATTTCAGTTCTCTGTACAGTCCAGTCTGGGCCGGAACTATTTGGTGTTAAGAGAATAGTTTGGGCCTTGATTGATGTATACTGAGAATGACCGAAAGAGTTTGCTAGTTGTCATGTTCTTTTACTTTCAATTTCGACAAATTAAAAATCTAAATAAGGGGTCATGGTTAAGCCATTTCTTGATATGGGATTTTGTGACAGCCGATCAAATACCAATATGGGTTTTATGGCTATGTCAACAATTTCTCAGTTATGGAAAACTTTTCTTGTTACACTTGACTAGTCTTAGGCTTCAAAGTGTCTTGCCAAATGAAACCAATGGTACTGGTGGGGCTTTAACCCAAGACCCACAGGTTCTAAAACTGCCACCTTAACCATTGGGCCATGCTGGATCATTGCTATTGAATAAGAGCAATGGTAAATGACTTTAATTCTATGAAAAGCTATTTTCTATCACACACAACATGTATATAGCAGACTTTAAAGGTTGTTATTTACACATATGGATCAGAAGTCTTTAGAAGTCATTGAGACAAGAGGATAAATTGCTCCTGATGAGTAATTCATCCTTTTGTCACAATGATTTCTTATCAAGATCTCTAACAAAATGTTTATAGAATCTGATGAGAAAATGACGACAACAACCCGTTGTGATCAAATCAATGAATATTCTTATTAAATTCCAACATTTTGGCATACTGCTTTCTTCAAGGAATATGATTTTTTTTCTCAACAAAAAGTATGTAATAAATGTACTGACGTCTTTTGGATATCTGCTGTTCGCTTCAATTATGAATCATTTATAAACTTCCATATGTTGAAATGGAGTTACTGGTATTTAAGACTAATAAAGTTCTGATCACATACACATACATGTATTGAGTGTTCAGTGCAAGACTGTAGTAAGTCCTTCACAAACATGAAGCACTTACTATGGTCTTGCACTGAACTCCTGATATTAATAATCGGGCCTGGTAATTTTTTGGCCTGGTCCTTATTTTAGGCTTTGGGATTTTAAATGTTTCTTCTTTGTTCATAATTATTGAAGATGTTTAAGTTTGGGCTTCAAGTAATGATTTTCAGGCTTGAGCATTCCTTATCTATAGTAGGCCTGATAATAATGATATACAGTCAAACTTGTGTTAAGAGGCCAGCCTATGGGACAGAGTGAATTGGCTGTTTAAGACAGGTTGGCTGCTTAACACAAATTGATTTACACTATAAATCTAACAATGGGACTTTCTGAAGTGGCTGTTTAATGCAGGTTGGTTGCTTAAAAGGGTGGCTGCTTAACACAAGTTAGACTGTATGTTGCATTATAACTAAAGAACTGTTGAAAATGGGGTTTAACCACACACAATCTACTGCAATTACTAAAACAATGTTGATGCAGTTAAGCTTAGTTTTATCCCCAAAATTGTTCATATTTATTTGTTGTTAGAGGGCTTATTGAATATTAAAACTTAAAGTGTCTTGCAACTATTGTTTGTTTGTTGCTTTTTCCTTCATCAAAACTGGAAGATTTGGATTTTCATGAAAAAAGATTTGGATTTCATTAGAGAAGATTTGGATTTTTGTTAGAGAAGATTTGGATTTTCATTACAAAAGATTCAGATTTTCATGAAAAAAGATTTGGATTTCATTAGAGAAGATTTGGATTTTTGTTAGAGAAGATTTGGATTTTCATGACAAAAGATTCAGATTTTCATGAAAAAAGATTTGGATTTCATTAGAGAAGATTTGGATTTTTGTTAGAGAAGATTTGGATTTTCATGACAAAAGATTCGGATTTTCATGAAAAAAGATTTGGATTTCATTAGAAAAAAGTTTGGATTTTTGTTAGAGAAGATTTGGATTTTCATTAAAAAAGATTCGGATTTTCATAAGAGGCTATTTGGATTTTTGTTAGAGAAGATTTGGATTTTCATGACAAAAGATTCGGATTTTTATGAAAAAAGATTTGGATTTCATTAGAGGAAATATCTTTGCCAACTTATGAATTGCTGATGGTTCTATTTAGCTTAACACATTTATTGGCAGTTAATCTTGGGCTATTCCTTAGTGACTACTGAACTGGGCATCGTAAAATAGCTGAAATTTTTTTTATGAAATATAAAATCTCAAGAAAACCAAACATACTTTGGCACAAAACATTCATATTCATATTCTGTTTGCAAAAATTGATTTTTAAACTGAGATTTTTGCAACATTTTCATCAATTTCTTAGTTATCAGCATCTCTTTTGGTGATGTGTTTGTACAATTGCTATGAATTACATGCTGTGTCTTGTCTTAGGACATTCCATTGTGAGATATTAGGCAGCTCTCAGAAATCAAATGTTGGTCGTCTAGTCACATGAATGGGCCCTATAACTTGAGTAAGAGATATGTTTGTCTGCACTAATTAAAGGTCATATTAGATTTGTTTAGTGTTTAACCCCGCATCAACATTTTTTCAGTTATATTACGGCTTTCCTAGATCCACCAATACTAGATTAGGTCTCTAAAACAAAGGTGTCTGTGGGGCTCAAACCTGGGAACCTTGAGTCCAAAGTCTGCCACCTTAACCACTAGGCCATGCAGGACCCCCATATTAGACAGTTGTTGTGCATAGCCCAATGGTTATGGTAGAAGACTTGTAACTTTATTTGGGGTTTGAGTTCCACCAGTGCTGCTGATTTCATGGGAATGCCCTTTTGCAAGACACTTCAGGGCTCTAGCCTAGTACTGTTGGATCCAGGAAGGTTGACATATAACTGAACAATTGTTGACATGGCAGTTAACACCATACAAAAGAGCATTTATCAGGTGCAGTGCCTTGCATAGCCAAGTGGTTACGGTGGAGGTACAGGGTTTAAGTCTCACCAGTACTGCTGGTTTCATGGAAGTGTCCTTTGGCAAGACACAACAGAGGATTAGCCTAGGACTGGTGAATCCTGGGAAATCTGAAATATAATTAGAAAGTTGTTGGCATGGTGTTTAAACACATACACATTAGCCAATGTGGTAGCAAATCTGACTACGAATGTAGTGGTCCCATGTTGAAAAGCCTGGCTCAGACTCTTAGTCAAGAGGCTACTTTTCCACCTTATTTTGTAGGTACTGATAAGAATCATCTCTTCTAAACACTTTTAAAATCTTCAAAATCAATAACTTTTATTCCTTCTTGAAAAGTCGACACTGTTCATACTCATGTGAAAACTTTAATACCTGTGCTTAAATGGACACTCACTGGCTTTGCAAATATTTCAAGTTTAACCCATTACCAAACGATAACGACATTTTACCAGTTTGTTGCAGACAACTCTAGAAACCATTGTGGAAAAAGGCGAAATTACTCCAAGCGAGCAATTTCTCCTTTTCCCACAATGTTTTCTGCCCTATTAGAAGATTTTTTTCCAGTTTTTTCACATTTTGAAATGTCGTCTTGAAAGTCTTTCAATTTGGGACACCCCAAAATTTGGCGTTTGGTAAAGGGTTAATGAAGTCACTGCAACATAATTTGTTTTTCTTCCCTTGTCGTCCAAGTGTATAATGTTTGGACATTGTTCAAAGCTTGGAAAAATTTCTGCTTTTTTCTCAATGGTTTTGTCCCCATTGTGCACTTTTTACTGTTCATATATTTTAACCCATTCCCCCTTTATGATAATTCATGGTTTGGTCCAAACTGAAAGCAACAGCAGACTTCTTAATAGAATAATAAAAAGGATGTTATGTACATTTTATTTTTTATATTGTGTAAAGCATTGTTACTAAAGGATAAATTGCTCTTTAAGACAAGCAATTTATCCTTTTGTCAAAATATTTTTTACAAGATTTCTGCAGAAGAAATGACGACAAGTAAGGATTTGATAACCATATTTATGTACCCAAATTGACCCAGTCACAAAATCACTTTTCAAGATAATGAAGAAAATGTCCACAAGCTTAGGCAAGTCCACTGATGGCAGTAATATAATAGACACACTGTTGAAAGCATCCCAAAGCCAAATCCTTTTTCCAAATGATTTTAATAGTTGTGTGATACTGCACATAATTGCCTGTTTTGTTTTCATTTTTTTTTTTAAATTTCATGGCAACACTCTAAAGGGTAATTTTCTTACTTATTTGTCCATGTACATTTTTGATGCATGCTTTTCTTGTAGAGTTTGTGGGCAATTCAAAAATTTATTGCAAGACTAAAGTAAGTGTTCAACACTTGTGAAGTATTTACTACATTCTTGCATTGAACCTCTGTTTTGAAGGTTTGGTGCAGCGCTACAGTAATTCCTGCACATTTGTGAAGCACTTACTATAGTCTTGAGTTGAACCCCCATTTTGACTTTGGTAACTGTCTGATTGTACATGAATTATTTCGACTCCATTTATTTATGGTATAAGGGCCAGAGAGATGTTATTTATAAAAGAAATTCTTTTTTCAATGTTTCAGCTGAAGCCCTTTTTCTAGAAAAAAACAATATAAAATTATTCTTGTCCTTACTTCTTTTTTTTTTTTAAAGCTAAAAGCAATTTGAAAGCAACAGCAGACAAAAAAAAAGCAAAATAAGAAAAAAAATCAAAATATTGGAAAGAAATGTTTGTACGAAAATGATAAATTGCTCAATATCAGCAATTCAGCCTTTTATAATTTTAATTGCATGTTGTAAGAATTAACCCTTTACTCTATACTGCCACACTTTGACGCATGTGCTACAAAATGCATTTAGAAAACACAATGAAACAAGGATAGATTGCTCATCATGAAAATTTTATCCGTTAGTCTCAAAGGTTTTAACCAGATATATTAAGAATGTTTTTTTTTATTTTGTTTTCCA
The DNA here is from genome assembly GCA_947846245.1 of Cerastoderma edule. NCBI lineage: Eukaryota > Metazoa > Mollusca > Bivalvia > Cardiida > Cardiidae > Cerastoderma > Cerastoderma edule. Next base: position 917,738 of record OX401414.1, read on the forward strand.
TTTTTTGTCATCTTGAATTTCTTTAATTTCTGACCCATTTTTATTGAGTGAATGGGATTATGAAAACAGTGTGGAGAGAGAAATAGTGAAATAGTTGTTATATGCTGGCTGTAAGATTATGTATCCATGTGCATGGAAATATGTATCCATGTACATAGAAATGTTTTCAAGAGCATGTGGGTTGGATTGATGTATGAAATATGTTATACACATACACATATAATGGTATTTCTTGTTTATAAGACAAATTGAAGCCATACACTCTTTAGATGGAACCATTAATGAATGTGTATTGTGCATGTAGTCTATGAGGCTAAATCTATATCATGAATACATTGTCAAAGTAATAAATGTGTATTGAACATTGCAATCTATGAGACTAAATCTTTATCATGAATAAATTGTCAAAGTAATAAATATGTATTGTACATTGCAATCTATGAGACTAAATCTATATCATGAATACATTGTCAAAGTAATAAATGTGTATTGTACATTGCAATCTATGAGACTAAATCTTTATCATGAATAAATTGTCAAAGTAATAAATGTGTATTGTACATTGCAATCTATGAGACTAAATCTTTATCATGAATAAATTGTTGACTGACAACTTCTATCTTCACTGTGTTAATTGTTAGCCCTGTGTCTTAGTTATATCAATGCCCATGTTTGTGTATCTACCATCAGATGATTGGACCCCCCATGTTGTTAATGCATTTGCAACATTGAAAACAATGATGGAAAAGGCTGAATAAATGAGGAGACAAACATTCTGGCAACATACTTGAAGACTTATTCACCAGCATTAGTGATGAAGACTTAAATACCAAACTTAAAATGGAATTGTTATACATAGTCTATTAAAGGGAGGTAATAAACAAAACCCATTGTAAAGTTTTTGTGGATATGTATATAGGTTTTATGAAAATTCACCACAGGGTTCAATTTAAGAGTTTCTGTCCTAAGTCTACACCAATCAATTGGGAAGACTGCTTTCGACATGAAACTCTATACCTGCTTGTATGTGCACAATGCAGCATACGAGTGGAGGATCAGACTTTAACCTAAAGAAGGTGAGGTCAGGTCCCTCTTTCTGATGAAAAAGTTACAACGTGAAGTTCTGCCCAAATTTTCCACATTTTTTTTGTTGTACTTGTATACTTTTTTTTTTCATTCCTAGTGTTTTATTCCTTTATCAACCATTCCAAGATTCTTTCTTTCCATATTAAAAAGGGGTTCCTTTTTCCCCCTAGGCAATTTCATTAAAGACACTTGGAAAAACAAACATGTTATCAAAAGACACTTGGATAGCCCAGTTTTTTTTGGTCCTTAAACGCCCATCACACCACCCCCACCCCCACCCTTTTCGAGCAAATACTATATAAATGTTTTATTTAACTACGCACAAGGTTGTAAATTTCAACCCTCTTATTTTAGCATTTTCTGGTTAGTTATCACATTCTCTATCCATATAAATCAAGATATAGCTCTTAACATTGTGATAAAGGCATAAAGTCCATTTATAAGAAAAAATGTCATAAAGGGAAGTAATTGAAAAAAATGTTTAGAAAGGGTCTAACACAATCTATTTTTGTATTTTTGCGTTGAAAGTGGGTTCAAGGGTCTCCTCTTACTTGTCTTTTTATTACATTCTTATTTTTTGTAAATGGGTTTTCACTTGCCACCTTTAATATGTAAGGCAGACACAGAGTGAAATCTAAAGTTTCAACATGAAGTTGATTCTGAATGCATCTCCCTTTAAATTGGGAATAAGCAATACCAAATTCTGTCGCATGATCTGAGTCAACAACATGCTTGAAGTGAGCATTAAGTTGTCATTTCTCTGACATATACAACATGCTTAAATGACATATGGAAAATGTTTATATACTTCCTACCAATTAACTATGAATTAGGTTAATGCAATTAAGTATCAATTGCTCATATTTATTTAGTTTTTCTTTATCACAGTGTTCTCGATCCAAATAAATAAGTTATCTAGCTATACAACCCGTAAAAAAGGCATAAAACAAACATTTGATAAAAACAGACATTTTTAAAGGGAGGTTATAGAAATTAAGCTGTTAAAAATGGGAGGTGAACTGCTCTATTTCTTGTCCAAAAATGATTGAGTTAATAGTGTTAGCCCCTTTATTCCTTAATCACCCACACACTTTAAAGGATCTTATTTAGAAGGCATAAGAAGCCACCGTTATAAAATGATTTACTGCTCCCATCGAGCAGTCAATCCTTTTCTTCGCAATAGCTTAACCCATTATCAAACAATAATGACATTTGACCAGTTTGTTGCAGACGACTCTGTAAAACATTGTCGGAATAGGAAAAATTGCTCTTAATGAGCAATTTATCCTTTTCCCAAAATGTTTTGTGCCCTATCAGAAGATTATTTTATAGTTTCATCACATTTTGAAATGTCGTGTGCAAACTCTTTCTATTTGGGACAGAATTTGGCTTTTGGTAATGGGTTAAGATGACACTGTAATGAAATGATGTGGTACTTCTATTGAACAATATATCATTTATTACACTGTGATAAAATACTATATTGCTCAAATTTAGCAAATTGTCCTTTTTTTCGCAATGGCTTCCTACCATTATCATTAAGGAAATGTATTTCATTTTTTAACATTTATCGCCCACTTTAACATGTCTGTTGTTGGGGGAGGGGGGGGGAGATATGGGGAGGGGTCAACTTTAAGAAAGGCTACCTCACAAAATGTCTGATTTATATGAGCGAATTCTTCAAACAAAATTGAACCAGTCACTGAACTAAGTTCAATGAACTAGTAGATCACAAAAGGTATTGATATATTCAGGTTTTGATTTGGTCAGAATTAATAACTGAGGCTAGAAAAGGCTTTGGTTCATCTTTAATTATTGTTATTATTTATTCCTATAGTCCGAACAACATAGAACATATTAGGATTATAATACAACAGAATAACAAATTGTTCCTAATAGGCTTAGAGAATGCAAGATTTATCATGCTTATGTTAGCCTTAAATGCTTCTCTTAATTTGAACCAGTTGGAAAATATTTCCTGAGGGAACGTTTAGGCTAATCACAGGATTGAACAAGCTACATTATAGTCATATTGTTCAAAGGTAACACAAGACATTATAAATCATTTCAAGATACATGTATCTCCCTTTGAAGCATCTCCTGCAGGAAAATTCACAAACTACTTTGACAAAAGGAAAATTATTCCTAATACATGTACAATGTATACAAAAAAGCATGGATATTTTCTTTAAGCAATTGATTGCCTTATTCTGCCTTATTCAATTTGAACGTGCAACAAAATATTTTATAGTTAAATGGCTACATAAAGGCGTATTACAAGATTTTTATACAGAAAATTCTACAAGTCAAATACATTGCTCAAAAGTACTACTCTAAAGAATATGTAGGGGCCTCCATGGTCTAGTGGTTAGAGTATAGAAATCACAGTGCCCCTCTCCAAGTGGGTTCAAATCACGATGATTTTCATGAAAGGTAGTCAATAACCGTCCCTTATAGCTTTTAACTTTTATTTGTCAGTGTTTTTGTTAGAATATTCTGGAGTTCTGGTGAGGCGATATCGGGAGCATGGATTGGGGTACTGACTGTCAGTGTTGCAATAATACTGAATAACTGTTGAAAACAGTGTTGAATTCAAATACAATTTCAACTGTATGGTGAAAATAACTGAATAAACATAGTTTTTAATTAGTACATAACATTTTAATTCACATAACAAAAAAACATTGAACACAATTTTGATACAATTTCATGGTTTACCTTTACCTCAAATCAAAAAGAATTTGGTTTGTTTGTAGTCTTAAAAATGAGCTTGAATTATTGTGGTAAATGTATTTATTTCAAAACAAATTCAATTTGATTTGTTTCATTCAAACAATTTGATAAAAAAAAAAATTAAAGAGTTACAGAGTTGATTAATGAGAATAATTTGAAATTGTAGATTTGCCAGTAGATTTGAAAAAAAAATGTTTAATAGAGAATAATCAACTCCTTTCGGTTGATATCAAAAATATGTCACGAGAATGGGTTGTTATCAGGTTGAAAAAACGAGTTCGAATGGAATTAATTATTCTATTTATTTTATTCCACTATATAAAGTATATTTGCCAAAATACCTCCATAAACGTCAAATGGAATATAAAATGGGAGGAGCAAAGCAGTTAATAACGTCCATGACGTCATTTTTGCAACCTTTGACGTCATTCATGCATATGGATATATTTTAGAATACAAACATTTTAGTGTCGTGTGCAAAAGTGCAGCTATGATTTTAATGCAAAGGAATGGTAAAAAAGTAGTCCTGTCAAAACTGATATCATCACTAGTGATGATGATATCATCACTAGTGACAATATTCACAGTGACAAAATTGAAAATTAATACACTGAGAAATCCCAGTATTTCACTCATAAGAATATAATAAAAGCTTTTATACAATGCAGACCTTTGAATATCAATTAATCATTCTGCAATAAAAAAGTAAAAAGAATATTCAAATTGTGAATTGTAAATAATTTTGAACAGTAACAAATTCCCATATTAGGGCAAGTGTTAAGGTAGAATACCCATAATCCGCCATTTTGAAACTCACTTTATTGTTGGATTACTTTGGTCTTTCCAATTAACCATAAGTCAGGCAAGAACCATTCATTTCAATTAAAAAAATGGATGAATGCCGACAACAACCAAATTAATCCGGCGAAAGAGTGAGTTTCAAAATGGTGGACAAAGGGTATTTCACCTTAAAGACTTTGCACACATAAACATTTTCATCATTGAATTCTTTAAGGTAAGAGCATTTTACTTTTGTATACATTCTTGCAATAGAACTTTGTTTTGTTTATATGTATGTAAGAGAAATCAGTTGTATTTACATATATATTCAACATATTTAATAAACAAAGTAACATAGGAAATGTTATTTGAGAATTATACCCATATCAAAGGTTCAATTCAAGATAATAGCTAGTTCTACACTTTAATGAAGGAGTAACTATAATAGTAACTATAATCTTGCACTGAATCTACATATATATACAAAAGTATCAAATTATTGCATACAAATAATACTAGATCATCTATCCATGCCTTTATCAATAAAAGAATAAGATTGAGTTAAGGTAGAATACCCATAATCGGCCATTTTGAAACTCATTCTGTTGCCAGTTAACTTTGGTCCATATCTGTACACACAGGTCTAATTGGTTTAATGCGAATAGTTCCTACGTTAACCGAGAACGACTGAAGTAATCCAAATACAGAATGAGTTTCAAAATCGTGGATTAGGGATATTCTACCTTAATGCCAGCAACATTGACAGATGCACTTACAATCATAATAAAACTGAAGAAATGTTGATCATAACATAAAATCTGTCAAACAAACTTATTTGATAGGTAACCAATACAATGAATAATTCATCTATTGCGGCAAAACTTAAGTAAATGGTTTAAAAAGTAAAGACAGTTTACAGCACATTTTACAGTAATACAAAAAGCTTTTTCAATGATGTTATAATCCTAAATCAACTCTTTGTGCATGTTTAGAAGTCATTGTTTACATTACGAGCAATTCCCAGCAAATGATTGAAAGATTTGAAGAACAACTTTAATGAAAACAAAAACAGATAGTCACTTTCAACAAGAGAAAGCAGGGCTGCATATAATTTTCATGAAAAATGACCAGTCCCTTAAGAATTAAGAGAACTTTTCTGTTTGGTATGGAGGTATGAACATGAAAACTATTTCACTAAAAAAAAATAATACAAAACCTCATTTTTCTATAATACTCTCTCTATGATACTGAAAAGAAACCATTGAGACTTAAAGGCAAAATCACTTGGTACAAGCGATTTCTCCTTTTCACTCACAGTGTTTTCTTTGGCAGCAAATGCAGTACAGTCTGGTTTTACTTACTTAAGAAAAATATGTCAATTAAAACAAAATAAAACAAGGTTAACAGGAAATCTACACAAATAAAAGAAAAATGAACACAACACTGTTTGGAGCGACATTTCTCTCCATTCATAAGTCGAACTAAGATGTACATATAAAGCTAAGCCCTACAGATGCTTTATTAACCCTTAGAATGTTTGGTAATTATCTAAAATTAGATTTTTGTGTCGTCTGCTTTCCAAAACCTTAAATATCTTAATATCTGCTTAATTTTGTTGAGATACCGAGTATCAAACAGATTAGATCACAGGCCAGTCGCCAATTTACTTGGCAGCTGGCATGGATCTTACATGTTTGCATACACATGAAGTTGGTTTCAGCACTATAAGGGTTAAAAGCTTTTCAAAGAACCCTATTTTATTGGAACTTGTTCGAATCATATAAACAAAACAAATCTAATGAGTAACAATAAGAGATTCAAGGATTAAATGAAAAAATAATTAGCATGAGAATTGTTCCCCTATTCTCCTTTAATCTTTAAACCTTTTGTTCAGTTTGGAAACTGTTTTTATGCTATTGAGTAGAAACCATTTTGTCATAAAAAGAAATAGCTTGTACCAAGGAATATTTTTTATAACAAAACTGTTTCAACAAATTCTGGTAGAAGCATATGTAAAAAAAAGGTTTAACATTTAATCAAGAAAGAAAAAACATATCTTAAACTGACAAATACCATTCATAGCATTTACATAAATCTAACTATGCAATGACCTTGCATTTCAATGACAAAAATAATGCATTTGATACTTAAAAACTGTTTATACCATGTTCTTTTTATAAAAAACAAGTGTTCACAATAATTTCAAGCCAGCTGCTTGTAGTTTAAAGATAGATTTGTGGACAACTTCAGTCTTCTTGTCAAGAAACTGAGAATTGCTTCACAATATGTTCAAGTCATCTGCTACAACACGCATAAAAATGCCTGTAGACAAAAACTTCAAAACTAATTAGTTACTTCACAAAGAACATGTTCAAGTCATCTGCTACAACACACATAAAAATGCCTGTAGACAAAAACTTCAAAACTAATTAGTTACTTCACAAAGAACCCCCATGGCCAAATTGAGTTTTCATATGAATCGGCACGGCACACCTCATCATTAACTGACAACAGCATGTGCCGTCAGAATATGTGCCTCTGCCTTTTCATAGGTATTAAACGCGGAATTACATTCACTACAGGCGTACAGCTCGACATCTCCCGTATTCTCCACTTCTTCCGTAGCCATGGCAACATTCGTCTCCGTGGTGAAAGCCTGCTCATTCATCATCTCAATCTGACTATCATCAACGGGATCTGTTACAACTTCTTCAATCAGTCTCTTATTAGAGATCTCGTTAATATCCCCAGCTGCCTCAGGCTGACTTGAATCAGTGTATATGACAATACCATCTTTGTTGTTCAAGACGGTGAATCCAGGGTTTAACTGCGGCATTGTAACGGTCTCGTTCACCTTTGCCGGGCATCTCCCCATATGAAATTTTAGAGTCGACAGTGTGGAGTAGGTTTTGTTACACAGCTTACACCGATGGCTACGAGGTTTCATGTGCGTACCTATGTGGGACTGCAGAACGTTCATGAAGCGGAAGCTCTTGTGACAAACGGAGCATTTGTACGGCCGAACCGTGGCGTGAACGATGGTCTTGTGTTTCATTAGCAGGCTCTGCGAGGGGAAAGCTTTCGTACAAATCTCGCACTTGTATGGAGTGGCGCCAGTGTGTTTGTTCTCATGGTCGTCAAGGTTGGATTTGTAAGCAAAGCTCTTATCGCAGTATGAACAATTGAACTTTAAGGTGCGGTCTGTTTCTGTAGGTGGTTGAGTATTGTTTGCATTCTCAACGTTTCCCTCTTCTTTCTTATTGTTTGAAGATTTTGTGACTGTGGTTAGTGGAACAAAGACCTTTATACCTTCACTAGGAGGTAATTCTTTGACGTCATTATTGCTTCCATCTTTCTCATTTGTAGTAGTATCTATTAGATTGTTCATCAATTTATTTGGAGTTATCGTTTTCTTAGGTGATTTTGAAGCCGGCTGTGTTTCCTTTATTTGCTCTACCTCATGTGTTTCAGGAACATTTTTCAATTCTTTTGTGATAACATTCTCTTTAAGAATAACATTCTCTTTTAGGATAACATTCTCTTTTTCTTTCAATCCGTCATCAGTTTCTTTTATTTCATCTTGACTGTCATCAATCTCTTCATCAGCTTCCATAACACTTTCGCTTTCTTCAATCTTACTTTCTTGTTTAGGCTCGACTACCTTAATATCTGACTCCCTTTTCCTTTTATTTGTTGGTGTGGACACAACATTTTCATTTTTACGCTTTTTTGAAGGAGTTGAAGAATTTACTCCGACGTTTTTTTGTCGAGGGCTGTTTTCTGCTGGTTCCTGCTTTATGTCAAATGTCCCACTTCCTGAATTCATCACAGCATAGTCCTTTCTCAATCCACGGGTACCGTATCGTTTAGGTGTAATGACATCATCAGGAGTGGGAGGATGTTTTTCTTTACTGTCTTTCTTTTCAGCTTTACTTTTAACCTGCGATTTGGTCTTTTCTTGAGATACAGATAGGTCTGGAGTTTCTGTTTCCGGCTTTTCATCTGAATCTTTAACCTGGTGGTTTGCTGGGGATGCTTTAGGCGGTCGACCCCGACCTCGTTTCACCGTGTCTGGCGTTTTGGCTGGGACTGACGGGACCGACGGAGATTCCTTGGGCTCTATTTTAGGGGGTCTGCCCCTCCCCCTGGTTGCAGGCTTGGTTCCATCGTTATTCTTTTTGGGACTGCCGTGGGCGTCGTCCTTCGATTTTGTTGCATTAATGATCTCCTTGATTTCCGAATACGGGAAAGTGTCCGTCTCTAGTTTGATGATCTTCTTTGGTCGACCTCTGCCCCTTTTCAAGGCCACGGAGAGAGCTTTTCTCGTCAATGATTTACTCATCTTCGACTTGATGATACATACCTTACCGACTGGACGACCTCTTGTACCTTTATTGTGTAAAGTCTTTCGGATGGACCTCTTATCCCCTGAGCTTTCTGCATCAGAATCAATGCCTTGATTGATTGACTGAAACAAGAATAAATGGAAACTAATTAAAGGTCATATTTCTCGATAAACAAAATTTTCTTTAATTATGGTTTTTGAATAAGGTTATGGTTTTGTTATGACGGAGGTTATGAATTTTTTCTCATACAGAAGCGAAAAATGTTGTTTTTGACTACTGTTATTCACCTTTATCGATTTTTGTGAATGACTTATCTCCCTTGTTGTGACGTCATTTGTGCTTCAAAGTCATATGAACTATCAGTAAAAAGAATCTAGTTCTTAGTAACGACGGTGATTTTGCACAAATTTCGGACATTTTAAGCGTTGAATTGTGTTTTGGGAAACATAAATTGGATATTGAATATGGTATTTTGACAGGTCTTCTGGTGTTATTCTACTTTTGGTAGCAGGGATGCCAGTTTCTCCCGTTTTCCGACGAACATAAAAGCTGCAAAAAGTTTCGATAAGTAAACTGGACCGTGTTTACTTTACAAATAAGCAAAAGATATATTCCCCAAACAAGAACAGTAGGCTGTGTTACTTTCACTTCGAAGACGGCAAGTTTACGCATTGTTAGGCGTTTTCAGAGAATTGATTTTATTGATCTTTAAATGATCGGACTCAATTCAAAGTAATTTATACAGGTGAAGACGCTTCAAATTCATTCTACTTATTGAGTAACCGTTATATTTCCCTGAATTGATGTTCGTGATTAAAACAATTCCTGACTGTTAGTTTGGGGTGTTAGAGCCTCGTGTAGTCTTGCTAGATCTTTATATAGAATTTGCACTGTGTAAATGTAGATAAATTCAAGAAAGGATAAATCACGTTGATTACACCTTTTTTGAAAGTTAATTTCCTTGAATGACTCTCTTACTCGCCAAGCTAGTTTTGTTTGGAACAGTTTAACTATGCTATATACTTTGTCAGGAATACTTAATTAGGCTGCTTTTGATTAGTTTACGTAAGAATTCAAAGGGTTGCAAGAATATGTTAATTTCATCCAACATCATAAGTTATTGTATTGTCATGTCTTTGGGTTTTAAACGCTTAAATGCATCTTGTTCTTATTTGCAAAATTTGTTTTATGTTTTAACATAATTGTAGAAACGTTGCCATTGTACATAAATGAGACAAAATAAAAAATGTACGTTGATTGCTATGATAACAAACCGATTAAAACAAGCAAGTTTCTTTTATATGCCGATGTCTTTAAATGAAAATTCAAAATAATGAATATTTGATATCCGCAAACTGTCTCTGGACTCATCAACGCAAATGATAATGGGTTCGATCTTAACTTGAGCGTCTGCTTTTCGGAATTATTTAAATCACACACCTCATTTTTTTGCCATTTGTGATATTAGTTTAAATGACGTATGTCACACTAAAATTCAGGTGTTCAAACATGATTATTACAAATTTATATTGATAATTTAGTAATAAGATCACTAAATATATAATTTACACATTTTAACATAATCTCTTTGTTTACAATTTAATTGATTATTGTCAGTTTACCTCACATACAAAGGGTCAATCAACAAACATTGGACATTACAAGGATTAAGGGTCGTGATGCAAATTAACACCAATCTGCCACATTTGCACAGTATGTTTCAAGTCTCAAGCCCTTTATTGTTTAGGCGAAAGATAGCCTCTGGCGTTAATCTCTTGAATATCTCTGTTGTTAATTAACAGGTCTGACACGTTCTGCTATTCCAGACATGAAATAACAAGCGGCAAATCTCACACTTTCAATGCGCGGCAATTAAATTTATCTAAAAAATCCATTGTTAAGATATAACCAATTAAGACCAAACTCTCACAGGATGTTTGGATTGATAAGGTGTCAGTACATATTTATCTCTCAACGTGACTTACGTCGGATACTTTGTCGTTATGATATTCAAAGAATTGAACATGTTGTCATTTCTATTAGAATAGTTTGACACTTCAATAAGTATATGATAATCAGTATTCACCAAAACGGTATTAACTCTATGTTTTCAACAAAAAACGTTTTAACATCAAAATCAAGTTTTGTCAAATTGATATTTAAATTACAAAATCATAAAAAATAAATTCAAATATGTTTATTTAAGGTTGTTAGTAAAATAAGCTATGACGACTTTTTTGTTTTAGCTGTTAATTATTAAACCTTTCCGAAAATTAAATGCTCAATATGTCAAGACTACTTAAACGAGAGAAAACGAACATAAATGTAAAGTGAATATGAAGAACAATTCTTAAGTCAAAACAGTTGATCTAGAAAGACGACATCGGAATCAATTTCGAAATCATAGACCTCTTACTGGGGATGGAGTTACTGGAAAGTTGCCGGATGATTTTAACAAATACTCTTGAATGTGCCAGTGTTTAGTTTTGAAATTTGGATGTGTGGTGAAAATGTGAGTTAAAGGATAACCTTCGTATCACAAGTAAGTTGATGTGTGGTGAAAATGTGAATTAAAGGATAACCTTCGTATCACAAGTAAGTTGGGTTATAATACGGTTTGTTTGTTCGCAATTTATATTCTTCTCCCGTTTCATTTCATGTATTGATAAGACAATGGAGGGTGAATTTGACAGTCAATAGTTATACGATGTACGGTTTTAAGACAATTCGTTTATTCAGATCTATGTCTTTGTTTACTACTCAATTAAAACTTTAATGCTAATACACGATCATTGACGAAAAAGTACTCGTGCTTTTTTTTCAACAAATATTAATAAAAATAGCTGTTTTCACAAATATCGTCAAAATTTCAAGCCGATTCTTACATATGAAAACATTTACAAATCCTTGCAAATTTACGCGTTATGTCACTTACTCTTTTTTTCAGAAGAATATTCTTATAATATGAAACATATTCAATAAAAAAAATGCACTGTCAATCCAAACATTGACTTACGGATTGCTATTTCGAGGAAAATCGTCCCACTTTCAAGCCGTTCCTTTCATATGAACGCATTGACATATCCTTGTAAATTCACGCGTTAAGTCACTTATTCATTTTTTTTCAAATGGCTATTCTTATAATATGAAAAATATCCAGTATAGAAAATTCACTGTCAATCCAAACAATGACTTAAGAATCATTTATTTCAAGGAAAATCGTCCAAAGTTCAAGTCGTTCCTTTCATATGAACAGGTTTACGCAATGACAAATCCATGCAAATTCACGGGTTAAGTTAATAATTTATCTTTTTTCAAATTGATATTCTTATAAAATGAATCATATTCAATAAAGAAAATGCGCTGTCAATCCAAACAATGACTTTAGGATCGTTTATTTGAAGAAAAACACCAATTCTAACCAGCGATCGCTCTTCACGCCCTTTACATGGCGCATTCAGTGGATCACGAGTGACGTCACAGCAAAGGGAAGTAAGTCATACGAACTTTTATTAATCGGTGCGCTATGACGGTGATTTATGACGTAATGCGTTATGCTAAAATGTTGCAAATAATTTCAATGTGATTCTTTTACTTCATATTTTAATTTTATGAAATAAACCCAACCTGTACATATGACCTTTAAGCAGAACCAAGATGATTAACAGTTTTTGTTTGTTATATGTTTAGTTTAAACTTTATTGTTCAATAGAATCACATGTACCATAATGTACTGGCAAATAATATAAGGATAAGAATGAAAGAAACATCATTAATGTGCTCTCTCTTTATTATCTGCTTAATTTTGATGAGGTAAGATACTCAGAGTAGCAAACAGGTTAGATCACAGGCCAGCTGCCAAAATACCACTGGGCACTCAGGACCCTGAGGGAGTGATCTGCTTCATCAACTTTTATATCTCAATCATATGATGCATGGAGATCAACGTGGTATGAGTTTACGTGTTAAGATTAATACCCTTCCCGTTAATGTATAACTTCTCTTACGAACAATGTCCGCAACGAAGCATAGCTAGAAAAATCCACTTAGGATTTTATGTACCCTGTGGGGATTCGATCCCGGTTCTCCCGGGTGACAATCCAAGACATAACCACTGAGCTAAAGAGTCGGCTCAGTAACGCAGAGGTTACATCTTGTCCTGATTGAGTGTTGCTATGCTGTAGAGAGTGAGGCGGTTACGTAACACTTCAGACAGATACAAATGAAAAGTATGCAATATATTCATCATGATTCATCACATCACAATATATTGCATTAGTTTCAAAGATTCACTCTAAATGTTTTCTAATGTTTGCTCTCTTCAGAAGCTCTTTGAGACCAGCAATATTGTTTCAAATCTTTTTTTTCTTTAGGAGATTGGAATATAGCACACTGTGATCTCATTTAAGATACTCGAATATTATCATTCACTCATTTCCAATTGTTCATACGTTATCATGAACCCATTACCCATTTATCCTTATCAATTATGCACATATATGCATCATATATATAATAAAAAATGCTTCATAACCTAAGTTATTTATCTAAAACCAATTTCTCATACATTATTTGAAATTGTAATGTATGTACTTTGTTTAAAACCTATTAATTTTGTCACTCATGATATGAAATTGTATTGGTATTTTGGGCCTGTGGCCCTGAAATGCAAATAAAGATATTATGTTGCATAGTTTTGTATTACAAATCCTTTATTTGTATTAAAGCACTTGTTACAAATTCTTATTTCTTTTTCATACACCCAATGTCATTTACAAATTATTCAAATTAGGTCTACCTTTGTTATGAGTGCCTGTGCCTTGTTCAGGTTCCCCACTGTGCCTTTAAGCTGATACTGCCCGTCGTCATTCAGGGATAGACTCGTGCCTGTTTTATCTGCCACGGTACCCAGTAAAGACTGCAGGTCATTTCTCCTTCTCACCGTCTGCATACATCTAGTGGACAGAACCGCAGTAACGTGTTCAAATATCTGTAAAGCAATTCAGAAATTAAGGAAAACGATTTGTACTTTGTTAACTTTTATAGTGCTGGGTACCGTTTTACTAAACAGTTTACGCTTAAGATTTGCGTAAGTCTAAAACAACAATTCCTCTTATTTCAATATTGGACGAAGCAATATTGCAAAGTGACACATCATTGGAATCGTCTCTCCGAGACGCTTCCAATGAAGTGCCACATTGCAACATTGTACTTTCATTGAAGATACTATCCATGTTTATCAATTATGACTTACGCAAACATTTTCCGTAAGTTGTTTAGTAAAACGGTACCCTGGAATTTACTTCATGCTTATACTTATGAAAGCATGTTAGATCACAGGCCAGCCACCAATTTACTTCTGGCCTGTGATCTTACCTGTTTGCTACTCTGAGTATCTTTCCTCAACAGAATTAAGCAGATATTCAAGGTTTTGGAATGCAGATGAAAGAAAATTTATTTTTACGAAACTACCCAGCATTCTAAGGGTAAACGCTTCGTGTACATCATTTAACCCTTTAAGGTATAGAGATAAGGCTTATCAGTGACACTATAGGTATAAACCATCCGATTATCGAAGACCATTAACGCATACATAATTAGTCACCCTGGGTACCTATTTGCACAGGATTATCTCCGATAATTGTTATTGATTGGGGTACTGTTAATCAAACCCAAATTAATGCATTTTACATTCATCTAATAGATTTTCTCAAAGAATAAAAGACGACGAGAACAAAATTTCCTTTAAGTTGATGTTTTTTCTTTATTTAGTGATACATTCATATCAGGATTAAGTTGTAGAAAATTAAACAAACAATGAAAATGTATATTACAGTGTTAATTTTACAAAATCAAAAGTAATTAAATGACTTATGTGTTCTCCCTGAGAGATCCCTAATTTGTTTTTCTGTTTTGTCATCAATTGCAGGGAATTTTGTTGCCGAAAAATACCATTCATGACTCGAGATACATACTTTGTCTTTGCATATTTCTCAACAAAGCTGAATCGTTTTACTTCAATGCCCATTCAAACAGTTTCCAAAATGAAGAAAAGAATGTTTTTCAACTCAATATTGCGTTGTAAAGAAGTTAAACCTGGTCCTTCTAATAAATGGAAAACAGTAAAAATCAATTCATTTTGGCAAAGAAACATGCTAATATTTCCGTAAAATACGTGCCCATGGGTGATGAATTTACCAAAAGCTTGTAGTTGTAGTCAAAGTCGGAGGAATGATCTAATTTGCTTGTCCGTGAATTGGTAATATTTATCAACATTTCATCATCTTCAGGCTTAAAAAAAAATGATCAAATTACTGCTCTGAATCTACATTGATGTCTGACTTGCGATCGGAAACACCAAATTGGCTAAATATTTTAAAAAGGCCGTCTTTATAACGTCAATTATTTGACGGCTCGATTTTCAATCGCCTTTAAACTTTGAACAATAGCTCCGTGTCATAAACATCCTTTACAGGTCGCGTGCCGTATGCTCTTGTTTTAATTGGATAGTATTTTTAGAAATGTGTTAAGTTACTAAAGAATTGCATGAAATCCTTATCGAGTCTTTACAAATCGGCAGTGTTTTGATCTTTTATGACCGGAAGGCTTCTCATTAATTGGGTTGGTAATTTGGATTCCCTTCATCGCAATTTGATAGTGTTATTTCCATAAGCGTGTCGTGAGACCATTATCAAAAGATTCTCTCTAGAGCAAAAGTTTAAACTTTGACCCTATGATTTTATCATCGGAAATGAAAGAAGACATAATTATTTAAGAGGAAAATAAAATTTGGAGAAAATGACGTGTGTGCAAAGATGTGTCTCGGCTTAAGTTGAATCAGTTTTTCAGCTGTCAAAAAGCGTTCTATGCAGTAATCGATAGAACGTCAAAATAGGTTTTATACGGTAATAGGTATAACGGCGAAAAGCGTTTTATACGGTAATCGATAAGGCGGCGAACGGCGCTATATACCGTAAAGGGTTAACAATCATGTGACAAATAAATTGAAAATCACAATGAGTGCTCAATGTAAGACTATTGTTGGTGCTTAACAAATAATGAAGCACTTATTACAGTCTTGCACTGAACCCTTGGCATATAAAGAACATATTTTCAACCTATCATTATATTCTCCCTACTAATCATAGTTTGGGGTTCCGAGACCATCCAAAGGTTTATGATATAACATTTACAACCATTGGAATCATTTGATTGAGGGGAATCATTTTCTTCTTAGTTCTTTCTATATGGAAAAGAGTCAATCACATTAACTAGAGATTACAAACAGAAACATAAGTTTACTATCCTTTTCATCTGAAAGTCGGATCCCTAATTATAAGAAGAGCATCTTGATTTTACTATAATATCCCAAAGCAAACCAGTAAATGTTCAACTCTATTAAATGCTTTCAGAATATAAATCTACACAAAGCAAAATCTCAACCATACCTCTTCTTCACCAATAGGGGTGGAAAAATCAACCAGCTCTCCCTCAGGCTTCGAGGCTCCCCGCCTCATACGCTCCCATTTAACATCTATCTGTCCAGAATCTTTGGTGCCGGTCGATTTCTTGTACATTAATTTCTGATACTCGGGCACTCCACGTTTCTCCCGCTTTATCAGTTTCTGCTCCAGGGACCTTCTCTTGGAATAGGCTTTCGACTGAGCAATAAGCTGGTCTTCGAGGAAGTCTATGTTTTTTTGTAAGGGTACTGGATCTGAGTCTTCCAAAACAGTGTCTTCAATTGAGGCTGGTGGCATGGTGCTGTAAATATTTTGAAATTAACGCATTACCAAACAATAATGACAACTGAGTAGTTTGTTGCAGACGACTACGGAAAATATTGTGGGTAAAGGAGAAATTGCTCTGAACGAGCAATTTCTCCTTTTCCCACAATGTTTTCTGCCCTATCAGCAGTTTTTTTTTCAATTTCATCACATGCAAACTCTCTCAGTTTGGGAGAGTCGAACATTTGTTGTTTGGTAGAGAGTTTAAATGCAGTTTCAGCCTTTTATCTACTGTTCCCCCACTATTATGGGGTCTTTGTGACTGGTACAACTTGAAAGTATCATCAGGTGATCACAATAAAACATTTAGTGTTTTATCATTTTGATTGAAATTACTTCTATTTGTCAAAACCATTTTGCAAGCCATCTGCTGAATGCATCTTATCTTACATTGGTTTCATAACATAATAATCCTGGTCAGGCATACAGACCTTTGCGTCCTGAGGCCAACGCTCCAGCCCTGGACCACTTATTAGTCTCACCTTTCTATCAAATTTTCCCCGAATCTCAACATGTGACAGGACTTGAGATGTTCCTCGAAGGTCACTTTAGTTTGTATGGTCTTGGTACACACAGGGCAGTGGTAATGAAACTTTGATTTATTCGGTGTTTTGGAAAGGCCCTGGTGGCAGGTCTGAAAACATCTCATCAAGCCGTAATCTGTAAGGAAATTAATAAACTAGTTATCTGATTAATTGATGTGGTTACCTTTTTACCTTATTTGTTTTACACTGATTGTGAAGGAAGCTTAACGCATTTCAAAGTCACTCTCGATGAATGCTTCTTGGATACTAAACCAGTACTCACGCCGATTTGTGGTTAGTCCCGGATATTTTCACATTGCCAAATGGTGATTTGAACCTGTGACCCTTGATAAAAGAGGCCGACACTCTACCTCTACACCACTGTTGCCCACAATGTGGTTTTATCTCTTCATATGTTTCCTACATGATTTATTAGGGTTTCATGATTAATATGGGTTCCACTTTAGATTAGATCAACATGTTATTGAAGGTTCAATGCAAGACTATGGTAAGTGTGTCACAAACATCAACCACTTACTACAGTCTTGCATTGAACCCTCAATACCAATAAAAATGTGATTGGGTGTTTATTTGTGACAAAGACCAAAATACAAACTGCTTATAAGCCTGCAGTCAGGCTTTTTAAAACTGTCGGCAATCACCATGTTAGCCAGTATCCTTAATCTGGGATTTTGAAACCTATTGCAACTGCAGATAACTATTGAACCATTATAAAAAAAAACCATCCTTTTTTTTCATTTATCTTTTCATTCAATATGGGTTTTACATTGCATCAATATTGTTTCATCTATGTTGTGAAGCTAGGTTAACAATGACGGAGGAAGATTCTGAACTTTACTGCCCGTAAGGGCTGGCCAAGTCTGGTAGAGCCATTGGCATTCCTTTATTCATATGGAAGACTACCAAACATGAAAATCAAAATGTTGTCACCAGGACTTGAACCCACATGGAGAGAGGGCATGCGATCTTTTTTTTTAAGTATTGAGAATAATATAAAAAAAACATCTATCTTTTTTCTTTAGTCCAGGTGTTAAAAAAAAACCAAGCATTGTGATATTTAACCCTTTCCCAAACAACAAATTTTCGTCTGTCCCAAATTGAAAGAGTTTGCAGACAACATTTCAAAATGTGATGAAATTGTAAAATATTTTTCTTATAGGGCAGAAAACATTGTGGGAAAAGGAAAAATTGCTCGTTGCGAGCAATTTCTCCTTTTCCCACAATGTTTTCTAAAGTCGTCAGCAACAAAATGGTCAAATGTCGTTATTGTTTGGGAAAGGGTTAACCTACTTTTATACATGACCCTGGTCTTCCAATGAGACATGTAGTGGACAAGCAACTGTTGTTTATAGCTGGGTATAAACACCTCCTCGGGGCACAAAACGCAGTGGAACATTTGGTTACAGCAGTCCTTCTCTTCGCAGCGGTACGTCGGTAGCTCTTGGATGGATTTGGCGTGGGAAAAGTGCAACTAAAACATAGAAACAAAAGGGACATATGGCATCACATTATTTCATCTGATTGAAATATCTTTTGAATAGATTTGGCATGGGGAAAAGTGCAACTAAAACATAGAGACAAAGAAAATTCATTATTTATTTGATTAAAAGCTCCACCATTCTCGTGTTGATTAATCAATATCTCTTGAATAAAATTGTAACAGAAGAGTGCAGCCATCATGCTGCATTAACTTCATTAAACAGTAGAAAAGAATATTGGGCAAGCTGGGTTTCCAACTCAGGGCCTCTGCTTTCAAAGTCGGACCTTCTACAAACTGAGCCAATAGAGTAACTTCATTAAACAGTAGAAAAGAATATTGGGCAAGCTGGGTTTCCAACTCAGGGCCTCTGTTTTCAAAGTCGGACCTTCTACAAACTGAGCCAATAGAGTAACTTCATTAAACAGTAGAAAAGAATATTGGGCAAGCTGGGTTTCCAACTCAGGGCCTCTGTTTTCAAAGTCGGACCTTCTACAAACTGAGCCAATAGAGTAACTTCATTAAACAGTAGAAAAGAATATTGGGCAAGCTGGGTTTCCAACTCAGGGCCTCTGCTTTCAAAGTCGGACCTTCTACAAACTGAGCCAATAGAGTAACTTCATTAAACAGTAGAAAAGAATATTGGGCAAGCTGGGTTTCCAACTCAGGGCCTCTGTTTTCCAAGTCAGACCTTCTACAAACTGAGCCAATAGGGTAACTTCATTAAACAGTAGAAAAGAATATTGGGCAAGCTGGGTTTCCAACTCAGGGCCTCTGTTTTCCAAGTCGGACCTTCTACAAACTGAGCCAATAGAGTAACTTCATTAAACAGTAGAAAAGAATATTGGGCGAGCTGGGTTTCCAACTCAGGGCCTCTGTTTTCCAAGTCGGACCTTCTACAAACTGAGCCAATAGGGTAAGGGGTTAAATACAGTCAAACTTGTGTTAAGAGGGCAGCCTATGGGACAGAATAAATTGGCTGTTTAAGACAGGTTGGCTGCTTAACACAAATTGATTTACACTATAAATCTAACAATGGGACTTTCTGTAGTGGCTGTTTAAGGCAGGTTGGCTGCTTATAAGGTTGGCTGCTTAACACAAGTTAGACTGTAGTACAGTTTTTTGTTTAAATGAGGTCTAATAGCAGGTCAATAATCCTGTATTCATGTTATGGCTTTCTTTGTTTCACCAGTTCTAACCAAACTCTGAATGGTCATGATACTCCCATAAAACCAGGGAATTTCAGAGTGTTGGGGCTCACACCTAGGACCCCTTAATTTTAAGACCACAACCTTAACCATTGGGCCAAGCAGGACTCTACAGCTTTCCTGGATTTATCAGTACAAGCCCAGGGCTCTGAAATGTCTTGCCAAAGGAAATTCCTTATAAAAACAAAAGATACCTGAGGGGCTTGAACCTCAACCACCCTAATAAAAACCAGAAGTGACAATGGGACTCAAACCTTAACCACTTGGCCAGAGAGGTCAGGACACTCACCAAGAAATAAGACAAGTCCAACTTACGTTGATAAGCTCCTCATCAACATGATTACACAGTTCCGTCTCGTCATCATCAGACAGATCCTCCGTGCTACCTTGTTGTCTCTGGAAACATCGCCACAGATGGTTCACCGTCAGACTACGCTGTCGACACACTTTGGAGCAGACAGGACAGTGGAAGTGTTTCTCCTCTGTAGGCATACATATTGCCTTAATGCAGATGGGAATTTCATAGCCTGAAAAAGTTAGTATGGTCGAGTTTTGTTTGCTTAAAAAAAGGGATGGTTAAAAGCATACTAAAGCTCAGAAAACTTGGTAATACGAGTTTTAAATTATGATAGAATATGTTGAAACAGCGAAAAACCACAGCATCATGACAATAAAACACTTGCACTATTCATCATCTATTTTTCAAAGTGCTATTTTCACAAATTTGGTGCCCACCAATTTAACTTCATTATTTACATTCAAGTAACATCTAAAATAGCAAGGAGCGCTTGGATTAATGAATGGCAATCACCTGGTTAGAAAAATCATGTGAAACACATATGGGCCACGTCACGGGAAAAGGGGCACTCGGACATAGCAAACAGTGTAGCCCCAGACCAGCCGCCACGTCACTGACGTGGCGGCTGGTCTGGGGTTACACTGTTTGGCATCTTAGAGGACATCAAGTTCTACCTTTAGATGAATACAAATGATAACTGTCGTGACTAGCTGCTGGAATAATAGCACTAAAAAAGAGCTGAGTCAGCGGTTTTTATTTATGTCCGAGTGCCCCTTTTCGCGTGACGCGGCCCATATAAGTACTGTCATATTTATCCAATTCCAACACTATGAACATTCAAAATGGAGAATTTATTGGGTTTCATTGGTTCCAAATGGTTCTCGGGTGACCTTGTTTCATCCCTAAATGTAAACAAACCTTATAGTATTCACTCTTTTAAAAGCACCGTGTGAACATGTTACGGTCTCCATTCCTCTGTACAAAGGAATATATAGTACTTTGGAGTTAATTACATGTAGATGGACCAACTGACGTGGGTGGATTCACAGTTCCCTTCTTAATTTGCATCACATTGCTTTAATACAGATGGGGATCTCATAAGCTGAAAAGATGGTATGGTCAACTTCTGATCATTTAAAAACCGAATTGAGCAGTTTGGAGTGCTAACCTCTTTAGGCAAACATAAAGCTTAAGTACAGGGTCTTTTAAGCTTGAAAGATTTTTGATTGGTTATATAACAGCAGATAGGGGAATTTAAATGGTTATCTTGTGTCGAAATACATAATTGGCTAAGCAGGGTACCGTTTTACTAAACAGTTTACGCTTAAGATTTGCGTAAGTCTAAAACAACAATTCCTCTTATTTCAATATTGGACGAAGCAATATTGCAAAGTGACACATCATTGGAATCGTCTCTCCGAGACGCTTCCAATGACGTGTCACATTGCAATATTGTACTTTCATTGAAGATACTATCCATGTTTATCTATTATGACTTACGCAAACATTTTCCGTAAGTTGTTTAGTAAAACGGGCCCAAGATTTGTATCTCATAGCTTTGGGAAATTGAGAGGGATAATACAATGAAAAAGTTTACCATATGCATTGATGATGTCTGGATATTTGGAATCTGGCAACATCAATAACCTTTCAGGAATTCCCTGTGACATAAACCATAGATATACAGTTTAGAAGAGTATTTCACCATACAGTATGTTGTTTTTCAATGGTGTTTCAGTACATCGCTTATCCTCCCTCCCTCCCCTGCGTTTAAATTTCTTATGTGC
This sequence comes from Cerastoderma edule, assembly GCA_947846245.1. Lineage (NCBI taxonomy): Eukaryota > Metazoa > Mollusca > Bivalvia > Cardiida > Cardiidae > Cerastoderma > Cerastoderma edule. The sequence goes on from OX401414.1 coordinate 939,785, forward strand.
ATACAGATCTTAAATAACTTGTTTTAGATGACTTTTTTTTTCATATATATTTTTAAACTATCAAAGAGAAAAAAAAGTATGATACATATAAAAGCAAACATATAGATTAAAAAAAAAAAGTATTTGAATGCCAACGCTTTCATTGATGACCTGTCACAAAATCACACAGAGGAAATTGATATTTACTTTCAACAACAAGAAAAAAGTATTGAAATAACATACCATGCTTCTAAGATGGCGCAACATATGTCTGGCATAGAAATCCCGCTTGATGATTTGTTGGGAGCAGAACACACAGTGGTAGTGACCGAAGGTTTTCTCCACATCGCATTCCTTGAAACACTTCACAATCATCAGATCTGAAATGGTTTAAGAGTCATGCAGTGCAAGTTAAAATGGGTTTTAACATCTTGTTAACAGTACAGTCAAACTTGTGCTTACGGTCACTTGTGATCAGCGGTCCTTGTCGTTCAACGGCCATTTTTAAGTCCTCACGAACAATAAGGCTCTTTAAAATTCCTTGATAAGCGCTCTTCTCTCTGATGCGGAGCGGCCAGGCTAATTAATCCCTTGTAACTTTAAATCAATTGTCATTAGCAGTCAATTAATTTGTAACTACCACCGGCGGTCACCGGCAGTTTAACCACTAAGTGTGTTGTTTATGTAAAGGATAAAACCTCCCGTGTAATCGGGAGGTGTAAACTGGTGAGCATGCAACTATCGATTTTGTCACATACACAAACTGGCTAGTTACCCTTTATTCAATTTGCCGCAGATAAAACAGGACCCTTTCCAAAATGGTCCTTATACTTGTCAAATGTTAAAGGTGAATCCCTAGGGTCACAAAAATTTTGAAAGGATGATTTTTGCGATAAGCAGCCAGCCACCTCTGTTACGCAGCCAATTTCACTCTGTCCCTTGGGTGGCTGCTTATCACAAGTTTGACTGTATTTCAATTATCTTCCAGCTTTCCTGCATTTCCCAAGTACTAGACAGGGTTTTGAAGTGTTTTACACAAGGACACTCTTACTAAAACAAATTTTTATGAGTAAAATTCATTTTAATTAATAAATACTTACCTTTTACCAAAAGCTTAAAAGGAAGAAATGAATGGATAACTATGATAAACACTGTAAATCCAACCATGCCATTCAACACCAGAATAGGAAGTGAAGCATTATGGGTAAAGGTTATGTATAATGCGCGGACGAAATCGGGACCGCACATAGTAACTATGGGAAATCAGAGGAGGGTCGATTCGCTCCAGAGTTTAAATTTCTGGTGTAATGTACCAATTAAGGAATTGGTAAGCTTTTGGTAAAAGGTATGTATTTATGACATTAAATACCTCAGTGCTACCGGTGAGAATTGAACAGTGGACCCCTGTGTCACAAGTCCTACACCTTAACCACAGAATCACATTCAGTGCAAGACTTCAAAGAAATCTTGAATCATTTTAAAGTCCAAGATTCCCATTTTGAAATGAGGTTAATTTAAAACACCTAAGCAAATAAAAAACAAATTGCCATAGTTCTGTCATTTGAAAACTTTAAAATGTGCTGCCTCATGATCTTACATTAAAAACATGGTATGACAAATAAAATTTTACTCTATTTTAAAAGTTGATCCAAACGTCCACTGCAAAATAATTTAATTGAATGAATAAGGAAAAGAGGTCTATCTCAAAAACTTGAACATTAGTTTTCCTTGTAGACGTAAATATATAGAGGAAAATGTACCCCAGAAAAGTGTTAACTTAAGACATGCATAGAACATGAGTCCTATCTTCATTGCCTTTTCAAATGCAAGTCAGATTTGAGGGTTACAACAATTTAGACATAAAGTTACCAATCTTTGAGAGATAGGCACATGGTTATTTTGAAATGTAGTTAACCCTTTACCAAACGCCAAATTTTCGCCTGTCTCAAATTGGAAGAGTTTACAGACTGCATTTCAAAATGCGATGTTATTGTAACACAATCTTCTGATAGGGCCTTTTCCCACAATGTTTTCCAGAGTAGTCTGCAACAAACTGGTCATGTTTTCAAGAGTTGTCTGCAACAAACGGGTCAAATATCGTTATTGATTGGTAATCAGTTAATAGCCCCTTCCTACCGTCATATTGAACGCCGTGGGCAAAATGGGTCAGTTCCAGATGGTCTTGAACCCGACCTGCCTTCGAGGGTTTAAAGTGGAACGGGTCGCAGAATGGACAATGCACGAGCTCGCAGTTACACTGTTCATCTTCGCACTTCGACAGGTTGATCGTACACAAAGGGCCTAGAAACGTCTCATGGTTTCTCTAAAACAAATAAAATGAGTTCATTGCGTAATATTACACATTGATTAAGATTTATTGATAAACCTAAAAATGATGCTCTACAAAATATAATTAATTTAGAAAAGATGCATTTGAAATGTAATAAACCTAAAAATAACAAGCTTAATGGTAATAAAGCTAAAAACAGCACTTGACATTGTAAAAAAAACTAGAAATAACAAGTCAAAAATATACCAAAAATAATTAGAAATAACTACTCTAAAATGTAATAAACCTAGAAATAACTACTCTAAAATGCAAGAAAGCTAGAAATCACACTCTTATATTATAAATAAAAAATCTAGTAACGATGCAATTAAGCTGTAGTAAACGAATAAATAAAATATTGTAATGAACGTAGAAATGATGCCCTTGAAATGTTATAACTCTAGAAATATTGGGCTAACATGTAATTAACAAATTTGTGTTACTAATATGAGACTGATGTAAAAAAAAAAAATAAAGCAATAGTTGGTCACTAAAATTCTGTAATGTTTCCCCAAGTGTGGGTATTCGTAAGAAGTCTGTTCGTTGGTTCGTTACAATTTTGATGCCTACATATAAAATATATATATTGGTTTTACATCACATCAACATTATTTCAATTATGTAGCGATGCCCAACTCTTAATGATGGAGGAAGACCCAATAGTCAACTGCCCATAAGGGTTGGTCAACGCGGGTAGAACCATCGGCATTCCGTAAGTCAGTCCGTAAGGGAGACTGCATCTCATGATACACATAAAATAAGATTACCTAAAAACTACTTGAAATACAGCAAGAAAAAAACATTCTGGATAGTTACCTTTTCTAACTCCTTGTTAAGGAACCAAATTAAGAATCTACTGTCATATCCCAAATATTCCAACATCTGTTATACCCGAAAACCATATCTATTTCAAATGAGTTTAATGTCCCAAATGTAATCCTTCTCAATTCTTTTCAAAACATAATGGTCTTATCCAAATTCTGATTTAATCCTTTCCCAAACAAAAAATTTTCTTCTATCCCAAATCGAAATAGTTTGCAGACGACATTTCAAAATGTGATGAAATTGAACAATATTCTTCAAAGAGCAGAAAACATTGTTGTAAAAGGAAAAATTGCTCGGTACAAGCAATTTCCCCTTTTCCCACAATGTTTTCTAAAGTCGCCTGCAACAAAGTCGTCAAATGTCGTTTTTGTTTGGGAAAGGGTTAGAAAAAAACCCCCAGAAAATCAAATTCACCACTCAAAAGAGTTTACTCATTAATCATACAATCATTTATTACCCTTGGTTTCTCCTTCACCAGTGTGACCTTGCGTTGAACAAGACCAGACTTTCCCGAATGCACATATGTCGATCCACTTCGGCCAGAACTCGATGTGTAGCTTGGACTCTCGCCTATATCTCTAGCACCGATCTGGGTCGATTCATCATCCTCAAAGTCACTGTCATCCGCCTCATGCTCTTCCCTGATCTTCTTCAAGCTGGGAATTGGTTGACTGCTATCACTGGAAATATGGTGCACAAAAGGTGTAATATATTTGAATATTTGCAAAAGTTTTTTTTAGATATTAAACCATATTACCTTTCATTGACCCACTTTGATTTTTACTTCTCCAGGTTTTTTTTCTGGAATTGGGAAAAGGTCTAGGTCTGTTAAATTTAGGATGTTTTGTAGCTGAAATTATTGAATTGGGAAACCAAAATGCTGGTGTGAATTTTGGGGAAAACTGAATGACCCTGAAAAAAAAAATCCAATTGGGAAGCTACGTTTTATAGGTCGATGCTATATAACACTAAAAAGCTTTGTCCTCTGCAGAATATTTAGAAAACCACTACTTATATGCAATCAGGCCGTTAGTCATAATTTTGGGGGATTGGTTGAGTTATAATCTCTCCAGCCTTATAGCCTGGGATTATTGTAAACAGACAGGCGTAGCTTTTTATAAAACAACTTGAGGAAACTCCAAAAGACAAATGAATTTTTACAACAACTTATTATTTAACCTTTTATATATATTTTTTTTCTTCAATTGTGACAAAACAATTTTTTTATGAAAGAGAAACTTACATCATTCATTTGTATAGTATGCAAAGTGAAATGTGTTCATCATACAATCTAGATATATCAATCTAATACTTGTTTTGAAAAATGCATGAACAATAGTTCGCCTTCCTTGTTTTATGACTGGTATTTTAATAAGCACCACTTACGCAGGGATATTGTAAGCTGGTAAGTGCTGATGTTCGTGGGGACCCTCGACAAAGTGACCTTCTCCGTACTGTATAATAGTTGCCTGGCAACGCAGATGTCTGTTTCTTACGGAACAACTCCAGAACACTTTGTATCCATCAATGGTAGACTAAAAATAAAATAATATAAGAGAAAAAAAAAACCTTACTAAAATTTTACATATTAAGATTTTGTTTATTGAAAAGGAGTTCTATGCCATGTCAACAATTGTACAGTTATGTTACCGGCTCATTATGTCATCAATACAACCATAGATTTTAAACAATAATCATCACATTTTCTTCTAGTATGACCTGAAAAACATGCACAAATGCAAACTCCACTTAAATGAGGATATATCGAGAATGGAATGCAAGACTATAGCAACCCCTACACTTGTGTGAAGTAATTGCAATAGAATTGCATTGAACCATCAGTATGTCCCTGCAATGTTTGATCATTTACTTCATATTTGTTGATATGGATTTTTCATGATGTCAACATTATTTCAGTTATATTGTGACGCCTAAGATTTATTGATAGAAAAAAGACTCCATACTCATTAACCCATTAAGGGCTGGTCAAGCCAGGTAGAACCATCGGCATTCCGTAACTCAGTCAGAAGAGATAACTACCTCTCATAGAAAAACAAATGTAATTGCGTGTTCTGTACTCTAACTACTAGGCTACAGAGGCTCCTGGCATACAGTGAAGCCTCGTTTATCCGGACCCTGTTTATCCGGATGTCTCGCAATCCGAATGAAATTGTAAGGGAACGGAATATTGTGCAGTAATTTGCTTAACCAATTACCATACAATAACGACATTTGACCAGTTTTTGCAGACGACTCTCAAAAATATTGTGGGTAAAGGAGAAATTGCTCGTGACGAGCAATTCCTCCTTGACCCACAATGTTTTCTGTCATATCAGAAGATTAATTTTGAATTCTACTTGAGGAAAACGTTCGTGAAACGGAATTAGAGGGAATATTTGATGATCCTCATATAGACCGTTTATGTCTAAAAATGTTTAAGACCAGGTCCTGCTTCATTAGTCCGGATTATTCGTTAATCCGTAAATTGTGTTGGGAACGGACGTGTTCGGATTAACGAGATATTCCTGTATTTGCCATTTAGATCACTACCCAACAAGACTAGTCTTAGATATAATTAAGCCATATAATACACATGGTTGTGGGTCCATATTGATAAACACTTAACAAACAAAACCACTTACCCTTTTGAATGTATATGTGTAGCCAAGGGAATCCCTTAGAAGATCCATCCCAGATTTAGATCCGTTTTTAATCAGTTGATAATCCCGGTTTCCCTTATGGAATTTCCTCGGGTTCTTCATGCCTCTGTAAAAGTAAGATAAATTAGGAAACATAACTTTAAATACAGTAAATCACTCTGTCATAATAGAGCATTTATAAACACAGTGAAAAGATCAGCTACAGGTATACACTTCTTATCACAGAGGAAGAGCATCAGCCTCTTGTTCGCAGGGTCCCTGATTAGATCCCCGTAATGTGAGGTGAAAATTGCAGGGACTAGCCCTATAATTGGTGCAAATACTGGTTTAGTATCTAGGAAGTAGTTATCAGGAGTGAATTGAATAAGTTTCAAGCTTCTGTCACAATCGATAAAATCATAAAATAAATAAGTTCAAACTAACTAAAATACCAGAAGCTTAAATACCACAATAGCTTTACTTGCAGCAGTGTTTTAAATGAAACACTTTTGAAAACAGCATAAACCCAAACTAAATTAGAAGAGACTGTTTACCTTGGTTTCCTCCGCCTGCCTATTGGACCTCCTTGAGACTGTTGTTCTGGTTTTGGGAATTTCTGTCCAAGTAAATGTTCGTGTTTCTTCAAGCCTCTCATGAAAACCTTCCCACGCTGTAGGACCGTTGCTGGACACCTCAGTCTTGTGTTTCGAACAGAACATGTCCAGGTGGTAGTCTTAGAAGGGTATTTTACAGGCTGAAGAAAATAAATTGAATTTATCAAATTATCGAAAATATTCAGAGCTCTGGACTATTGGTGATGTATGCACTTTTCCTTGACTTCTTATTGGTGATGCCGAAACAATCTCAATCTACAACCATCAGAATTGGCAAACATTTCAAATGACAAAGTTTGAAGTGTTTATTTTAAAAGATTGAGGGGGGTAATAGCATGCAAAAATTGGAGTTGGTCAACATTAAGGAGTGGCGGTCGTTGTATATATCACCTTTACAGCAAATTTTCTTGTTGCTTTATTTCTTCTCTATAATTGACCTGTATACAAACCCTGCCCCAAAATTTGTCAGAGTCTTGGAAATAAGAGCTATTAAAAGCAATATCCAAATGCAAATATGAGTTTGTCTGAGTTTAGTACACAACTTCATAGGTTGATCTGTTATGACTTTTTATTTTAAGGGTATTTATCAACTGGTCAATTCTTGTCTAGCATACAGCCAAATTGAAGCCCAACATGAGCAACTTTTTCTTTTTGTTAAAATGTTTAGCATAATGACATTATGGCTATATTGTTTCAAACACACTTACCTTTCGATTATACGTGAATCCCAAACTGTCAATCAATTTATCACGGCCTCTTTTCGAGCTTCCTGGCTGTATTTCATAGCTGACATTGGTTGCACTGAAAAACATAAAATAAAACACGATTTAAAAAAAAATTGTGAGCAATTGATAGAAGAAATGAGTTTTCACCGCTTAGGACCACTTTTCAAGACATCTAGTATATAATGCCAATGGATAGATTTGAATGTGGTTGCCAAATAAGTTTGTATTTTAAAGTATTTAGAGCTTGAATATAATGAATAAATATATATTCAGATTTCAATGCATTGCACTTGTTTTGAAATCCATCTCATACCGTCTGTCCATACATAGATCTTTTAAAACATTCTGAATCAATTTTGCCTTCGCTAGCAATTTTTTATTAAATAATTTTACCACAAGACAAAAAACTGTATTGTTTCAACTCCATTTCATTTTGACTTGCAAGTTGCGTCTGTACTTAGATATATTTACACATTCTGAATAAATTTTGCATTCAGTAGCAGTTTTTCATTAAACATCATACCACAATACAAAAAAATGTACTGTTTCAACAACATTTTATCTTCATTTGCAAATTGTTTCATGTGTGAACAAGCACCTTTAAGAAAAAATGGTCATCTTTATAAAACTAAATCAACCACAAACCTGTCTTTATAGACCAACTCTCTATTGCCATGAACCATTGTTGTCGTCACTTCTTGTTCTTCTGTATCAAGGTCCTCAATACTCTCATCTAAATCTCCCTTCTTAGTCTCCACAGTGACTATGGTTTGCTCTAGCTGTGGAATATTCAGCGCTTGTTCCTCTTCTGTCTCCATGGAAAGTTCGTTTTCCACTGGTGTTAGAACGGATGAGTTAGCTGCTGCCATGAGATGGAATTGGGTTTAATCTGGGGAAAGAATGATGCGCTGATATGTATCATATGTATTGAAGCAGAATTTTGTCCCAGTAACTGAATGAGGGAATAATGGCTGAAGTAAAAGTAAGTATTTGTATATTCATGCAGACAGAGCAACACTTTCAACACTTGGTTTGTTTGTTTATATGGGTTTAATGCCTTGTCAACAATTTTTCAGTTAGGTTTCAGCTTTCCTGGACTAATCAGTACTAGGCTAGAGCTTTGAAGTGTCTTGCAAAGGGCCACATTCACAAAACCAGAGGTACCAGAGTGACTCGAACCACAGACCCACAAGTCCTTATTCCATCACTTTAACCACTGAGCCTTACAGGACCCTGCGTTCAACACTTATATTGTCCTGGGATCTATTTAAGGTTGGGGTTTTGTTCAGATGTCAGAGAATTTTTTTCACTTATTTGAAATACATAATGATTGAATCGTTTTGACAATTGTTCGACCATTTAAGTAATTATGAAATCTCCATTTCTTCACAATTGCTTTCAAATTTCACCTATTGCCAAGGCTTTATGTGTCATTAATGACCAGCAGTTAGATATAAAGGGAGAACTAATAGTTTTGTTTATGCAGTATTTAAATATATAATAAGTCCTTTGTTGTGGGTACTAACTAGAATCAGCCTCTACTTGAGGATTCTAATGGGTGTCAGTAATAAAGGGTTTGTAGTAGAAATAAGCCTAGGAAATTGCATTATGTCTGGAGTTCTGTTCATGACTTAGGAAAGCAGTAATGTTATATTGTGTGAGACAAGCCAGGTGCAGTTATCTCAATTTGTAGCAAGTCATTCTAGTGTTCAGATGGTTGTGGGTTCAACTCAACAGAGATTGAAGCTTTTCCCTAATGCAGACATCATTAGGTGCAGCTGAAAATGTAAAATCATCTGGAGTTGGCCATTAAGTTAACGAGGGGAGAGTTTAAGTGTGTTGGGCAAATACCCGTTGCCAGGTTATATCAATCAAGCATGCCGTCTCAGCATTGTTCTGTTTAAGTGTTCCGAGTCCCTAGGGCCCGCTTTAAGTGTTTTTTTCTCTCTTGACTTTTTTTGTTTCTATGTGTATATGTGTATTGCAGTTTTCAGTGGGCAGTCAAATATCACAGGTGCTTGAAACAATCTTCGATAATATCCCAATATATCCACTATATACTATATTCTCTTATACAGTTTAAGTGCATATATTGGGATATCATCAAAGATTGTTTCAAGCACCTGTGGTCAGAGTGAGTCCTGTACGTTTAGTGGAAGAAAGAAATATATAGACATCATAACGACATAGAGCATTAGCTATGCAAAACTTGAACCAAATGGCCCAAAATGATTTCCTTAAAATGTAATTCACTTAAAACAGCAAACATCGTTTGCTTTAAAAAAGAATGTGACAAAAGGAGATCTCGGGCCCATTCATTATTATTGCACCAAGTTATCCTACCACTGAATAACAATACAGAAAATCGTATATTAATTTGGTAAATTACATCATCTCTTTTAGAACATTGGCCCTACAAATGACGCACAAAACGAGCGAAAATCGTCAAAAGCATAACATTTTCATTGAAAAATCCCATTCGATTTTTAAAAACTGGCAGCCATTTGTATTCCCACGAAAAATGGTCGGGCGGAAAGACAACATTGCCGATTTATGTTTACATATTATCACCCTTAGATATCATTATTTACCAAAATGTTTTGCATATAATTAAACAAATAATTCATGATGAATTTTATTGTATGCATTTAAACGAATGGTTTACCAGTGTGCATTTATTTGCAGAATTCAACAGCTACCATCGGCACAAATATGGGTCGAACTTCGGATTGTGGGAAATGGCGGTTGAACGAATCGCGTCACGCCAAAAAAGTTGGTATTCTGCGGGTTCTATTATAATTTGCGACAGTAACGATTCCATCCTTCATTCCAAACTATCAGAAATCTGTAGAAACCTTTTTTTTTAAAAATAGAGTTAAGACCAACAAATCACGATTTTTAAATATAACGAGAAAATGAACTTAGATTATATTTCATCGTTTTGATATAATCAAACGGTTGGGTGTTAGTTTTTCGCTTTATATATAATGAAAACTTAACCCAAAACTTAGTTCTTCATGCGGTAACGTTTTTAGCCAGAAACTCTTGTGATAAAAGGAAAACAAATGCTTGTTACGATCAATTTCTTCTTTGTGGTACAACATCTATTTAATCCGTCTAGATTCCAAGCCGCATTGTCTCAAAGACGATCAAATCGCAGCCGGCCTTTATCATATATTTCCGTTACTAGATATGAGTTTAGTCATCGTGACGTTACTCTATTTTTGTCTCAGACATTAAAGGTCTTTGCATAGCCCTACAACTTTACAAAACTGTTCATGAAGACAGAAGAAAAGCGATAGGTGGATTCGGATGATTTCTGTAGCCTACAGTACTGAAACTTGGGGTAAACGCAAAGCCAGGTACACACGGATACACTAAGTACGACAGGATACCGCTGATTTATTGTTGAAAACGGCGTTTATCTCCTATCTCATCCTTTGGATCTATTTCAAAATAACTGGACATGTTGAGAGGCTTTGCATAGTTTCCGTTGATAACGAATATTACATCAGGTGTAAGCTGATATTGTTTGGTTCCTTTTAGGAAAACAAAACAAAACTTACTCCACATGGTCGTCTCCAAAACGATGGTAGTGATGGCTTTCCTTCGGTGTATTATAGGATAATTGGATAGGTTAAAAACTAAAAAACCAGTGTCAGGTAACGTTCAAAGGTAAGAGTACTGGTAAAGATTTGGTGAAAGCTGCAATATAACTGAAAACTGGTTGAAATATCGTTAAACCCCCGAAGGATACATATTTGAGTGGAATGTGGGATCGTAATCTTTTAAGGATTCTTGACATTAAAAACGTGAAGCAATTCCAGTAATACATGCTTTTAGATCCACAATGAGTTGTCTCCCTTTGACACAGGCGCCTAGTGCGGGGTTACGCATGGGCCAGGATCACGGGCTTAAAGTGATGCAGTACATGTAGTAAGTGTCGGAAATTTCATACGGAACGTTTTATGTTCGATCTCCAAACGTAATAAGAACTTTTTATTTCACAGCAAGATGTGCTTGGACGAGGCACTTTCTTCTTGCCCGATAAGTAGTGGTATATTTGACAGAAATAGGCTAAAGCAGATGACTTCCAGAATCACCATTATTTAACTTGATTATGGTTGAAGAAACTGCCTCATACACCAATCGGCGTGTCTGCCATGTCTTGGGATGCGATGGTGGATAACGTCGATAAAGTTAAAGCAACAAGCTAAATGCCTATTTTTAGCTGGTACTGTAACCATATAGCCGCCCTGTTAGACATTGTGGTCCCCATCAATATACGTATAACCAAGCGGGGAGTCGATCATTTGTGGACATAAGCTTTGTTATATTACCGTTGGGGGGCTTTAACCTCTTGAAAACAAAGGTCATAAGGCCCTCGAAAAACTTCGACTTATCTTGAGGGGTCAATGCAAGATTACATTGCCGAGGGCTATTTTTCGTTGACAACAAAGTTCATTGAGCTTTCATACATTCAACACTCTACGACTTAGAATAAAACTATGTCAGTGGCTCAATGCAAGATAATGTATAGAAAGGAAATACTCACTTTCACGCAGGACTTATTATAGTTTTACCCTGAACAGACGCAATTTCAAAGGGTATCTACATATATATCCACGATCCAATGTAAGACTTTGGCAAGTCCTTAAAAAAATCTTACACAAAATTATCGAAATGTCATTTGCCTTTAACTCTACGATTCAATACAAGGCTTTAGCAAGCCATTCACGTTTGTTAATACCTTGCTATAATCATGCATTGAATCGTCAATATATAATCATCACACTTGTAAGGGGAGTCAGCGGCATGGAAAAGAAGGTGTGAATATCTGGTGAAGAAAGTGATATGTTTCGTTGATAAGTGAATCGAACTCCTTCATGCAACTGAAACACTGTTGAAAGCGGCATAAAACACATCAGTTTTCCTCTGTCTTGCGGGTAATTCTATAATAGAGTTGAAAGAGGTGGTATGGCATAAAAACCATCGGCTATCATTCAAATCTTTAATCCATGTTTTAAAATGGAAAACGCTGGTATATCCTATACGTCAACGATCCAATATCATCTAAATCACTTGATATAAGCATTTTAAGAGGTGATATATCCCATATAACAACCAGCCAATATCGTCCAAATTATCGAATACATGTTTTACTTTTGGAAATGGTTGATTTCAAACATTTAATTTAACCATCGTAAGTGGTGAAATATACCATTCATCAACCAGCCGAATACAATTCAAGTTATTTGATATGACCTTCGAAAGAGGTAAACTATATCATATATCAAACATCCAATATCATCCAAATTATTTAAAAATACCGCTGTGTGATTTGACATATAACATATATCAACAACCCACTAAATCCCACAGTCAGCCATTTTATAAAATCCAACTAAAATTTAATAACAACGGGACCCTGGTTAGGAGAAGCGGCATAAAAGAAAGAAAACTCGAATAAATTATTTTTTAATTAACCACATAGTTCAAAATGGACAATGTACATTATTAAAACATCGAACAATTATAAACTCGATCCAAAATGAAACTCACAGACAAGTATGTGGAAACTAATAATATATGAACTATCGATCGAACACAATCTATATTCTGGCAACATTTCCCTTGTGTACTACGTAAAAGAAGTTAAGTCACTATGTGAAGACAAACGTTTTATGAAAAATTTTTTAAGACGAGGTGTTTAATTCCTCGAGACGTTGGACAAAATATGAATTGTGTACAATCGATACATCCGGATGAAAGTCAAACTCTCAATTTTTACTTACAAACAGATTACAAAAATGATAAATCGACTTTCGATTGAAAAGGGATTCAACTCAATATTCCGCGGAAACTCACTCAATCACATAACACAAAACTTTGACAAAAGGGCGAATTGGTCGTTTTGAGCAAATGATACTTATGCGAAAATATTTCAACCTAGAGCTGGCATAATCAATTATAGAATTTGCCCAGCTTGTCCAAAAGCTTTATCGGACAAGTGAATAATTAATGAAACTCACTGTGTAACTATTATAGAGGTAAGTACCGATAACGATTTGGCATTTACGGACTAGTAAATCGAAATCAGATTTCTTCACCCATGTCACTCAACATCAAACTCCAGCCAGCGGGAGTTATTTATCTAAGTTGGCCTTCGTTATTATACGATGAAAATGTTTCAATTTTTTTAAACAGTATATGAGCATATAGAAGTTGATGTCAGAAAAGAAATATATTGCTTTTTTAAACTACCTATTAGTTTAGAGCAACTGGATATGGACAATATTATCCTCATTTAGACACAATACTTTGAAATAATTATCAAAAAAGAATAAGTCTTGCGAATCAGCTTAGTTTGACTGTTTGCGTAGGCTAATGTCTTCACAAAACATTAGTGCATAGCATTGGAAAATAACAATAGACCTAGTAAGGCTTCGTTTGTTTTCCCATGCAGTGCATTTGTGTTTTTCTATGAATTCATGTCTAACTTTAGCTGTTTACCCATGCTCCACTTTTCCAAATCATGGGACTTTTATTTGATGAAGTTCCTAAACACATTCAATTTAGCCAAGCTACGTTTCTGAATCAAAATTTATCAATTCAAACACTTGGCTGCAGCAGAACTTTAATATCTAGCAATTGCTTTCCCAAAATAATTAACTCATTACAACATGGCCGATTTATAACAGCCATTCACAATGTACTGTATTAAAATGTAGACTATTAAAAGACTTTTGTTTAAATTTTTAAAACATAAAATAAAATACTATATACATCCAACGCTTAACTTGAAGGGTACACTTGACTAAGATCATCCGAATCCGTCAGGCGCTTTTTATGAGGATATTTGGTGCTCCTCGGTGTGCTACTCGCCGGAAGTAGGGGATTCTCGTTGTTGTCCGAGATTAATGTCGTCTGTTTCTTGTCTCTTGAACTTCCGGCGGAAGTATGCGATGCGTACGACGATGCCCCCTTCCGGTATGACGTTGACATTAAAGTGAGGCTGCGCGTGAAGTTGTTGTCTTTCCCGCGATTTCTGTACCAGCACCGACGAATTTCGTTATGAACCTGTTGAAGAGGGAGTCAAATGTTGTTTCAAAGGATGTAGTTTAATCTTACTGATGAAGCAACGATAAAGAATGAGTTTCTCACAGCCTGCATGATTCTTTCTCGAGTCGACTTCCTGGATTCATAACCAGTACTCGACCAAATTGTGAATAAATACAAGATTGCAAAGTAGACCCCCCTCATAGGAACCAAACCCAGTTTGTTCGTGTCCAGAGGCAGACACTCTTTCTTCGACAAAGTTTAGGCGAGGGCCCATACATGGGCATGAAACTGAATACGAAAACATAAACTTATGTTTAAACTAAAACATAATCAGTATTAACTCACACATCGGAAATAATGACAGAACTACGCATCGTACAAACCACTTATTTGAGAGGTTTACATGTTAATCAAATTTGATTTACTGTCATATTCACTCTTAAAATGCAGCTTGGCTGAAATAATGCTATTAACCCACTGTCATATTTTATGTACTAGTAAAACCTAAATAGCACAAGGCACCATTTGCTAGACTAGAATTGGAAAAGTACACAAAAAACATAAGCAATGTATATCTCATCGTATTAAGAAGAGGTTTTAAAAGACGTTATTAAATTCGAATGAGCTCATGTATTCAGGAACAAACATGTACAGTGAAGCCTCGTTTATCCGGACCCCGATTATCCGGATGTCTCGCAATCCGAACGAAATTGTAAGGGAACTGAAGTTTTCGACCAGTTTGTTGCAGACGACCTTAAAAAACATTGTGGGTAAAGGAGAAATTGCTCGTGACGAACATGGTCTGATTCATTAGTCCGGATGATTCGGTCATCCGGAAATTTTGTTGGGAACGGGCGTGCTCGGATTAACGAGACATCACTGTATCCAAGGGAAGGGCTCAATCCTCTTATGTCATTCCATCATTAATCCTGGAGAATGTTGGGAAATAATGCATTTGTAAACACCTACCTCTTCATTCAGAAAGCAGAATAAAACAGCTAACAACAAACCCTGAAAACAACAAGAACAACCATATACCATCAAAACTATTCAGGAAACAAGGTCTACCCAAACGACACATATTTGAGTGTTCATACTTTGTTAACTTGCTTAACGGTGATTGCTTACAGAAGAGATACTTTGAAAGTCAAAATAAAATGTTGAAACAATACAGCGTTTTTCTTTTTTAAATATACAATTAAAAGTAGCTAATGAAAGCGTAATTGATTCAGGAAGCGTCATTTTTTCTGAATATGTACTATATGCGAATGATCTCAAAAGCAATTTTACGCTTTTGGATCAAATACATGTTAATTCACTGTATACACTATTTCAATATCTAAAAACGGTATGATTTCGCTTCGAATTTCTATTCTTCAGTGCGTATCAAATAACAGTAAAGATGTTGTGCAATTTTAAAGAAATCAATTTCTAACTTCTAAATTTCCCAACATCTGTGAACAAGCACCTGTCAGACAATCGAAAGACAAGCATATTATCCATTCTTTAATTGGAAATAATGCACATGGTACTCATTTTATCGTTCATATTGCATGCTAGAAACGTGGGTTCAAATCACGGTGGCGCCAGACTAATTCTCATGAGAGGTTAGTCCGAATATTTCGTTTCCATTTTATTTTGGGTTTTACATCACGTCAACTAATTTCAGTTATGTTGCGATGCAACTCTAAATAATGGAGGAAGACGCCTTATGTGTACTCAACTGCCCATAAGGGCTGGTCAAGCCACGTAGATCCATCGGCCTTTCATAAGTCAGTCAAGAGACTGCCTCTCATGAAATCCGCATGCCTTGTGGTTTCAAGTTCTGTACCCTAACCACTAGGCCACAGAATCCCCTTAGTCCGAATGATCCAGACGTAGATAGTTCATTGTAATGCAGAATGAGCAGTTAATCTTTTATATCACAATTGTTTCAAGCGAGATAATGAGAGGTATGTGTCTTACCTGGAACGAGTTATAGAACATCTCTCCATAGAGGTATATGATGTCCGCCCGGACGTCCAATCCCGGGGGGTAACAGGCAAACCCGATGTATAGGACACCGAACAATGGGATGAGTACGAGGGAAAACTTCGCCAACTTTCTATGAAAAATAAAACAACGCGAATTGGAATCATTCGAATCAGTGTAGGCCTATATGAAATCGTTTGTAAGAGTGTGTGTCCTTTGCCAAGTCACTCCGGATCCCTAGACTAGTACCGATGGACCCAGAAATCCGTAGCATAACTGAAAACTAGTGACACGACGTCAAATACCATACAAATGAACTCGTTTATTTTGCTTGCTTGTTATTTGGGGTTTATCATATCGTATTTGTTTTACATCAATTGTGAAGGAAGCTGAAAGCTTGTTCAAAGCCACTCTCGATGACTGCTTCCTGGATACTAAGCGAGTAATCGCGCCGGTTTGTGGGTTAGTCCCAGAAATTTTTACCCCGCCCAACGGGGATTCGAACCCGGGACTTTCGGTTGGGGGTTTACATCGCAACAGTATTTCAGTTACATTACAGTGCCCGGCTTATCAACAACGCTGAAGAAAGAAGCTAAGCTCTACAGACCATAAGTGCTAGTCAAGCCCGGTAGAACCATCAGCTTTACGGAAAAAATGAAACATCGGAATTTAACACGATTCGAATTGATGTAACTTTGACCAACTATATTCCGAAAGGGAATGTAAAGATCAACATGTCTATACGAAGAAATAACCATTTTTCAATGGTTCGACAGAAAGGCTTGGTGAACAGATAGTATTTATCAACATCAATTTCAAATTTTAAGCAACATTACTCACTACATAACACCCCAATATCTATCTTTTTATAAGGGTTTTACATCACATCAACATTATTTCAGTTATGTAGCGATGCCCGACTCTTAATGATGGAGGAAGACCCCGTACTCAACTGTCCATAAGGGCTGGTCAAGGCGGGTAGAACCATCGACATTCCGTAAGTCAGTCAGGAGACTGCCTCTCATGAAAATCCATATCCCTCTCAGGATTTAAACCCACGCGGAGAGGGGCCATGTGATTTCAAGTCAATATCTATCTAGTCCTATCCCTAAATCCAGGGCCAAAACGGTACAAGAACATAATCATTCGTTTTGGAAGCAATATCACAGTGATGTAATACAAGAATTGTTAAAGTTGACGGTTTTCCACTGACCTTATTTGTCGGCTCGTTGTCTCTTTGGTATTCCTATGCTGTTGTTTCATACGCTGGCACAACACCCGTACGATATTGACGAAGAAGGCAAAATTGATCTGTAACCAAAAAGGACACACATTGTAATTCGATTTTAAAAACACATCAAGGACGTTTTCACTGGCTGGAGATGCAACCTTAACTGCACATAATGGACGGAAGGTTTTGACCAAAAATCACAACGAACTTTGTATCCCTTTATTGTAGGCCTGAGCTGGTAACAGGGCGCAAGTGTTTTGACTATTTTTGTGTGTGTTTTGGTGGGGGTTCATTTCCACAGTATTTCAGTTGCCCGGGTCATCAAGGATAAAGACCGGGTCATCAAGGACAAAGAAAGGTCCCTTTCTTAAATCAATGCTTAGAGTTCAGAGTTAAATCGCAAACTCGTTTATCTTTCATGCTTTGAAAGGTTTGAAGGCTTAAAACATTTGGAACTGTTTTCTGTAACTTGCATATTTTTAGGGTTTCTTCAATTATCAGTCGACTATCTACTTAAATCTAAATTTGATCGAGCCTTCATGTCGTTCTCTAATATTCAATGTATGAGATGTTGAGGTAAACTTTTGAAGTACATTTTTATGAATGGGGGAATGTTTTTAAAGGGAAATTTATGTTGCAACTTCTTAAATTATGTCAAAACGCTTTGATTAAACTTTTCTACAGTCGTATTGGGGTTTCTAATTAGACAGGGGCTGTATGATTTTATTTCTAATGGGACACCAGACAGGTACTCATCTCGATTAGACAGGAACCATGATTTGCTTTTATCAAACAAGGAACAAGATATTTTTTGCTGCTTATGTGAAAGCAGTCAGAGTCTATGCTTTACGGGACATGAGACATGTTCCATTAGATAAGACAGAATGCGGGATCTGTTCGTGATTAGATATGAGACAGTTTGTTAAATGAACCCGAAGGCAACATCTAGTTTAAATGCAAAAGGATTCAGTGTCTTTTGTTTGTGAGACATAAAACAGGGTTTATTTAATTACAGTCTAACTTGTGTTAAGCAGCCACCCTTTTAAGCAGCCAACCTGCCTTAAACAACCACTACAAAAAGCCCCATTGTTAGATTTATAGTGTACATCAATTTGTGTTAAGCAGCCAACCTGTCTTAAACAGCCAATTTACTCTGTCCCATAGGTTGGCCTTTTAACACAAGTTTGACTGTAGACAGGAGACAGGATCTATTTCTTTGAGACAGTAGCAACTACAACGGAACTACTCGGGTATTTCCATGAGCTGTGAAATACACCTCGGATATAAGTGTAGTGTTACAATTTTTCGGGTAAATCGGCATCCGGCAATAAACACATTTTCTAAGTGTGCACGTTAAGTAGTTCAATGTGTATGGAAGGGTTGGACATCCTTTTAAATAATCTTTTTATCAGTAACTCACACCAAATGGCAAAATTGTGGTTGTGACATGTAAAGCTGTTTCCTCAATCAATTTTAACGACTTTTTAGATTTCACATTTAATATCTATTTTTAAACACGAAAGTGAAGTGACGTCATTCCGCTGGGAACCAATATGGCGTCATCCCTATTATTTCAGAGGTGTTTTCATTTGATAAACCCGATGTGTTCAGATTGTAACAACTACTTACCATGATGGTGAGTATGATAGGCCCCTTGATTATCCAGATATAGCCCCATTCGTCTGTATTCCAACACCTTTAACGAAACATAAAATACGTACAACAACGTGAAGGGGTGGCAGAATCATTCGCCAGTACAGTGAAGCCTCGTTTATCCGGACCCCGATTATCCGGATGTCTCGCAATCCGAACGAAATTGTAAGGGAACATAATTATTTGACCAGTTTGTTGCAGACGACTTTTGAAAACATTGCGGGTAAAGGAGAAATTGCTCGTGACGAGCAATTTCTCCTTTGACCACAATGCTTTCTGCCATATCAGAAGATTACTTTTGAATTTCATCATGTTATGAAATGTCGTCTGCAAACTCTTTAAATTTGGGACGTTCGACAATTTGGCGTTTGCTAAAGGGTTATAAGTATACACGTGCATACAGACCGTTTATGTCGAACTATGAATAAGACCAGGCCCTGCTTCATTAGTCCGGATGATTCGGTAATCCGGACATTTTGTTGGGAACAGACGTGTTCGGATTAACGAGACATCACTGTATTGCCCAGTTGTCCAATTGCCTTAATGGACAAGTGAATTGTTATTGCAATTTACTATAAAACCATTCTCCGTTTTTTATATGGGGTTTAACATCACACCAACATTATTTCAGTTATGTAGCGATGCCCGACTCTTTATGATGGAGGAAGACCCCATACTCAACTGCCCATAAAGGCTGGTCAAGCCGGGAAGAACCATCGGCATTACATATATAAATCGGGAAATTACCTCTCATGAAAATCTAATTTGAACCCACGCGGAGCCTGGATCCGTGTGATGCAACGTTCTGGGTACCGTTTTACTAAACAGTTTACGCTTAAGATTTCCGTAAGTCTAAAACAACAGTTCCTCTTATTTAAATATTGGGATAAGCAATATTGCAAAGTAACACATCATTGGAATCGTCTCTCCGAGACGCTTCCAGTGACGTGTCACATTGCAATATTGTACTTTAATTGAAGATACTATCCATGTTTATCAATTATGACTTACGCAAATATTTTCCGTAAGTTGTTTAGTAAAACGGTACCCTGAATTCTAACCAATAGGCCATTGAGATCCCGTTGACTGCCCATAGGGGTTGGTCAAGATAAGTAGAACCACCGTAATTCTGTTATACCTTAGCTTTACTGAATTCTATAGTAGTCCTTTTACTCTGAAGGACAAATCAAATCAAGGAAGACAAGTCTACACAGACAAAGTTAAAGATATTCACACACACATTTATAGATATAGGCATGGTGAATTAATTACAAATGGATTGGATCACAAGACGACAAGACGGACAATTACTTTAAACAGCACTCAAGGTCTCTTATGACTGGTCATAAATAATACGGGACGGTGCATTGTCGCTCGGAAATATTACACCATGTAGCGTTTTTTAAAGGCTTTTCTGGAACGGTTCTCTCGTTTTACACGAAATATGCCATTCAAAATCCGGCAGCAGCCAGAGTTCCATATCATGTTTCTTGGAATAATACTTTCTCACGATATGAAATATGTCCTTAAATATCTGGCATTGAGAAGAATTTACATGCTTTTACTTTGATCCGCTTTATTTCCCTTAATAGAAAATATAGCATTTAAAATCCAACAACAACCTATGTTCTATATTGAATTTCATTGTATAGTACATTTAACTTGATAGAAAATCTGTCTTCAAAGATGAAGCATCAAGAGCTTTCCACATCAGCCTTGTTCAGTTCATGTTTTACATCGATCGTGGTATTAGTTTGAAGATAATAAAATTCATTTTTGGTTACTGCTTCCCAGATACTAAACCAGTAACTTTCGGCTTAGTCCAGGCATTTTCACATCACCGCTGACGGGGATCGAACCCAGGACCTTCGCTATCAGAGGCCAACCCTCTACTATTGCACAACTGTCACCCATTTTTGAACAGTATTTGATCTCTTACTACAACGTAAAGCATTCAAAATCCGACATCTAACAGTTCATGTGATTCGGTCCTCGCAGTGGAGTACAGTGGTTCTGAGGTATCGGTCTAATGTAAAGGAAGTCGATAGTTCTATTCCCGAGAGAAGCGGTATCCACCTAAAGAATGATCATCAATTCAGATTCGACTCCTGTACTGGTTATGAATCCAGAAACCAGAATTGAAAGTGATTTATATACAATACACTACCGTACCATACATGTAAGTTGCAAGACCTTGTTACGCAATAGATGTAATATTTCTGTACTCTAACTACTAGGCAAAGGAAGCCTCCTAGAAACCGATGAAACTTACAAATTATCCAGAATCGAAAGTGATTTATATACAATAGAGCACAATACAATACAATACAGTACATATCAGTTGTAATTGTCCCACGATCGATGTAAGATTTCTGTACTCTAACTACTAGGCTAAGGAAGTCCCCTAGGAACCAATGGAGCTGTAGTACTTACAAGCTATCATCTTCTGTAACCCGTACCAGAACCCATGGGATGATATAAATGAGAGGGGATACTGAAAAGTAGAATGATGAGATAATTAGTTGGCTAATTAAGGTACGCCACTTTCAACCGTTTGTATGGTGTTTAACGCCGTATCAACAATTTTAAGTTATGTAACGGATCCTGGATCCACCAGTACTAGGCTAGGGCTCTGAAGTGCCTGTCCGAAGTTTACTCCCATGAAACAAGAGGTGTCGGTGGGGCTCGAGCCCCGAGAACCCCGGGTTCTAAATCCGCCTCGTTAACCATTTGGTCACGAAGGACCAACCACTTTAACAGTGTTTCACAGTTACATCAAATAGTTCTGTGTATATGTCCATGTATTTCTGGTATCACTTCAACGGTACTTCGGATTACTCCTGTACTCTCGCAACGCCTACGACTGCTTTCCCATTAAACCAATTATGACAAACAACTGGAGAGGCAATAACTTTTTTTGGGAGGTTTAACGTAGCTTTTAAAAACTGTTCAGTTGTAAACATCTCATGCGCTCAAAGATTTTAGGGATGGCGAGATCTGGTTTCTATTTACTTGCCAGTAAATACAAAATGATTTATGTTCATGTATTTGGCCGTATAATGATTACATAGTAACTTTCAATTAAAGTACGACTAGTCCGTATAGGATATTGGACAAGCTTGGCAAAACGGACAATTGAGTTTGTCAGCCCTAATAGTAGGCTCTAGACCTATACATTAAAAAATGTATCCTTGAAAAGGAAAAGGAAAAAAAATCACTTCCTTGCTTCTAAATAAGAGAAGCCTCTGTTATCTAAAAGGGTACTTCTATAACACATGACATTTACTCCCATGACAATTCCGAAACGTCTGCTGCGCTTTATTAATCACACAAAGCACAATTCGAACACCACAAATGCAATCAGAACCATATCGCGGATTCTGTACACAACTACATGTAAGTCTTTCACAAGCACGGATGGCTTACTACATTCTTGCCCTGAACCATTGCAAATGCGCCTATGAATATATTTCAATGTCACATGATTTCTTTCTCTGGCGAATTAACCATAAGAATGCTGGGTAATTTTCTAAAAATAGATTTTTGTGCCGTCTGTTTTCCAAAACATTAAATATCTGCTTAATTTTGTTGGGGAAAGATACTTAGAGTTGCAAACGGGTTAGGTCACAGGCCAGTCGCAAATTTAACTTGGCGGCTCGCCTGGATCTAACCTGTTTGCATAAGCATGAAGTCGGTTCCAGCACTGCAAGGTTAACTACAGACGCGTATAGAACAATCGTATCAACTCGGAAATCGCCGTCACAAGTCGGTAGATATACCTCGTAGGTAGTTCATGAATACACCAGAAATCCTGGGGTATTTCGCCTTACTTCCGGCGGATAGCGCACATGATTACAACATGCACACATACACTAAATATGTATTTATATACACACAAATTGGTTATTGAATCAGAATTGAATGGGGTTTTTACTCTTTTCATTAAAGATTATCATATCAACACATCTTTGTTTCATATTTTTGTCAATCGTATCTTTTCGGCAATCCCCGGCTTGTATCAGGGATTTCCGAGTAGATACGATTGCAAACGACATGCCCGAAGTTGCTGGCCTACTTTCAAAATGGCTCCCCATTACCTCCGAGGTTATTTTAAGAAATGGCCGAGGTGTTCCGATTGGCGTATAGAAGTTACTCGAATATTGTTCAAGAAGAAAAATGCATGCAGACGCTCGATCGCTGGTTCCATAATTTACAGTCTCGCGAGACGTTGAACAAGGAAACCAGCGCCCAAGTTCCCATTGGGAACACAGTTAATTGAACCCGGTTAAGCAGTATGATGAATTGGTCGGAAGAACTCTGTTATCATCGAATTATTAACAGTCTGCTTCCGGGGAGTATAAATAGAATAATTTCCGGCAACGTCTGATAGTTTTTATTAGAACAAATACTTTGTCTTTTATTAAATATAACTGATTTAAACCATTTTCTTTGTATTTTCTTAAGTAATTCATTGTAACAAAATCAAAATGCTTAGAATAACTTAAGATAATGATAATGAACAATATCTTTATTTGTCACAAAAATAATATTTCTTAAGCTTCCTGTTTTTTTTTTCATTCGTTCAAACGAATACAATTGAAAGAAAGAACTCCTCACAGTAAGCTCCCTTTCTTGGACTGACCACTACTACCACCTTCTAAGAAACGGAAATGAAGTTCAAAGATGGTGGCGACACCAAATGACTCATCCATTTGTGCTCTATTCATCAAAAAGAAAATAAAGAAAAGAAAACAAGAGAGATCTTTAAATTTCACTGGTAAGAAATCAACACAAGAAGACATTATTACTAAATAAACTACTTTATTCGGGAAAAAAGGAAATAAAAAATGATTAAAAAAGAACATTTGAATTTCATTGTGATCTGTATAAAAATCGAGTGGTGGCAGTAATCGATGCAGCATAGAAAGGGTAGATCACTGTGATGAGTTTGGAAAGAAATACGAAACTTTCTCAGTAAAAATGATAAAACATTCAACTTACACCAGCCTATTATGACATACATCCGGATACCGGTCCTCTCCGTTAATAGGGTCTTATAGACGAGCATATGTAGATAGAGACCCTCCATGAAAATCCACATGAGGCTCGCCGCGACGGCGTACATAAAACAGGTCACCAATAATTTACACTGCCAGTGCTGTAAACATAAAATTTGTCGGTCATGTCAACAAGACATAGAGCTGGCTGCGACGGCGTACATAAAACTGGTCATGAGTAATTTACACTGCCAGTGCTGTAAACATAAAACTGGTCACGTTTATAAAAAAAATCTGGTCACGAGTAACTTACATTGCCAGTGATGTAAAAATAAAACTGATCACGTTAAATATACATAAAACTGGTCACGAGTAGCTTACACTGCCAGTGTTGCAAACATAAAACTCGTCACATTAGTTATACATAAAACAGGTCACGTTAGATGTATATAAAACCGGTTACAAGAAACATAAACTACAAGTGCTGTAAACATAAAACTGATAACGCTATCGAAACATATAACTGGCCACGAGTAACCAACTCTACCAGTGCTGTAAACATAAAACTAGGCACATTATATATAAGAAACAAGTTACAAGAAACATTAACAACCAGTGCTGTAAACATAAAACTGATAACATTAACGAAACATAGAACTGGCCAGCACACTGCATGTGCTTTGAGAATAAATCTGGTCACGTTAACAAAACGTACTACTGGTCACAATAAGGCGGAAATTGCTCACATAACTATGCCCCTAAGACTCTTATATGCACTGCGTTTCCTTCCTTTCTTCTTGATCTGTCTTTCGATCTGTCATTCAATTCCGTTTGTGCCATATAGGTAAGCTATTGTTTGCTTGTTCATTGGCCCTTTTTTACGACAAGTCACAGTTGCTGGCCCTCGGCTTGCCGCACATGGTTCCCCCATGAACAAAATGGCGAATTGACTGTACTAACGTGTGACAGACCCTAAATCACATGGCTCTCCTCTGCAAGGATTTAATCAAACAAGTAGCGATTTCGTTTTTCATTAAACGAAGCCCTCCTGCTTATTTATAGAATGCTGATGAATTTTCCACGCCCTCATAGGCAGTTAAGAATTGAGATATATCCAATCGCTTAGCATCGCAAACTAACCGGAAAACCCCCCAATAATTCTTACAATATTTAAGCTAAGAACAACCAAACAAACTTACCGATCCTTGCTCGATGAATGTTATAGCTCCATCTGGCGACACTTTTACATCGCTCTTCAGCCCCAGTCCGTGCACAAAGAGGCATTCCTTGATAAACGATATTGCGGCTCGTAGGATGAACGCAACGAATAAGTTGATATGTAGACTGTTACTCTTACATGCTAGTCGCCTGAAACGAAAGAGAAATAAACAGTCGGATTTCGATTACTCGAAGTCGACGCGACAATGGGTCTTTTTTCTAGATGAAGTATGGTTTCGAATCATCTGAAATCGGGAAATGAATCCCATAAGGGCCCGTCATGCCGGGTAGAACCATCGTAATTCCGTAAGGCAGTCGTCCGTCCAAAGGCCGTCGCCGATATTTGAACCTGTGGTGAGAGGGACCATGTGATTTAAAGTAACTTAGAGAAACCTATCTAGAACAGAGTATGCCTCTGCCGTAATTTGATCCAAAGACCTGTTTATTAGGTCTTTGTTTGAACCCATGTTCTATTCCCTAACTCAACAATCCGTGGAGGTCCCAGAAACTGAAGGAAACCTACCTAGAACAGAGCATTAAGAGCACAGCGACTGTCAGGGATGCCAGCGACACACCGTACCCAATGTTGGACATCAGTTGTATACGGGATAGGTCGTTCTGGAAGGGAACGGTAGACACTTATGAAATACATGTAATCATAAACGAATAAGCAAATAGTTAACGAATGATACAATTATGAAACACACATATTCTTATAAACAAGTAAGCAAAGTATTATTCAACCATTGAAGAAACATAAACGAATAAACAAATATATTTTGTTAACTAATGGGGGTAAGAAAAGCGTAAGGCTTCATGAGATCAAAAGAGGTGTCTTGTTTGCGTAAAGTTGTAATATGAGCCATGGGACTAAGGAAACAGTGACTTTAAGTGTAAAGTATTTATAAGAGCGTGAGGAAAGAGACAGTTTTCATGAGATTTCAAGAGACGATTGTGTAACGTATTTTATGAGCGTAAGGATGAAATTGGTTTTCATGAGATTGAGAGAGACAGTGAATGACTTTTTATCTGTTATAATCTGGACGTGTTTTGTCCTTAAGAGTGCTTTTCCACCGCGAGTACAACAATACAAGATAAATGAGGTTGTTATATAATAGTATGCCCTTGGGATGTTGCTGCTCAAATGTGGCCAACAACATGGGAAAAGGAGCAGTAAACTGCGTTAATTGTGTTTCTTACTGGATGTCCCTTTGCACAACATTCGAAGGGAACCATGCTGGGCAAAATGATAACCAATTCACGCAAATATCTTAAGTGCCTTTTCCCTAGCTTCGACCATGTATAGAACTACATGCATCATATCATGTCTCTATGGCATTACGGAATTTCAAAAGAATAATGTTTCCTGTCCCTTCGAATTGATATCAAGATTTATTTACTTACTATTGCGTTTGGTACGAGCATACGTAACCCGGTAAAATCTCTGTATCGCAAAGGAATTTCATATCTTACTCTATCAATCAATGAAATACGGTTAACGCATACTTCCTTGTAAGTAATGGCTTTTTCACCAATTTTAGCGAGTTAAAAACGAATATTTTACGACAGGACTATTTGTTATGTACGAAATAATTAGACGGGGAGCCTGTATCTTCTTTTTTGAAAATAGAGACCGGTATGGTACAAATGTACCAGGCATAATTCTGGCTGGTAAGAGAAAATAGCATAACTCTTCTTAGAGATAAACGCTTGTCGATTCAAAATGAACAAACGTTGGGCCCGAGACGAAGATGCGTAATTCGTAGTCAAAATGATTTGAAATTTAAGTATCGAAATAGTGTTTAAATCAGACTGATAAAGGGCTGTACTTTTTTATTACCGCAAAAGAAATGATTCAGGGGAAACAACCGTGTATGTTGCTTCTGGTTGTTGTTGTCATATATTGGAACGTTGCATTCTGGCCAATCAAATGGCCAAGAGTTTGTTGGCTGTCCGTTGTCTATCTAGTGGAACACAGTGGAGCGAGCGGGTAACCAGTTTAAAACAAACGACGATAGAATTAATTTATTTCTAATAAGAACACACGAAATCATGAATTTACATTTATTTGTAACATATGTTTTGCACTGCATTGCTTTTCATTCTGTTATGCTATTCAGGATATAGATTCATTAATCTTATAGCTTCCGTCCCAATTCATTTGTAAAAATATCTTTTGCAATTAAATATGTTTAAACTAACACACTAATCATGAAGTTACCCGTTACAAAAAATAAATATACCTCGAACATAACATCAAGAACACACTTATGAAATTGCTCCAGCAATGTCTCGTAATGACACCATAGTCATCATGACCAGACACTCAAATTCACAGAATACTGCTGTACATTGTAACTCGTGAAAGTTGGGAATATTAAAAACACGGAATCGCTTTTAACGAATACCCTAGTGTGCAGCTGGTCCTACTTTTCTAAGCGACTGCATAAATGACCAGCCGTCCCTGAGTACTTCGCAATACTTTTTTCTTCGTGTTCCGTTTTGTTTGTTTGATTGAATTGAACCTGTGGGCATTGTTTATATGGGGTTTTACGAAGCGGCAACATTAATTCAGATATTCTTCGATTCACGACTCTTAACGTTGGAGGAAGACCCCATGCTGAACTGCCCATAAGGACTGGTTAAGGCGGGTAGAACCATCGACATTCTGTAGGTCAGTGGGGAGACTACCTCTCTGAAAAAGGATTTGACTTTTACAAAGCATCAAGAGAATTCCAGTTAGTTGCGATGTCCCGCTCAAAATCGAAGTGGGAAGTCCCAAACTTTGACAATTGCCAAAAAGTGCTTGTTTAGGAAGGTGAAATCATTAGCATTCCCTGGGTCAAACGGGAGACTATCTGTCACGTATCGTTGTTTTAATTATAATGCAGTTGATCAATCATGAGATAAACCATTACATGAACCGTTTCTGCTTTTGTTACAATAGTTTCATCTCGATGATGTATAAGTATCAATACAGCATTATCCATATCTTACAAACATTTTTTTCATTATCTTTGCGATATGTACGTTCTTTACCGTTGTATGGTTACGAGCAAAGATATGTTGTACAACAATTGCTTCTTGATAGTGTAAAACGGTGAAGTCATCGTTACTCATATCTTACATATTCAATAATATCTTGCTTTATGAAACGATACGTCTTGTACATATAAATGACGAAATGATAAAGAGCAATGGCCTCTTTTGTCAAAATAGTCTCTACTAGATGATATATACAGATCGAAAAAGCGTTGTTCATATGAATTATAAACTTTCAGCCATTTCTTTGCGATAGGACACCGCCTTTTAACTCTAAATGATGACGATTCGAGCAATTTCTTATTTTTGTGAAATCGATTTCTTCGAGCGATTAATCGTTTATCACCATGTTTACTTCTCGATGATGTATACAGATCAAACTAACATTTTCTATATGTTATATAACAGCTCAGTCCTAGCTTTGTGGTGGGATATCGTTTTATAACTATAAATAAGATTATTTCCACTTGTTATTTCCCAATGTCTCTGATGTGTATTGTAACGAGATAATGGAAACAATGTCTGGGGACTTAAACAATAATCTTGTCACTTGGCACCGCATTAATGGATAACCCTGATCAGCTGATAGATTTGTTTGTTCTTTTTATTTATTTCATTTTTGCCCTTTTTACATCGCGTCAACAGTGTTTTCAAATGAATACACTTATATATAAAGTAACCGGAACTTTAGCCAATGGTATATATACAATATACAAAATTCAAAAGAAGTGGAGATGTGTCCAACACTATCACCAATATCATACATTACACCTTTTGACGAGATTTGAACCCAGTAGGAGAGGAGCGTTGACGTTGCAAGTCCAGCACTGTAACTATTCAGCCACACAGATTCCTATTCCCTCACCCCATTATTGCACGCATTTCTATTGATTGATTTAAGAGTACACACCATACAAAGGAAAGGGAAAAAAGGGGAAACACACAAAATAAAACGGAAAACAGACAGAATGAAAGGGAAACGGACAAAGAAAAAGGAAAAAAAAGAAGCATTCACAGAATAAAAGAGAAGATATAAGATATATTTCATTAATGAATATTAATAGAATCACACTTATCATCCTAAGGTAATCTTCACGGGTGATTTAAACATTCCCGAAATACAATGCTATATTTACTTGATAAACTATCACTTGACCTTGCACTCAAATATACAAATATCTCCTCTATCAAATCTTCGTTTCTATTTGTTATCTACGTTATATGTTCAGTCACGCAACAAAGCACTGATCGCACGGTAATGATGCTTTCTGTATACTGCAATCAATCACTGGGCTTTCATCCCATTCATCTAAATGGGAAGTCGTGACATGTCCAAATTTGAAGCAACAGCAGAAGACAGTAAGTAACCCCAATCGGAACTACTCGGGTATTTCCGTGAGCTGTGAAATACACCTCGGATATAAGTGTAGGGTTACAATTTTTCGGGTAAATCGGCATCCGGCAATTAACTCATTTTCTAAGCGTGCACGTTAAGTAGTTCAATGTGTATGGAAGTGTTGGACATCCTTTTAAGTAATCTTTTTTATCAGTAACTCATACCAAATGGTAAAATTGTTGTTGTGACATGTAAAGTTGTTTCCTGAATCAAATTTAAAGACTTTTTAGATTTCACATTTAAGATCTATTTTTAGACACGAAAGTGAAGTGAAGTCATTCCGCTGGGAACCAATATGGCGTCATCCCTATTATTTCAGAGGTGTTTTCATTTGATAAACCCGATGTGTTCAGATTGTAAGTAACCCATGCCCCCCCGCCTTAATGATACAGGAATAGACTATGGTTACGAAAACAAATAGCTTGGACAGATGATGTACTTCCTCTTTAATATTAAGTTGAAGCCATCGTAATAAAAGGGAACAAATTCTGACAAAGAGCATGTGTGTGTTTTGTATTACTGTTAGTGCATGCAAAGATACGTATTGTATGTTCGTCAAATACACTTTTAACAGAGTCAACAGTCAAAGATTGACATATTTCGATTTTTTTGTTGCAGACGTCATTGAAACCAAATATCAACGCGACAAACGATTGGCCAATGGCTGTCCGCAATACTTAATGACAAGCTTTCAAACACATTGTAAAAAACAAGAGAAATCCCTCACACTAAGCAAGGTATTTTGATTAACAGAATGTTTTAAAGTTTTCTGCTGTGGAAATCATATGCTTCCAAATTTACATACGTCGTCTGCTTGGAAATTTACAAAGGCCGTCTACTGAAATATGGGCATTCTAAATAGACCGTCTGTATTAGGATAAAGGAATGGAGATGTACATGATCTGTTTTCCTTGTCAATGTTAGATAGCTTCACCATAATGGATTCACGCAATAAGATTATGTAATCCCGTCTATTGATAGGAGAAATCTGACCCGGCTCTTCCTCGAATGATAATCTAGAATTACCATACGGCAAGATTGACAAGATTTATGCGCACTCTCTTGCGCAACCGGAACACCGTTCGCGTACATGCACTGTGATTTGGATTACAAACGTCACGCAAAATGGCCGTTTCGTATCCTGCGATGACAAAATAATAAACCGATAAATACAATAAAGTGAGTTTGTCCTTATAAAATACGATTAATCGACGCCGATCTATGTAAAAGAAGTGTTTTCTCTTATCCGGTAAATTCGATACACAATTTAACGGCTAATTAATATTTCGTGATGACAAGATAATGAACAGCTAAGACAACAAAGCGATGGTATCCTAATAAAATGGAATACATCTTTGCCGATCCATGGAAAGAAAGGGTTTGCACTCAACTGGTTAGCTTAGATGATCCAGACGTATTAGTTGCTCTTTTTTCCCACTCTATTGGTAAATAAAAGCTACTTAATCGAGCTGAAATAAGATGGTATAACCCATTACCAAACAACGACATTTGACCAGTTTGTTTCATACGACTGTAGAAAACATTGTCGGAAAGGGAGAAATTGCTCTTAACGAGCAATTTCTCCTTTTCCCACAATGTTTTCTGTCCTATCAGTAGATTGTTTTTCACTCTCATCCGATTCTGAAATAGCGTCTGCAAACTCTTTAAATTTGGGACAGTCGAAAATTTGGCGTTTGGTAAAGGGTTCATGAATTTGATCTTTTCCAGTCATATCGGTACTGAAAGACAGGGTGATGAATGAGCTGGCCTTGTTACTAAGGATTCCCAGGTTTGACCCCCAACATAACTGCTTCTTGTGTGAGAGCTTCTTTTGTGAGAGTGTGCTTTAGGCAGCAACCCTTAGCTTGTACGGATGGATCCAAGGATATCATTAACAAACCCGAAAACCTGTTGACACGGCGTGAAAAAACCATTCTTCTTTCTTTTCTTTTTTTCTTTTTTTATTATGGGTTTTACATCACATCAACAGTATTTCATTTATGTAGCGATGCCCGACTCTTAATGATGGACTGTCATACTTAACTGCCCATAATGGCTGGTCAAGGCGGGTAGAACCATCGGCATTTCGTAAGTCAGTCGGGAGACTGCCTCTCATAAAAATTCATATGCCTCTCAGGATTTGAACCCACGCGGAGAGGGGCCATGTGATTTCAAGTTCTGTACTCTAACCACTTGGCCACGGATGTCCCTCCATTCTTCTTTTACCATGAATGTGATGGGGGTTGTTGAATAACACTGGAGATGAGGCTTTAACCCTTTCCCAAACGCCAATTGTTCGACTGTCCCAAATTGAAAAAGTTTGCAGACGAAATTCCAAAATGTGATGGAATTGAAAAATATTCTTCAGAT
This sequence comes from Cerastoderma edule, assembly GCA_947846245.1. Taxonomy (NCBI): domain Eukaryota; kingdom Metazoa; phylum Mollusca; class Bivalvia; order Cardiida; family Cardiidae; genus Cerastoderma; species Cerastoderma edule. The sequence goes on from OX401414.1 coordinate 971,836, forward strand.
AGGGCAGAAAACATTGTGAGAAAAGGAAAAATTGCTCGTTATGAGCAATTTCTCCTTTTCCCGCAATGTTTTCTAAAGTCGTCTGCAACAAAGTGGTAAAATGTCGTTATTGTTTGGGAAAGGGTTAAGCAAGAAACCACAATAAACAAACAAACAGACATACAAAACAAACAAACAGCCATATACATACAAACAAACAAACATACAGACAGACATATAGGCAGAGAAACAAACATACATAAACAAACAAACTCACCGTTATCGCCACGAACTCAGGGTCCGGTTTAAAGCAGTCCGTGTAGTTGGTCCAACCGTCCGTCGAGTTGAAATCCTCATTCACCGCCCATCGTCCTGTCTCGTCGCATTCTCGGGTCGCGTAACCTGGCAATATAAAGAATGGTCACGTACAATTAACTCGGATGATCCAAGCTGTAACTGTGTGTTACATGAAATATCTACGTCTGGATCATTCGGACTAATGTACAATTTGCACTCATTGGGTTTATCCAATGAAAACACCTCTGACATAATATGGAAGACGCCGTATTGATTGTCTTGAAACTTCGTTAATTGTTCTTTCGTTTTCAAATATAGAACAGAACAGAACATACATTTTATTTAACGAGTACATGGTACATAGTCATGTTCACATACACATATAATCTTGATTTAAGGCTGCAATCATCCTCTCAAGATAGATATAGTTCTTATATAGGGCTCTGAAGTGACTTGCCAAAGGTCACTCTCACGACATCAGAGGTGTCGGTGGGGCTCAAACCCTGGAGCCCAGAGTTCTACGTCTGTCACCTTAACCACTGGGCCAAGCAGGACACTCTATATGGAATCAAATATAAAATGAAAATGAAGCAATTGGCCACTTAAGCCCGATTTATGTATTTGCAGAAACCTTATAGCTCACCTTAACGAATGTGATGGATGGATTTAGTAAAATTCTGGGTTGTCAACGAATCTCCATAAAAGTCGAATTGTGAGATTAAAAACAAAAAAGCACTTAATGAACTGCTTTTAACGATGTTCACTGTTAAGGTAATTTGCAAAGATTGTCGTCTAACTTTACACAGACTCATTTAAACACTTACCCCCAAACGGTTACATTTGACAGTTTCAAATTGAAAGGAAAAGCAGACGAGAGAAATAAAAAGAAAGATGCCGTTTCGTTCATAATATAGGGTAAAAACCAATGCGAGAAAAGGATAAACAATTCGCAATTGGAGCAATGTATCTTTTTGTCACAATCGTTTCAAATATGTTCTTTGGCAAAAGCTGTAGGCGTATGCTTTATGCAATAGAAAAATGGTTTCGTTTCTATATTAAGTTCAGACTCCTCTGGTATACCTACATTAAGAACAATACTTTCTTAACAAAGGCTATACTTCAAATACATTAGAATTTAGTATTGAATTACGAAAATCAACCACGCTATTTAACAACATGGTCCACATCATTGACACATGTACATCAACCAAACCAAGGCTCGAATAAATAGTGGTTAACCGCTCCTTTCAAAAGAAAGAAAATTAACCCTTAAAGTTGCTTGTACACAGATGTGAGGAAATTTGAAATTCATTTTAATTTCAACTTTGGATTAAACTACATGTTATTTCATTGTTTTTACACTTTAAAGAATAAAAACAATCAAACTGCGTCTAATTACCATTCTTAAGGGTGTATCATATAATAGCTATTGTGCTTTTTAACAGAAATAAACTTCTAACTCTAAAATTTCCCCACATCTGTGAACATGCACCTTTAATGAAAACTAAAAGACGTCATGAAGGGAAAAGCTTTCATCATCAGTCCAAATCAAATCTGTCATTAGAGAGTAGCCGGGAGACTGTTGTTGTTGTTGCTTTTCCGAACTTAATGGCTTTGTGAAATTAGACAGACACTTTTAATATTAAAAGCCTTTCTGATGTTCTTGTATGTTTTATTGACAGACGCCTTAATCAGTATAGCTTCAGGAAAGGTTTCTATGAAACGTCTTTATTATGACGTCTGTCATTTGTCCAAAAATGGGGTTTTCTGGCAAATATCAAGCGTTTGTAAAGACAAAACAGTCTGAATTGTCGAAGCATATTTTCACACCAAAGTGATAACTTCTTCCAACGCTGTATAAAAATGATACAGTGATAAATTTGCTGTACTAAAATATCAAAATTTACCTGTTTTACTGATAACCATAACAAAGTGCAGGCATATTTACCATACTGAACATTTTTCCTTACCAAATAGTCAATATTCCTTACTAATATTTAAATAATTCCCTGTTTTACTGATACTAATAACGTAGTTTGGGCAAATTTGAGTGCCAAAATTTCAATTTTCCGTCGATCGTTAAGATAACATTATTTACCTGATTTACCGATACCCATTACGTAATGCGGGCATATTTTCCGTTTTGATATATCAATTTTACGGACTAAGATATCAATCATCTATTAGTCGGTATGATATCAATATTTACCTGCTTTACTGATATCCATGGCGTAATGAGGGCATATTTTCCGTTTTATATATCAATTTTCTGTACTAAGATATCAATTATCTATCAGTCGGTATGATATCAATTACCTGTATTACTGAAATCCATTACGTAATGCGGGCATATTTTCCATACATATATATCAATTTTCCGTACTAAGATATCAATATTTACCTGTTTCACTAATATCCATAACGTAGTGTGTGCTTATTTTCTTTACCAACATATCAATTTTCAGTACTAAGATATCAATGTTTACCTGTTTTACTAATATCCATAACGTAGTGTGTGCTTATTTTCTTTACCAACATATCAATTTTCCATACTTAGATATCAATGTTTACCTGTTTTACTAATATCCATAACGTAATGTGTGCTTATTTCCTTTACCAACATATCAATTTTCAGTACTAAGATATCAATGTTTACCTGTTTTACTAATATCCATAACGTTGTGTGTGCTTATTTTCGTTACCAACATATCAATTTTCAATACTTAGATATCAATATTTACCTGTTTTACTGATATCCATGACGTAATGCGGACATATTTTCCGTACCAAAGTTCCGGCCGGTGCTGCATCCCAGCACATCATTTCGTCCCAAGTCACGTTACAGACACCTACAACATAGGAATAGAACTATAGTAAAATAGACTTTTCTTTCCGACACCTACAACATAGGAATAGAACTATAGTAAAATAGACTTTTCTTTCCGACACCTACAACATAGGAATAGAACGATAGTAAAATAGACTTTTCTTTCCGACACCTACAACATAGGAATAGAACGATAGTAAAATAGACTTCTCTTTTCGACACCTACAACATAGGAATAGAACTATAGTAAAATAGACTTCTCTTTTCGACACCTACAACATAGGAATAGAACTATAGTAAAATAGACTTCTCTTTTCGACACCTACAACATAGGAATAGAACGATAGTAAAATATACTTTTCTTTCCGACACCTACAACATAGGAATAGAACGATAGTAAAATAGACTTCTCTTTTCGACACCTACAACATAGGAATAGAACGATAGAATGAGACGTATATTTCGTCATTTACAGACTTACAGGTGACAGTGCATCAATAGGCTGTCGGCCTCTTGTACCGAGACTGCCGGGTTCTGAAAAACCTAATTTTCAACATTATTTACAGAAGCCATATCTATATGGGTTTTATATCGCGTCAACAATATTTCATTTATGTTGCGATTGCCGACTATTAATGATAGAGGAAGACCCCATACTCATCTGCCTATAATGACCGGTCAAGCCGGGTAGAACCACCAGCATTACGTAAGTCAATCGTTAAACTACTTACTATGGAAATCCAAATGCTGTGACCGGGATTTGACCCCACGCGTAGATGGGCCATGTGATATCAAGTTCTGGGTACCGTTATACTAAACAACTTAAGGAAAATATTTGCGTAAGTCATAACTGATACACATGGATTGTATCTTCAATAAAATACAATATGGCAATGTGACACGTCATTGGAAGCGTCTCGGAGAGACGATTCCAATGATGTGTTACTTTGCAATATTGCTTCGCCCAATATTGCAATAAGAGGAATTGTTGTTTTAGACTTACGCAAATATTAAGCGTAAACTGTTTAGTAAAACGATACCCTGTTCTCTAACTACTAGGTCACGGAGGACCCTACAGATGTTATAAATATGGAACACACCGTATATTACGTCATGGTTTAAAGGTAACCTGCGTTAGGTGTAAAGGTAGCCTGCGTTAGGTGTAAAGGTTGAAGAATGTTTTGTTACGGGTTTTTCAGTTTTGTCTGTGAAATGAATCAATCTGACTGATAAGCCAGCTGCCTGTAATCGATCAGCAGAACCGTTGATCAACGGGAATCACCGAGTTTCCACGTTTCAGCTAACTCGAATGATCCAGCTCTATAAAATATCTATTATTTATTTACATATACATATTGGTTCAACATCTTGTCAACCTTATTTCAGTTACGTTGCAATAACCCGACTCTTAATGACGGATGAAGTCCCCATACTTTACTGCAGATATGAAATCGACTTATACATATTGGTCAATCAGATCTAGTTATCAGTAAGTTTTTTTCATTTAATGGTACATCTGCTTTATGCTTTACATGACCCGGTTCTGATGAATGGTTCCAATGGCTATTCATTAGCTTGTATCACCCCAAATAATAAACCACTCGTTATGAATCGTATAAAATTCCAAAAATGATTTAAGAAAATAAAACCTCTCGCAGAACACTAATCATTGTATTCCGTGATCACCATTTAAGGTTATGGGGAAAAATCGGTTGGTTTTAAGACATGATAATAACATGTTTCTATCCCACCATAAACTATTTCATGACGGGTTTATAGCGAGAATGGTATCAAGGAACCGCTCTTTGTCAAATAAAGTCAGGACATGTTTTGTTTAACGTCCAAAGCCCAAAACACAATGTTTCAATAAAACACGGCTTTCCTTGGACCCACCAGCACTAAGTTCGAACTTTAAAAGTCTTGTTAATTTACGCACTCAAGGAGGGGCAATTGGAGCTGGGATCACAGAGCTTAAGCACTCAAGGAGGAGCAATTGGAGCTGGGATCACAGAGCTTCAGCACTCAAGGAGGAGCAATTAGAGCTTGGATCACAGAGCTTCAGCACTCAAGGAGGAGCAATTAGAGCTGGGATCACAGAGCTTCAAATCCACCACCTTAACCACTGGACTACATATGATTCATTAGACAGTACTGACAAAGGCTTCGCAATTATATGTTCAGGCACTCTGAGCATTAGGTCATGCCTAAACTTCTAATAAGGGATTTAAAGCCGTATCAGTAGGTTCTTTTCAGTTATGTAACGAATTTCATGGATATACTTGTCCTAGGCTAGGGCTCTGAAGTAGCTTGCCAAAAGACACTCCCAAGAAACCAGAGGCACAAGTGCGGCTGTAACCGGCTCCCCCGATTTTTAAGACCACCACCTTATACACTGGGTCAACCAAGATCTTAAAGACAGTACTGAGAAAGGGTTTGTGATTTCAATGTTATCACTCAAAGCACTAGGCCATGGCGACTCCTGTGATATAAGACTTTGTTTATATTGGTTTAATCCTGTGTCAACATCTTATTTTCAGTTATACTACGGTTTTCCAAAATTCACTATTATTAGGTTAGGGCTCTGAGATTACCTACCAAAGGACATTCCCATAAAACCAGGTATTTATGCGGCCCCAACTCGAAACCCACGAGTTTCTAAGATTGCAACCTCAATCCTTGGGCAACGCATGACATTTCACTAAACATGTTAAAAATCCAGGTAGAAGAGAAGACATGCCCATCGATTACCAAAAGGATACATTAGTTCCTTTATGATCAAACTAACGTAATAATTTTCATAATGGCTAATTGGTTTTGACTGTTGTTCAGAGAGCGGCCTTATATAATTATCGAGATGAAAACGGATTAGGCCATGAAGCTGGAAGCGGATTAAGCGGGCACGAATAAAGTCGCCATGTATTGGCTTCTAATAAATCGGTGACCAGGAAAAAAGAGAGGGACGGGATGGCTGGTACAAAACTAAAAGCAAATTGAATTTATTGCATTTACACAATATTGTCATATATGAATTTCAAGCATCTCATACTGATCAAAGTTGTCGAATAAATAAGAAATGTCTTATCTGTCATAATGCTTTTAACGTTTTTGTTTTTTACTTTTGGAATTGTCTAACAGATTTCATTCATCAATCATATTTTTGTCTTTCTGTTCAGGCACGCTGATATTTCATCATTTTGACACGATCTACGTTAATAACATTATTTCAGTTATGTTGCGATGTCCGGCTTCAAATGCTAGAAGAAGACCGCATAATAAACTGCCAATAAGGGCTGGTCAAGCTAGGTAAAACAACGGCATCCCCGTAAGTCAGTTCGGACACTAACTCTCATTCAAATCCACATTCCTTACAGGGATTTGAAGATATCACCCCATGTGATTTCAAGTTCTGTTCTATAACCACTAGACCACGGAAGCCGCATATTGCTTCGTTAAAATACATACTTTAAAAAGCATTTATTTATTCATTTATTTATTTATCTTTTCAAACTCAATTATTAGCATTTTAGGATAGTTTTAATCAAATTGACCTAATTGTAATAAAAACTTGCTTTTTGCATGCCACGGGATTTACTGTCATTTTCCCTCTTTTTCCATCTTTCTCTTTTTTGTCTAATACCGCTTGATCCTCCGTTTATGACGTGAATACTGGCTAATCATGGTGTTTTGTCCTAATGAAAAGGAAACTTGTTTCCATATTATAATTATCCATCATTTCATGGAAATATTTATGGCTTCTTTGAGCGAAGATGTACCATAATCGGTATTTATATGTTTATCAATTTGTTGAGTTTTCATGCCGGGTAAACAGACAACACTATGGCGCCAGTTGAATTTGTCATGCTTCTTGGGAATTCATTCGGTTAAAACGATTCGAAAGTATTCATTGCCAAAATTCTTTTTCATATTTGTATTTTGACGCCATCTTAAATTGAATTAATTGTACTAAAAACTTGCCTTTTAACATGCCACGGATTTTCTATCATTTATTCTCATCTTTCACCTTTCTCATTTTTGTCTAATACCGCTTGATCCTCCGTTAATACCTTAACACTGGTTAATCATGGTGTTTTGTCCTTATAGCCTAATGAAAAAGAAACCCGTCTTCACATTATAATTATCTATCGTTTGATGGAAATATACATGTATTTTTTCAAACGAACATTTACCATAATTGAAATTTATATGTTCATTTATTTGGTGAGCTTTCATGCCGGGTAAAAAGACAAAGTTATGGCACCAGTTGAATTTGTCATGCTTCTTGGGAATTCATTCGGTTAAAATGATTGGAAAATATTCCTTGACAGGACGCTTAATAATTGTATATTGACGCCATCTTAAAATACGATAGTTATAATAACGTCTACAAACGCCATGGCTAAACCTTTCTAGACACCTGTCTCTGTTTCTTATACTCGTTTTAACACGTGGCGAAAACGTTTGGATTAAGTCACGTCTCTCCCGGATTCCCCAGTGGTAAGCTAGGACTCTGATAAGCAGTATCCAAGGACTCTCCAACAAAACCAGAGGTATCGGTGGCGCTGGAAGCAGAGACCCCTCCAAGCCCATTAACCACTGGACACCAGAGGACCCTATTGTGAGTTCAACCAAAGTGAAAATTACCTTTGTATTTTCAAGTTCAGTACTCTAACAATCAGGCCATGGAGACCCTTGCAACGGTTAAGACATTTCAGATATTTGGCTCCAAACCAGTACGAAGAATGAATGAATGGTGTTTTATGGCGCAACGACAGCTAAGGTCATTTTAAATAGTTTTGATTAAATTGACTAAATTCGACTCAGAACTTGCTTTTTGCATGCCACGGATTATTTGTCATTTTTCCTCTTTTTCCTTTTTCTCATTTTTGTCTTATACCGCTTGATCCTCCGTTTATGACGTGAATACTGGCTAATCATGGTGTTTTGTCCTAATGAAAGGAAATCTGTTTCCACATTATGATTATCCATCATTTGATGGAAATATTCATAGGTTCTTTAAGCGAACATGTACCATAATTGGGATTTATATAATCATTTATTTGTTAAGCTTTCATGCCGGATAAACAGACAAAGTTATGGCGCCAGTTGAATTTGCCAGGCTTCTTTGGAATTCATCTGGTTAAAATGATTGCAAAGTATTCTTGACAGGACGCTTAATAACTGTATAATGACGCCATCTTTAAAAGACAGTGTTCTAATGACGTTTACAAACGCGATGGCTGAACGTTTCTAAACACCTTTTACTTCTAACGCCGTAAGAAAGATTTGGTTATGTGACGACTTCCTTGATTCCCCGGTACTAAAATAAGGAAGCGAAGTGCATTGCCAAAGGGGACTCCAATGAAACCAGAGACACTGTTGGCGCTCGAAGCAGACCCCCCGAGTTTTAATTCAACCAGTATTATCACTTTTCTAGACACCTTTTAGTTTTCCTTATATTGGTTTTAACGCGTGGCAAAAACTTAGGTTACAGCTTTTCTAAATTCCCCAGTGCTAAGCTAACCCCCTAAAGTTCATTGTCCAAGAACGCTCCAACAAAACCAGAGGTATGTATTGTACCCGAAGCAGAGAGCCCCGATTTCTAATACAACCACATTGGCCACTGGACTCCGCAGTACCCTATTATGATATCAACCCAAGCAGAAAAGACATTTGTGGTTTCAAGTTCAGTACTTTAACCATAAGGCCATAAAAGTCATTACAGCTTATTAGACGTTCAAGACCATTGTCTTCAAACCAGTACTGCATTGTTATTGTTACGCCTGAATCTGTCGTTCGAACCGTAATGTTATTCCCATTACCAAGGGTGCCATGGAAGGAGTCAACACTACCATTGTGTTTGAGAATTTTCATTCTTCATGCTATCCCAATTTACCCAGAGCAGTGGTGCCATTACTGTTATTGTTTTATGGTGAAAGGTATCACACCATTATTCGTGCTATCCCATTGCCCAGAGTACCATGGAGGTAAGCCAAACATACAATTGTTGCCGTCTTGAAAAGTTTCATCTGCTTTATGTTTATCATGATACGATAGGGGGAAAGGTTTAAGCGTTCATTTATTGACTCCTATCATCATTAACAATATACAAGTCGTTATAAATCGTATTAAATGCCAACAATGATTTAAGCAAATAAATTCTCTCGCCGAACAATAATTGTAGTATTCCGTGTTCACCATTTATGGTCCGGAATCAATCATTTTTAAGACATTAGGCCATGCCGATCCTTGAGTCGGTTAAGACATTAAAGACCATTGGCTCCAAACAAGTGCAACCTTTTTGTTGTTACGCCTGGATCTGTCATTCCAGTGGGAATGCAACGGCCCAAGAATGCCAAGAAGGAAGTCAACACTACCATTGTCTTTTTAAGACTTTACATTCCTCATACTATCCCCATTTACCAAAAGCACTATTAAGGAAAGTCATAACTATTAATGTGTTTAATGTGAGAATACCATTGCTCATGCCATCCCATTACCCAGACTGCCATGGAGGGAATCCAAAGATACAATTGCTGTTGTCGTTCAAAGCTACGTCTTCTTTATGCTTAACATGATCCGGTTCGGGAAATGGTTTAAATGATCATGTATTGACTTGTATTATCATATACTATATACTACTCGTTATAAATCATATTAAATGCCAAAAATGATTTCAGAAAATAAAATCTCTCGCAGAACACTAATCGTAGTAATCAGTGTTCACCATTTATGATCCGGGAATGAATCATTTTTAAGACATAATAATAACATGTTTCCATCCCCCATAAACTATTTCATGGAGGGTAAATACCGAGAATGGGATCACAAGACCACGAAGGTCCTTGCGTCGGTTGATACATTCAAGACCATCGGCTCCAAACAAGTACAGCCTTGTTGTTATGCCTGGATCTGTCGTTTAATTCTTCAGGCTTTTCTAATTACCCAGAAGCCATTGAGGGAAGCCAAACATTCATGTACAATTATTGTCCTCTTGTATATAAACAGACGGGGTCATGAACTTTCCCGTTCCACACACCAAGCGGACAATTAACCTCGGCGCAATGGCCAAGATATTATTTGGTATTGAAAATTGTGACTTAATACTTTTTTTCGCAGTATTTCAATCAAATAGTTGCGGTCGGCAGAAACCATACTATGTGCAGGATTACTTCCCTTTGCTACGCTGTCGTAGAGTAATCATCTTGCTCTCTGAAAGGGAGATCACTACGTAGGAGAATGAGTGAATACATAATTGCTCCCGGTATTTCCTTTTATTAAATGCGCACTAATTATTTTTAGCCATGGTCTGCTTTTCCACATTAACACAATGGATTAGTGGTGAAAGATGAATCGGTATTGTCATAATGGCTTGATTTAATACCTAAATAAATGCTTACCGAGCCGGGTCCACCCCTCAGAACTGATGCTTTTAACGACGAACATACTACCGATCCAGCTAAGTGAAGCCTAGAGACACCAAGACAAAAATTATAACCCGAGACTGGGGATCGAACCCAAGACAAATAGTCTCAAGGAAGTTCGGAACGTTTCTGTGCCCATGGAAATAATCGTTTTGAACTGTGATTCTTAAATAGTTTTACGGCAAATCTTATTCCATATATATATTCAATCATTCTGAGACATAAGTCTCGCTGTAGACAATGTCACGAACCATCTGTTGGCATTGAGAAGGAAGCAGATTTATATCTCTTGCTCTCATGAATATTCCATTTGGACTTTACGACTCTTTTTGTTTTTATCAAGTCCAAATGTACTTACATCACCTTGATCAATATACACCCAGATACTAAAAGATTTATGGTAACCAAATAAGGATTTGCCCCACACTAGTGTGTCCCCATGTGACCACAGTAGTTACTTTCCATAAAAATTAAGCAATCATCTTTTCATGTATACAAATGTTGTCCACTGTTATCTTCAATTAATTAGACCAGATGAAGTATCCCTACCTGATGTTAATTCACATTGCCACAGATCGTAGCAGAAACCCCTTATCATAGAAGAGCTACATATTTGGCGCCATTCTTAAGACAGCTTCGACCTTGGTTATCGATGCATACATCTGCAGAGTAATTTTCTAAGTTCCTCTTTGAATGTTGTCAACACCATTTTACCATTAACAGTGCAAAATATTTCGTGCAAGCATGTAAATTTTCTTTAATTTGATCATATTTGTCACCAGAAAGCTTATGGTCTTCTTCCATTTATGATGTTTCATGCATAAACTGGATATGGTTTTGACACGAAATAAAACATTATAAATTCTATAATTTCGCGACTTTGAAGCTCTTTCTGATTACAGCTCCGTCTGACAGGTTAGATTGGGTTCTTAACGGGAGCATAAAAAGTGCTTTTTAACCCTTTCCCAAACAATACAGACTTTTGACCACTTTGTTGCAGATGACCCTAAAAAAGATTGTGGGAAAAGGAGGAATTGCCCGTAACGAGCAATTTTCCCTTTCCCATATTGTTTTCTGCTCTATAGAAGATTATTTTCCAATTTCATCACATTTTGAAATGTCGTCTGCAAACCCTGTTTGGGACAGTCGAAAATTTGGTGTTTGGGAAAGTGTTCAACAGCATTTGTCAGCTTTAAAAAGAAACGTTAAAAAAGAAAAAACTTACCAGCTTGAGGTGTATGATTGGTCATCTTCTCGTGACACGTGTAGTACGCCAGATTGAACGCCTCTTGATCGATCTCCATTCTGTACGGTGATTGGCTGATCCTCGATGTATCGAAGGCAGTGATTTGTTGATTAAATTGTGTTCAAGTCAATGATTGGCTGTTTAAAGTTAGGTACAAACAAACGATTGACTGATCCGCGCAGGATGAACGCAGGATGAACGCCAACGATTGGCTACGATATGTCCTTGGCACTGATTGGTTTGTTTATCCACGATATGTGTCAATATCAACGATTGGCTGGTACAAAACCACGTGTCACAACCCGTGGTATGATAAACACATTTGAATTTCACTGACAATATTATTGTTTGAGTGAGGGTTTTGATAAGGTTATCGATTGTTATATTTCAAACGTTGCTGTTGCATACTGCATTGTCTTTCGTTCCTAAAAAAACATAACTCAAAACTATTTTTTTCTGGAAAGAGGGTTTGGGACCCTGCTTTGCCGTTGTAAGTTGGTCTTGCTGCACACATATTCGAGCTTGGCTTTTTCATAAACTTGGCACAATTATATGATATTATCGTTTAATGTTATAACTTTACGTTGACAACACACGTTCAATTTCATTATTACTCTGTGACCTTTCAAATTGCTTTAAATCCTTTTTTGATACACTGCATGATTATATCATCAAACCTCTAGACTTTTCGTTCAGTTCTAACTCATTTATTTTACATCAATTGTGAAACAATATATTACCACGTAGCATCATCACTTTCAATTCTCGCGCCAAATTTGGACTTTTCAAAAAGATTACAAAGTGGACCCGCTATTCAGAGGATTCGAACTTACTACACTATACGTCTTAACAATTTAAATTTTAAATAGGAGAATCGCATGTAAAAAAAACATGAGTTATTACGTGTTGAAGATGCTTAATGCTCCTTGCGGTCTCTAGGTTTGATTAAACCCGGGACTGTGTATTTAATTAGTGTTAATTGATATATGTTAGTTGATACAAGTACCAGACCGCTGTTGATCTTTGATCGTTGTTTTTCATAATTTGTTTGTTTAATTGCTTTCAACAACTCCCATAGGAAGTATGGATATGGTCAAATAGTTAAACTGTCGAATCTACACAACTCAAACATTGCTAAGAACGGCGTTAAACTCCTTTACAAACTAAATGGCACACTTTTGACTCACACCCTTTTATCATTGACGACTTTTAATGAACGCCTGCGATTTAAGATGGAAGATGAACGTGTACAGAGATGATAATTATTTACAAAAAGAATGCTTAAGATAGTGTTTCCTCATCAAACTGTCTAAATGATTATGTTATTGCAATCAAAAATCCGATTTTATAGCAATAATCAATTGTTTCAATTAAGCAAACTGTCAAAATAACGTGCTTGCACGGAATACATAGAATATGATACCACGGCTAAATCACATAAATGTTATACAGTTTAGAAAAGTGAGGGGTTTAAAAAGATCACATGCTTTCAAAAACACTTTTGTAGATTCTACATATTGGGAAATTAAAAAAACCCACCATATATACTAAAGACGATTCTGATGAAGGTACATTGGAGACATTTGCTTACAATATTTGAAAATCCATTTTACAAATCTATATTTTAAGGGTACGCAGAGAAGATTCTTATGAGTTTCAATATTAAAGGATTATATAAGAGAAGAAATAATGGAGTCAGACCTTTTCTTGACGTCTGTCAGGGTACCAACAATGTAGGCTTTAACACAATGATAAAGCAGTAAGAAAGGGGACTATGATTCCTTTCTTGAACGCTATGATACATGTCAACAATTATGTTTCTCTTACAAGTAAGCTTTGTCCAGGAAGAGAAACATAGATACAGACCTTTTAAAATGCCGTTTGTTTATATGGGGTTTTAAATCGCGTCAACATTAATTCAGTTATGTTGCGATACCGACTCTAAATGATGGAGGGAGATCCCACACTTAACTGTCCATAAGTTAAGCCAGGAAGAACCATCGACATTCCTTAAGTCAGTCGGGAGATTGCCTCTCATGAAAACCAAAGTACCGTAACCGAAATTTGAACCCTAGCGGAGGGGGACCATGTGATTTCAAGGTCTGTATGCTTACTACTAGGGAACGGAAACCCAATGAAGCCTCGTTTATCCGGACCCCAATTATCCGAATGTCTCGCAATCCGAACGAAAATGTAAGGGAACGGAATTATTTGACCAGTTTGTTGCAGACAACTTTTTAAACATTGTGGGAAAAGGAGAAATTGCTCGTGACGAGCAATTTCTCCTTTTCCCACAATGTTTTCTGCCATATCAGAAGATTATTTTTGGGACGGTCGACAATTTAGCGTTTGCTAAAGTGTTATAAGTATACACGTGCATACAGACCGTTTATGTCTTAATGTGTATCGGATGAATTGGTAATCCGGACATTTTGTTGGGAACAGACTTGTTCGGATTAACGAGAAATCACTGTACATATATCCATGGTATATCTAATTAGAAAACATTTCGTATAGTGGCATGTGTATAGATATGTATGTGCAGTAGGAAAGAAAGCGTATAACAAATACACTAAATAAAACACTCAGTCCCGTTTGAAATAATTTCGGACACCTTTGCAATCCTGGTAAACGAGTCAATGTCCGAAACATTGCGAAAACATCCATCAAACACGCTATCTATTATCTATAAGAAGGTGTGGCAGACGGAATCCCGAGCCTATTCCATCAAGCCTATCGCACCAGGGACGATAGATTGCATAAGAAATGCGGATAATTGTTGTAATATCTCGGAGAAATTGGCACTTTCGAGGCCGGCTTATTGCCACGCGAACCTTAATCACAAATCTTGCTCTGTAACGACAAAAAGAATATTCGTCTTGGGAAATCACAATTACTGTTCTTTTTTCTTCGTTAATACGACATTGGGTTCAATTATAATCGCCAAGTTATAAGTTTCTCCCGTGGCGTCTCCCTAGTCAGACTTATTTGAAAATGCATACCATTTTCTGCTAGATTGTCCTAACCACACTCATGTATGTAGAAAACACCTATGAAACGTTCGTGTCGTAGTCAAAAAAAGAGAAACAAATTGTAGTTGAATGGAATTGTTAGCGAGGGCGGCTTCAAAACACAGATTAGAAACCATTTTTCCTTGGAGACAGCTCAAATGAACAACCACAACAAATGATGTCACGTGATGGTCTCTTAAAACGATTTCCTTAAGATATGATTATTGATTCATTTTGAAACAAACAATTTGAATTGAGTGTGATGTTCGAAATGAGAACAAACACATGCGACAAAAAGATGAAATACTCATCAAGTTCTGATGCCATTTCCCAGGAATCTTATCGTAAATGTCATGTTAAACATATCTAACACTCCCATGATAAATGTTTCACATACATCCTGATTTAAAAAGAAAATATCTCTGATAAACTGGAGATATGCGTTCACACGTTCTATCTCAAAATTAAAAGGTGATTGATTTATTCGCACCAAACAGCCTTAGAGCACATTTTTCAAAATTGTGGATTAATGCAGAATACCCATACTCAACCATTTTGAATCATTTTCTTTCGACGGATTACTCCGGTCGTTATCGGCATACATCGATCGTGTTCAGGACTATATCGGTTTAATACGAATAGTTCCGGCTCAGACCGAGGTATACCGAGATCGACTACAGTAAGTTGACGAAAAATATGTTTCAAAATGGCGGATAATGGGTATTCAACCTTAAGTTATTTTCATTACAAATGATAAACAAAGGCGAAGTTAATATACCTCTAAGCATTTTCGTGTGGGTTTTAACACTGTGTCTTGTCAAATCTTTCAGTAAGCTTTCCTAATAATGAATACGTTATTTACACGGATCTTAACGCCATGTCAACAATTATTAACTTATGTAGTGACTCTCTTGGGTTCACCAATACTAGAGCTTTTTCAAACGACTCTCCCATGAAACAATATGAACCAGTGAGGCTTAAACCCGGGAGCCACGAGTTCTAAGACCGCCAACCACTGGGCCGCGATGAACCCTCCCCATTTCCACGAAACCAGCAACGCCAATGGCGAGGATCGAACCACTAACTCAGAGATCACATGTCCACCATATCAACAATAAGGCCAATGAAGACCCATCTTTGTTTTGAACTTATTCGCCTTAATTCACAATATTTACAATGTTGTATGTAGCAATCGGAACTACTAGGGTATTTCCGTGAGCTGTGAAATACACCTCGGATATCATTCGGAACACCTCGGTCATTTCTTAAAATAACCTCGGAGGTAATGGGGAGCCATTTTTGAAAGTAGGTCAGCAACGAAGGGCCAATCGTATCAACTCGGCAATCCCCGTCACAAGCCGGGGATTACCGGAAAGAGCTGATTGACAAAATATGTAACAAAGATGTGTTCATATGATCATCTTTAATGAAAAGGGTAAAAAAAACATTTAATTGTGATATATAACCAATTTGTGTGTATTTAAATACACATTTAGTGCCTGTGTGCATTTTGCGTTATCCACCGGAAATAAGGCGAATTACCCCAGGATTTCTGGTGTATTCATGTACTGCCTACGAGGTATATCTACCGACTTGTTACGGGGATTGCCGAGTAGATACGATTGCTCGGATATAAGTGTAGGGTTACAATTTTTCGGGTAAATCGGCATCCGGCAATTAACTCATTTTCTAAGCGTGCACGTTAAGTAGTTCAATGTGTATGGAAGTGCTGGACATCCTTTCAAATCATTTTTTATCAGTAACTCATACCAAATGGCGCAATTGTTGTTGTGACATGTATAATTGTTTCCTCAATCAAATTTCACGACTTTTAAGATTTCACATTTACGATCCATTTTTAAAACGAAAGTAAAGTGACGTCATTCTCGCGGGAAACAATATGGCGTCATCCCTATTATTTCAGAGGTGTTTTCATTGGATAAACCCGTTGTGTTCAGATTGTGTCTGTAGCTTGATTTTAAAACAACATTAGTTGACTGAAGATGTGTTCTTAGATACAAACGTTTTTTCACCGCTCTATTTGTTGACATCATAAATGACATTTTGTGATAAAAAAGACTTAACAGAACAATAATTGGCCGAAATAAGGAAACCTGTACAGATACAGAGAAAAGGGAAAATGGCTAAGAGTGGAATATTTCATGGAAAAAACAATACGTTTTTATTTTTGCTGAAGAGTATCTTGTAAACTCGATAATGATAAAAAACATATCCTGTATCTTTGAGAAACTCTTTTCTTTTTTAAACGATGGCATCTTTATTTCAAGAGAAATAGCTTCAAATTCAAATCCATTTTCATTTGCCATCTGCAAAAGTTTACGAAACCATGTCAAAAAAGACTTGCATTTGGCAATTAAACTTTGGATATGCCTTGTTTCATAAACACTCTAAATAAAAAACTAAAAAAGAACCAAAAAAAGCCACACACACAAAAAGAAAGAAAAAGACACAGTGCAACGTAAATGACTAAACAGCTGAATTCCATTATTTTGCAATATTGACCCCTCTTTCAACTTATGCCGTAACACTCAAGTGGTTTTTCCATGACCTCTGATTCCATATTTAGAACTTCTTACCTTCAAAGACGATATGTAAAGATATCTTGTATGGTTCATTAAAAAGTTTAATTTTTTTTCTTTATATAAATACAGTGTTATGGACAAGAAGCATTTATCTACGAATATCATATTCTATCTTATTTCAAGATAGGGATCAATTGGTATGGCAAAATCCTCATCGGGGTTTTCATAACAGTAAAGTGAACATAAGTCGAAATTTGACTGACGTCTGTAGTTTACTAGTGAAATACAATGCTACGTGATTACCGAAGCGTTTTCCCCCATTCCTTTTGAATTTAACGGCTTTTTACAATAAAGACGATTTAAATGTTACTCAATATTACCTCTATTCGACGCATCTGTTATAAAACTATTAAAAAACACTGTGACAAGAGGATGAGTTCCTCTTTGTGATCATTTCACCATTCCGAAACAAAGATTATATCCATGAACATAATCATATATGGGGATTAAAAGCCCTGTCAACAATGTTTTAGTTCCTTTACAGCTTTCCTGGATTCACCAGTACTATGCATGACTTTGTTATGTCCTTGCTTAACACATTACCAAACAGCGACGACATTTGACCAGTTTGCTGGAGATGGCTTTAAAAAACATTGTGGGAAAAGGAGAAATTGCTCGCGACGAGCAATGTTTTCTACCCTATCAGAACATCATTTCCCAATTTCATCAAATGTTGATACGTCGTCTGCAATCTACTTCAATTTGGGACAGTCGACAATTTAACGTTTGGTAATGGATTAAGGACATTCCCACGATAAATTCCAGTGTCGCTGGTGAGGCTTGAATCCGGGACCCCCATGTCACAGGTCCTACACCATCACCACCGGACCACACAGGACCCTCAGTATTACAAATAAAGCATATCATTTCAAGTTTAACCGTTTGCTGTTGCTTCCAATTTTGACAAACAAAGACTTCCCATTTAGTGAATGGGTAAATCTTACAATTCCACTATTGACGATGCAATCGGAAGACATTGCACGTAAGCAAGGTTGTTCGATTCATTAAGTTTTTCTCATCGTGCTATATCGGGTCAAAAAGTTAATGGGTCTAAAAACAACTGTTGAACTTGACTCCAAACGTAAAAAAAACCTTTCCAAATCGAAAAATATTTATCCTCAAAGTCAAGTGCCTACGTGCAAATATTCATACTGTTGTTTCTTTTCGTCGGGTAACATTAGACGACCGAGAGTTTTAAACAAAGACGTCATATTTTAGATATCGTAATCAGTACGTTCTTGCAAACAGGAGGGAAGGTACATTCAAACAAACAATGGTATGTTATCTTAAAGGAGCTTGTTCACAGATAAGAGGAAATTTTACAGTTAAATATAAATCTCATTAAAACTTTTTTTTATATGGGTTTTACATCACATCAACATTATTTCAGTTATGTAGCGATGCCCGACTCTTAATAATGGAGGAAGACCCCATACTCAACTGCCCATAGGGGTTGGTCAAGGCGGGTAGAACCATCGGCATTCCGTAAGTCGGTCGGGAGACTGCCTCTCATGCAAATCCATATCCCTCTCAGGATTTGAGCCCACGCGGAGAGGGGCCATGTGATTTTAAGTTCTGTACTCTAACCACTAGGTCACAGATTCACTTTCCAAACGGGAATGGCCAAATGAAGTGTTTTAAGATTACATTTGTAAGTCCGAAAAGCTTCTAATGTGTTACACATGTCCTTCTTTGAATACCGTCTTTTAGAAGTCTCTCGGAATAAAGACAGAAATACAACGTAACCTAGAATTCATTGCAACAGCGCTAATCCCAATTGGATTATCTACGTAAAGTGTGTCATTACTTGGAACACAACCACTGTCCTTCCTGAATATACCACCAGACCAACGACATTTGATTGCTTTCCAGAAGCATTTAGCACACCACCCTCACCCTTATTGTGCTGGAACCGATTTCCTTCGTATACAAACCGGTTAGATCCAGGCCAGCCGCCAAGTTAATTGGCGGCTGGCCTGTGATCTAACCTGTTTGCTACTTTGTGTATTTTTCCTCATCAATATGAACGAGATATTTAAGGTTTTGGAAAGCAGACGAACCGAAAATCTATTCTTAGAAAATAACCAACTATTCTAAGGGTTAACAAGAAGCACACACACCAATACATGAGACAATTTTATAACGTTCGTTAACTGATTGTGGTTTACAATCCATTTATCCAACACAGAACACGCGTTCATTGTTTTCCATGAGATATAAGCGAGCCATTTGCACATGGTCTTCATACGTTTGTCGATTTGGTTACTTATGTTAGTATATTCTACGTTTGCAAACAATGATTTCAGCACAACTCGCTCGATGTTTTTTTCCAAAAGAGGTTAGCTCTCGTTGAAAATGATGGAATGTTTATTATTTTTCATGAACGATTAGCGAGCGATCTCTTTCCAAACAAGGTTTCAATACGTATCTTGTTGATAACACGCATCACAATATGTTGGGTTTACAAATCTGGAACCAAAAGAACTGCCGATCTTTTGTTTTAGCGATATATCAGCGATTTTAGTGAGCAATATTCACAAGAAGGTATCAATACATATCTCATTGATAACACATTGATAACACACTTTTAAACAATTTCTAGTTTACTAACAATGGAATAAATGCAACTCCAATGTTATTCTTTTTCCAAGAGAAATTAGTGAGTCATTTTTCACCACAATGTTTTAATACGTATCTCAGAATAGTCGAGATTTATAAAACATGGAATCATCGCAGCTCCCATTATATTGTTTTCAACAACAGAACTATATTGAGGTTTCTTACCAACAAGGTTTAGATATGTATCTCATTGATGACATGCATCAACGTATTCTAGGTTAATAAACCATGAAATGATAAACATAACCCCTTTTCTCACAGGAAAGCTTCAATAGGTATCTTACTGATAACAAACGTTTGAACATTCTAGGTTTACAAACATAGAATCACAAAAGTCCAGATTGTTGGTTTTCAACGACAGATGAGCGAAATTAGAAATCTATTATCACAACGAGGTGTACATAAATATCTCATTGGCAACATAATTCAAACAGTTCTAGCCGTACAAACCATAGAGTTACAAGGAATGAGATCGGCGAGTTATTTTTCACAACGTAGTTTCAGAAGGTTTCTCACTGATAACACATAACAAAACAATTTAGGTTTACAAACCTAGAATTAACAAAAATCCAGAATGTTTGTATTCAACGAGGTTTGCGAGGTTTGCAAGCTTTTTTCACAAGGTTTCAATACATCCCTACTTGGCACCATACTTTAAAGGCCCATTAACGGAGATTAATGCTATATCAAACTACAATATTTAGAAAACTTTTGGACAGATTTAAATAGTTTTCATCAGAGAATACCATCAGCACAACTTAAAAATGAAAGTTAACCAGAAATAACCCAGATAAGCAAGTTTTATAATTCAGATTTCCTGATTCTTCACCTCTGATCTTGACAGTTGATACACACATTTTTGAACCGACCAATCAGAATTCGGTATTTTGAATATGTAAACAAACAGGTTGTTGATAAACATGATTGAATTGGAGACAAATGTATTCACTAATTTTAAATAAGTCTATTTAATAGGGTCTCAATGCATTCCTAAACTAATTCTCATGACTTTTATGAACATAATAAAAGAACTCCATATATTCTTTCATTAATCTATTTGTACTCTTCTCCTTTGATGTGCCTTTAAACAATTCTTGCTGTACAAATCATGGAGTTACAAGTTAATAAATAAGTGTGCCATTTTTTACAACACAATTTATATAGGTATTTCAATGCTAACACACGTATAAATATTCTAGGTATATAAACCACTGAATCTACACAACTCCAAATTCCCCCAGTTCAATATTTCTAATGGAATTCCGCGCTGAATTTTCACAACGAGGTGTCTTCTCGAATTTCAATGAAATTTAGCCTTCCAATTATTAGCAGAGGACCTACTCATTTGTTCAGGTAAATTGGAACCCTTTATTTACATCCACAGAACTCTACAGAAAATTACCGATTTTTTTAAAAGAAAAAAGAAGTTCAAAGACCAAATCGGGAGACTAATAAAAACACGAACTAATTAGATACTTCTTTGTTCTTGGTTTTATGCCGTTTTCAACAAATAATCAGTAATAGTGTAGCCTTTTTTCCAGACGATATATTTTTTATCCGCTGATTGAGTGCGATGGTACCATTGTAACAGCAGGTTTTAATCTAGAATCATGCATCTGCCAGGAGAAAAATTAATTGAATATAACTAAAGAATTTTACTGCTAAGCTTCTTATCCCACTTATGTATGCGAGTATGCAGAAAATTGTTTATTCTTATATACAAACAATTCTCCGTTTATCACCTAAATAACTTGAGCCTTCCTGGAAAAAATATCTTCCAGTTCATTCCATTCAAGCCTGATAAAAAATCGTCTGGAAATTCTCTCATTTTTAGCCGTATAGTGCTGGAACCGAATTCATGCTCATGCTAACAGGTTAGATCCAGGCCAGCCGTTTGCCTGTGATCTAATCTGTTTGCTACACTGAATATCTTCCCATATAGAAATTCAGCAGACTTTGCAGGTTTTGGAAATCAGACGACACAAAACTCTACTTTTTGAAAATTACCCAGCATTCTAAGAGTTAAATGGGCAGTACGAGAATCTTATAGGATAGAAAATGCGTTTGTCCCTTGAAATCGTACCATCGCATTACATCGTCATAAAAGACGATCATAAACTGAATCTAACTTCCTCTTGCGAACCTAATTCGTTTATCCATTGGAGTCGTTCACCCATCTAGCTTACACCTTGCAATAGTTACTGACGTTTCGTCAAAGATAAACAGGAACCACTGTGACAAAAGGTTAAATCGCTCAAATGGGTCGTTTTTCAAAGGGAAAATTGTTAATTCTAAAACATATCAGTCTTATTTTTTTTTATACATTTTTTGAAATACAATATTCCTTACTTCATAGTAAGGACTGATTTTCCCCTGACTTTAGATCATACAGTCTAACTTGTGTTAAGCAGTCCCCCTTTTAAGCAGCCAACCTGCCTTAAACAGCCACTACAGAAAGTCCCATTGTTAGATTTATAGTGTAAATCAATTTGTGTTAAGCAGCCAAATTGTCTTAAACAGTCAATTTAATCTGTCCCATAGGCTGGCCTCTAAACACAAGTTTGACTGTATTTTGAAAGGCGCAAAAATGATTAAATCATTTGGCGCAAGAACACAGTATTATCTGTACAGCCATCATCTCATGTAGCAGTATTGCGATTTCGATAATTCTAAAACTTAACGCCAATTTCAACAGTGTTAAAGTTATGTAACCACAGTCAACAAAATTACTAAACAACTTACGGAAAATATTTGCGTAAGTCAAAACTAATAAACATTGATATTATCTTCAATAAAAGGACAATATTGCAATGTGACACGTCATTGGAAGCGTCTCGGAGAGACGATACCAATGATGTGTTACTTTGCAATATTCCTTTGCCAAATATTGAAATAAAAGGACTTGTTGTTTTAGACTTACGCAAATCTTAAGCGTAAACTGTTTAGTAAAACGGTACCCTGGAACTCTTACACAGAAACTGCGTCTGCGAGTCACTGAAACCATTCCTTTGTTTATTTAGATGGGTTTTACATCGCGTCAATAATATTTCAGATATGTTGCAATGCTCGCCTCTTGATGATGGAGGATGACCCCAAAATCAACTACCTTTAAGCGCTGGTCAAGCCAGGAAGAACTATCGGTATTCCGTAAGACTGAGACCCTTCAGCCATTTGCTCACTGACAAGGGACATGTATTTTCGAAAAGGGCTTAATGCCGTGTCAACAGATTTCCAGTTATAGACCTATATACTTGTATAAGGAAAATATTGTAATTCACTGATACTAGTCTTTGGCTCTGAAGTGTGCTGCTTAAGAACACTTCCGCTAATCAAGGGGCAGTGATCAGTATCAAACACGAGACCTGCGAGAAAGAAGTTAACCACCTTAACCATTAAGTCATACTGGGACCCCAAAGAGACAAAAGGTAATGCTTATTCATAAATAACTATAAACTAAAAAAGTCCAGTCAGGCTTAACACTATATTGGAATCGAACCCGAGACCCATGATTTGAAGGCTCTCCACCTTAACCACTGGGTCATACATGAACTCTTAAGAGATAAAAAGTAATTATGATTTAAAATCAACTATAAACTATAATATCCAGAGAGGCTCTCTTCACAAAAGACAAACACCAGTAACGTACAATATAATTGAAAACATGTTGAGGCGATGTTAAAGCCTCTTAAAACAAATTACACCAACACACTAATACATTCTTAAAAGTCTAGACGTTTTCTGTATTGCAGTTAGGAGAGGAGCCAGCAATTCTGTTCGTATGGTGCTTAACGCCGTATCAACAATTCTTAAGTTATGTAACAGCATTCCACCAGTATTAGGCTAGGGCTCTGAAGTGGTTTGCCAAATATCACTCATACGAAACCAGAGGTGTTGGTCCGGCTCGAATCCGGGAGCCCCGAATTCTAAGTCTGCAACCTTAACCAGTAAGTCGAATATAAACCTTTCACAATATAAGAATCGTCGAGCGTCATTCGTCTTGATCCGGGGACATCTCTCATTTAACAAGATTATAAGCGGCTTAATATGTGATAAACTAATTTACTTTATTAAGTCTACAAAACATTATAAGACGATAGCTTCCTCAATTCCAGGCGAATATAACCTTGGGTATCTAATAATCTCGCAGACATATGAAACTTGCGCGCAGGAGAAATATCCCAATCGGAAGACTTAAATTGCTGATGTCGGTTATTATTTGTGATTTATCGACATTTTCAACAATTTTTCATTCATTTCGCATTGTTACCGGGATCTAAAGAGGTCACAGCTGTTTTAAACCTGATGGACTTGTAGTTTTGCAGTCATAAACTACTCCCCATTGCCAGGAATGGCATAATCGCTTGTGGTGTCAATTAGAGAAAGCCAACGAATACAATTAACTATCAACGGATTATATTATCATGTAAATGGTTTAACACCATATCATCAATGTTCGAGATATGTTACGCGTTCCTCTATTCACTAGTAATAGGCTAGCGCTCTATCGTGTCTCGTAACCAGAATCAACAATTTGAAGTGAATGATATCTTTTAAATTAATTTGTTTCACAATTGATATAAGAACAAAAAAGTTTAAACTGAACGAACCCATTACATGTAAAATTGAACCAGATTATACATGACAATAATTTAATGATCCAATTTGAGTAAGATCCGCTTTTCATACGTTCGAATAAGGTCAGTAAAATTCAATTAAGGGAATTAGTTGGAATAGATATAATTTACCTTCTGTGGAAATTTAAAAAAAAGTTTGAACTTACTGTTACGATGTAATGAAATACGAAAGCAAAGGATATCAACTAAATAAGAACAGTAATTTATAAATATACTTTTGTTATACAAATATTAATGCCAAAAAGTATAATGCGAGATCCTATCTCACTAGACAAATAATACAGAACTGCACGGCACGTTTTGTTCCGAACAATTTCTTTAAGCTTAACACTCTATTTACAGTTCACTTAATTTCCAATAAGTTATTATTATTTATTTCAAATAAAATCTTATAACTCAGCTCTTTCCTACCAAATTAAATTCTTTGATAACTTAAGTTAATACAAAAAACATTTTATTCACCACTATCCGTACATACGTCCTACCACAGTGCTATCTTCACGCATACAGCCGAGTTTCAGACCTCGAGTAGTTATTGGGAGAGAAACGCGAGAGCTAATTTCGTTACGTATGTTACCAAGCACGGTGGAGAAATATCTAGTAACATAAAACACAAATCAAGGGTTCAGTGCAATACTATAATAAGTGCGTCATGTTTGTGAATGTTTCAAAGCTGACTTCTACTTCTACGTTCACACGTTGTTCTGTCATATTTGACAATTATATAACGATGCGTTCGAAAAAGATTTAAAAGCCGATAAAATGATAAGAAAGTAAGAAGAAAAGCAGACAAGATAATCATGCAAATAATGAAAGAATTGAAACATAGAAAAAGTTTCTAAGGTTGGTTTCGCACCATCAGAGCAAGACCAATCCAGCTTCCAAGGCGGTACCAGGGTGCGATACCTCACTGACTAGGGTGGGAAGCCCTGCTGATACAGCTCTAGTACTCACAGCCGGAGGAGAACGGGTACTTAAGAAAGGCAGACTTGTGTACTGTCACCCTACCACTATGCTTGAGTGAGGCCTTTTGGAAAGCTAGGTGCCTACATATTTTACCAAATCTGACCCCATTAATGAACCGAGAATCACAAACAATTGCATACAGTGAAGCCTCGTTTATCCGGACACCAATTATCCGGATGTCTCGCAATCCGAACGAAATTGTAAGGGGACGGAATAAGTTTACCAGTTTGTTGCAGACGACTTTTGAAAATATTGTGGATAAAGGAGAAATTGCTCGTGACGAGCAATTTCTCCTTTTCCCACAATGTTTCCTGCCATATCAGAAGATTATTTTGAATTTTATCACGTTTTGAAATGTCGTCTGCAAACTCTTTCAATTTGGGACGGTCGACAATTTGGCGTTTGCTAAAGGGTTATAAGTATTCACGTGCTTACAGACTGTTTAAGACTTTATGTGTATAATAACATGGTCTGCTTCATTAGTCCGTATAATTCGGTCATCCGGAAATTTTGTTGGGAACGGGTGTGTTCGGATTAACGAGACATCACTGTATATTTCAATGCTATCTTATTCTTACATTGCGTCAATCATGTTAGCAGTTATATCGCGCCACCCTTCTATTTATGGATGCGAAAAGACTAGTGCCTTTTTGCGTGATATAACAGGGACCTAAAAGGGGCATCTTCCAAATTGGAAATTTCTTTAAAATCGTGCAGTTTTACCAAAATTTCAAAATCGTATCAACTATTTGGCTTCCCATTTCAGGAAAATTCAGCAATAAAACTTTCCAAAATTAACACACCTAGGACTCTTCTCAATTCAAGGCGAAAACATTGACTCCTTACTTTACTGACCCTAATGCCTGTCAAGACAGGTAGAACCATCGGGTAGAAACAACAACAACAACAATAACAACAACAACAACAACAACAACATCAAAATCAACAATAACAACAACAACCACAACAACAACAACAACAACAACAACAACCACAAAACATGATATTACCGCGATTTGAACCCACGTGGAGAGTTCAAAGCCAAGTTCAATACTCTAACCACAGGGCCATGGGGTTCCCTACTTAATGAATACGATTGTCTATCAAGACCATTTTAGTAATTTCCTTCTTCCCTCCCCCGCTAATCAAATATAGATATCCCACAAAAGAAACACACCCAAATGTTGATCGGAATGTCGCAAAAATACTTTCGTAAATAATAGGACGAACATTTTTTATCCCGGAAGTGATTTAAAGACAATGGAGAAGATTGTTTCTTTGAAGACGGAATAAGCCTGTAAACTATGTACTTGCTATGTAACTGTTTGTGGCACGTTACATTGTATGTTAGGGCAGCTAAAACATGGTCAGCGAATATGACGTCAATTCTAATGAGATGCTGTGAGTTCAATGCCAGTAAGTAATTTAAACATGTTTATTTTTCATCGATTGTGAAACAAGTTCTCACAACTTAAATTTGCAACTCTCGATTCGGCTTCTTGGAAACATAACCAGGTCTCGCGCCGAATGTGAATTAATGAAATATCGCAAGGTGGATTCGAACCCACAACCCTCGTGTCTTGAGGCCACCGCTTTAACCCTGAACCACTGTCCTCTTTAAGCCGCTTTCAATAGTTTTTCAGGTATATCACGACGGTCATTGTATCTACAGATGCTCTTGGTGAATCCCAATCAGTACTGCAGATTTGCCCTTCAAGAATTGGTGGGTTAAATTCTAGGTTTATAGCCATTTTCACACTGTAAGAGGTGTCGCAATAACAATATTGCCTGCATAACCCATGCCGTATTAGCCAAACAAGTTAAAATGTAAACGACCAACCGAGCAATACCATCACAAAATGATATCTAGGTTAGCTAGTTGATTTAGATATAAAAGGCTAATAAAAGGGACTAATGCTATATTTTCGTGGCTTTCATGAACATCATATAAGAACTCCGTATTTCATTTTCCAGTAACTCATTTGTACTCATCTCCTTTCAAGGGCCTATTAGCTTAGTTAAAACATGTCATATGTCCGATTTAGCAAATAATATACCGCCAACAACATTAATATACATGTCATAGAATCATTAAGCATTGGCAAAAGGGTCAAGGCACATGTTCTCAGAACTTAGAAACGGTCATTCCCTGAATTAAGATCGGATTAGACACATGTCACCCAGTAAGGTATTAAAACACACCGACTATCCCTCACCCCCACTATCCCCAGCCCCCATATTAACATTTGAGATTCGCCAAAATTTATAACAAAGACCAGATGCCAATGATAACAATACGATACAATTTTCTTTGCAATGAAATACAGTCATTTGCATATTAAAAACTAACAAAATTGATTTCAAATAGTACGGATGTTATGATAGACCAAGCCATTGGTGATGAGGAACATCAAGTGAATGTGATGTGGTTGAAATGTTTTGTATCAAAATATTGCTGTTATAAAAATATTTAGCCACTATTTTCTTTTTGTCCTAAGCGTTTCAAATGTGTCAAAGACTTGGCCACCGGTTGAAATATCGTTTAAGGAATTTTTCAGCGTATTTCTAGACAGCGTGCGTGTTTGTTTAGAAATGTGCGTTTCAAAGCCGTGTAAAAAGTATTTCAACTATTTAACAGGATTTTCTGGATTTCAATAGTACACAGCAGGGTACCGTTTTACTAAACAGTTTACGCTTAAGATTTGCGTAAGTCTAAAACAACAATTCCTCTTATTTCAAAATTAAACCAAGCAATATTGCAAAGTAACACATCATTGGAATCGTCTCTCCAAGACGCTTCCAATGACGTGTCACATTGTAATATCGTACTTTCATTGAAGTTAATATTCATGTTAATAAGTTGTGACTTAAGCAAATATTTTCCGTTAGTCGTTTAGTAAAACTGTACCCAGGGCTCAGCAGTTTTTTCCCGAAAGGACACTCCCACGAAAAATCAAATCAATTTAACAAAAAGACTAATTAATGGTTTATAAAGTATTTAGCACAGGATGCGTGTAGGTAAGGCGTTCAACTTATCACCACACTATTACAATGTTTAACCACTTTGTTTCAGATGGCTCTGGAAAACATTGTGGGAAAAGGAGAAATTGCTCGGAACGAGCAATTTTTCCTATTCCAACAACGTTTTCTATCCTATCAGAAAATCAATTTCCAATTTCATCACATTTTGAAATGTAGTCTGGAAACTCTTTGAATTTGGAACAGTCGAAAAATTCGGCGTTTGGTAAAGGGTTAAGTAATCTTTCACTGCAGCTGCTAGCATTCTCGCTGCAGACAGGAATGCACACTAATACATCACGCTTGTCAGCTTTGATAACTATACTATTTTTCTTTCACAACTTCAATAAACATTTGATCAACTGGAATCACAACCTGATCTTTAAACTTTTGATCAGATGTGGTAATCCCTCAGATTCTCGCATATCGATGGTAAATACTTGCTTTTGCTGACATTTGCGTTCACCTTTGGTTCGTTCTGAGTCCTGATTGGTCGATATTCAAATGAGTCAAATATTGTTCATTCAGAAGTGAGAATTTGTGAGTCTATCAAATAATAGCCATCTCAATACTCTATCATCTTTGGTCAATGGTATTTTGAGCTTATCAAATATTGACCAATTAGAAGTGAGAATTAGTAAGTCTCTTAAATTATAGCCGTCTTGATACTTTATTATCTTTAGTCCATTGCGTTTTGAGCTTATCAAATATTGACCAATCAGAAGTGGGAACAAGTAAGTTTCTTGGGTTATAGCCATGTTAATACTTTACCATCTTTGTCCCATGACATTTTTGGCATATCAAATATTGGCCGATCAGAAATTGGAATCACTTTAGTTGAAATTTACCAAACGGGGACAGGTTGATTCGAACATGTTAAAAATAGACAAGTAAGTATTCAAGAACAAACACTGAAATAAATAAAAACGTTTGATTCGGTTAACATTGGGATTTTCATGAAAGGTAATTCTAAGCCCGACTACTGGGAGGTCATTGGTCCAATCCAGCTTGACCAGCCCTTATGAACAGGTAAATTTTAAGTCTTTCAACGTTGCTCGAGAGTCTTAACCCTTTCCATAACAACACATTTTCGACTGTCCCAAATTGAAAAGAGTTTGCAGACGACATTTCAAAATGTGTTGACATTGAAAAACATTCTTCAGATATAGCAGAAAACCTTGTGGGAAAAGTATAAATTGCTCGTCACACGTGCTCCCCACAATCTTTTCGAAAGTCGTCTGCAACAAAGTGGTCAAATGTCGTA
This sequence comes from Cerastoderma edule, assembly GCA_947846245.1. Lineage (NCBI taxonomy): Eukaryota > Metazoa > Mollusca > Bivalvia > Cardiida > Cardiidae > Cerastoderma > Cerastoderma edule. Next base: position 1,001,721 of record OX401414.1, read on the forward strand.
ATTGTTTGGGAATGGGTTAACACATTAACACCTAATCTAAGCCCTACCTGTACCTCTGGCTTCGTTGGATTGTCCTATGGCCTGACGCCAAGAGACCTAGCTAATTTCTTGCGATCCCAGGAAAACACGTAATACTGAAAATCTGAAGAAAATGTGTACACTATTTTACAAAAAATTAAGTCAAAACACAAGAATGGGCAAATAATAAGCTAGAAACTTAAAAAACGGGGAAACCCATCTGGTTCCACACACACATCGATTAATTTCTTTGTACCCTGTTTTCCAGATTACAAACAGGATATGCGTTCTTTATTTATAGTTTTATCAATAGAATTGATGGGAATTGTTTTCTCTCCAAAGGTATGTTCCCTCCGATGTCTCTTGAAAATGAGAAAAAGCTGTGCTGAACAAAAACCGATTGTCTAGAGTAAAGTTTGCGCCAAGCATGATGTCTGGAAAAGGGGCCCACCTGTGAAGCCAATGTCCTTAGGCCTACTAGTTAATACAAACTTAACCATGCTGATGCTGCCGATGATGATGATAATGATGATGGTGCTACTGATGAAAATGATAGTGTTTGATTTTATTTCCAAACAATCAATAAATATGATAGTGAAAGGTGTCTGAGTCCTTTTTATCTCGTAATAAAGTACACCTTACTTGGACGCTTCTTTCGAAGAGACCCCATAAACAAGTTGGACAAAAGGATAAATTACTCAAAAAAAGATCCGAAATAAGAAAATCAGTATCTACCGATTTTAGGATTTGAACCCCACGCAGAGAGGGAGCATGTAATCCCATATTCAGGGCTTGTAACATTTGGTACAAAATCTAAAACAAAATATCCAAGCTTGCAGCAGCATGGAAACCAACAAAATTAGAAGAAAATCCGTTCAAATTTACGCATTTCATGAAAAATGCTGCTAAAATGTGAGCACATTGAATACAGACAATGTATTTTTGTGTCGATCAATGCGCGTTTTGTTTTACGTATAACGCCTAACTTCACCTACAATATACCTGCTATGTTCCTGCTATTATTTCCACGTTCTACAATCTAGAGATAACTGCTCGGGTAATGTGATAGGCCTTAGGAATATACGTGTTGAAATTTCGTTTAAAGATCGCTGCTTGTACTATCAAGAACGGAGTTTCGCAGCTATCAAAATCGTGTCGATCTTAGAATTGATTGATTTCACCTTAGAATGAAGGTATTGTTTAATGATGAAAACGGGCGTTTTTTCTCTTGTTCCGAAATATATCAGATCATCTAGAAGAAGGAAAAAAACTTGTAAAACGAGGCTCGCTCTCTAAACGATTCGCACTAACTGATCTTTGAATCCATAAACATACGTCCTCTCCGTTTAACAAATTGCTATTTTAAAACATTAGTACTGTATACATGGTTTTAAATAGAGTTGATTTTGTTTCTTGTGGGTTATACATCGCGTCAATATTTGGCTACTTATATTACGCTACTGACCTTATAAATGATGAGAGAAAACCCCTTACTTAACATACCATATGGTCTGGTGGAGACGGACAAACCATTCCCGGGAAACTTACTCTTGAAGACTTTTGGACACACTCGCCCGTCGACTGCGATTTCTATGCCGAGTGTTAAACGTAACACCGTTATAAAGCATGGATTATCATATACCACCATACCTGGATAGTTGGTGGTCAACTCATGTGGGGTACACAATATGGCAGGCAAGCATTGGTAAAGGTTAGTGGGAAAAAGAAAAAATACCTGTTGCGCGACCATCTTGTTCGGACATAAAATCGTAAACATTGGTTTCGTGATTTCCGCGCCTGTTTCTCAAATTAAATGTATCTATATGTTTTGCTTCTTCGACAGTATTTGCTAAGGTGTTATTCTGCTCACAAATATTGTATATACACATGAAGATTTGTATATCAATCTTGTTTAATTACTTTGTAAACATTTGAAACAGAAGTCAGCTCTCTTGAGTTTGAAATAACAATAGGTCGGTGATAAATTACATCGTACGTATGGCTGTAAATACAATATCTGTCTATGCTTGGTACAAAACTATAATTCCACTGTTGTTTTTACGAATGTAAAATGTAATTGTAATATCGCAGCTCTTTAAAATGTTGTTCTTTCAAAACTGCAACATGGGAAATCCTACTTAAATCTTCGCATCGTCCCATCATAATGTTCCAGAGAAGCAAAACGAAGGGGCGTTGATTCATTCATCATGGATATTACATCACGTCAGTATTTGTTCTATAACGTCGCGAATTCCAATTTCTTATGATAGAGGAAGACCCCAAAATTGTAAAGCCTGGAAAAATTATCTACATTTTGTAAGAGAAGCGAGAGAGGACCTTTCATGAAAAGCCAAATGCCGTCAACGGGATTTGGACCCACTCGAAGTGGGGTCATGTGATTGCAAATTCTATAATGTAAACACTGGGCAACGGAGACCTTCACATTCATGACATGTTTATAAACTATCTGATGAATTTCAGACTTTTCATTCTCAGTTAAAGACAAATCATAGGTTAAGGAAAATACAAACATTTTTTAGTAAAGGCACCTTTGAAATATATATATCAATTGTTAGCAATAGAAACCCCAAAACGAAATGATAGTTTTCTATCATAAATCTTGTGTTTTGGGAGAAAAACCCGAGAAACCAGCTTCACAACGAGGATTAATTGTCTCAAATAAGTTATTGTGATATCAAATGCTGATTGGTGGAATGCCTTGCGAAGCAAATGTATCAATGGATGAAATAAAACAGAGGTATATGCCTTTCCTAAGGAATTTTAACAATGTGACGGAATTTAAACAGAGCATTTTACCTGTATTTTTCGCTGTTAATTCAAACGATACAACTTCTCTCTCTGAGATTAAACATACACTTTTTCTATGTCAAGCGAAAAACGTTATTCTAAAAATATTTGGATTTAATCCCCGTTCAATGGCGGGGATTCTTCCATAGCCAGTGGTGCCAAATCTCTTATTGTGTGGTGTTTAACGCAGTATTAACAATTGTCCAGTTATGTGACGGCATTCCTGGATATACCAGTACTAGGCTAGGACTCTGAAGTCACTTGCTAAACGACACTCCCACGAGACCATAGGTATGGCCAAATATTTACTCCAATATTCGGAAACAATTTAACGTAGACCCGGACAAAGCGGTATAGATAGGTCAGAGTAAAAAACGGGGCGTTCAATGTTCGATCCCCATCGGAACCGATGGTTTAGAGGGAGCGTTTTTGACTAGACACTTCATAGCTCTGGCATTTGTATTGTGAATCTCAGTAATGCCGTTCTATTACTGATTGTCAAACACTTTAACAAAGCCTACACACAAAAACCAATTGTAAATATATGTTGCTTATTTCATAATCAGAAGAAATACCGTCATCAGAAAAGAAGAAAAGCTCCAAAACCGTCAACCCATCTCCAGTGCATTTTGCGTCGTGGCACAGAGGCCAGTAAAAGCAACTTTCCAGTTTGAAATTTGTTTGAGGGCATACAGGTTTCCAAAGCTATCAAAGCCACAACAGCTTTATGCTTTCCAAATTCAGCATATTCATGAAACAAACTCTCAAATTTCACAGGCCTTGGCCTCTTCCCAATCTTTTGTCTTAACCCTTTCCCAAACAATAACGACATTTGACGACTTTGTTGCAGACGACTTTAGAAAACATTGTGGGAAAAGGAGAAATTGCTCGTAACGAGCAATTTCTCCCTTTCCCACAAGGTTTTCTGCTCTATCTGAAGAATGGTTTTCAATTTCATCACAATTTGAAATATCGTCTGCAAACTCTTTCAATTTGAAACAATAAAAAATTGGTCGTTTGAGAAAGGGTAAAATATATGACCTGATCTCGTGAATTGGTATCATGCGTCGGTTTTCGTATGGTGCATATCTAGTGCCAGGAACTGGTTTGAATGACGAAGTAAGACACCACAATCCGCGCATTCTGATCATATCTGACAATTTGGAATTACACAGGATACACCATTATTCTTGTCACGAAACGGGGAAACCTTGACATCTATCACCCGTCTATTCCAATAAACCATCTCACGAAAAGTTGTACTTTGTAACACAGTTGAATCCCGTTAGTCTCGTTAATAGCTTAAAAATATTTACATTGAAGATTAACGCCGTTATCCCAATCCTGCAAAAATGTTATTTGTTATATAGTTGATACCGTATCTTATAGTCCTGAAGCCAAACGTGTCAAGTATATATGTCATTCAAACGAAGAACTGACAACGCAACCTCGAACACACCACCTGGCTAAATATGCGATCTTGCATTAAGATAACGTGGAAGTTGTATTAGTTTTACGCCGACTTTGGTATAAAAAGCGTTAAGAAATCCAAACATCTAGTCAAGTGATGTCAGACTTTATCAAGCTTAAAGAATAAAGACAAATATGTATTCCTCATTCAACACATATGCTATATCACATCGTTCATGTTATTTTATACGGCAATGTCGAGCTTTTAAGCCATTTTAGCTTCATTTTAGTTATACAACAACTTTCTTCACCATTGCATGTGTCGTAAACGGTAGTCTTTTTTTAAATCAATTTGAATAAGTATTAAATTATAGGAGACATACAATTAAATCATTGTTTTGATACATTTCGTTCAAGATTAAAGGTTTCTCGTGAAGATAATGCCAAAGCAGAATTGATGCTCTGTTTTTGCAATCAATGTAATCGCAGTCTCTCGGAACGTCTAATTAACCGATTTACAGTTGTCCGTTCGATTTTGTTTGTTGTTCATAAACCTACTGTAACTGGTTCTAAGGTCAACGGCACATGTCTCACTATCCAGAAAGCAGCCATCGAAAGTGACTTCAATAGGCTTAAAATTTCCGTCACTACCGATTCAAAATAAAAAAGTTTAAACTCAACTTAATCAAGCGGCATCCTTTTATGGACACCTTAATACATGTGCTTCGGGATTCTAACCATCAAGGGAAGTGGAAATACTGCTTCAAATCACTTTTACAAACTCATGCGGATTTAACAGAGAAATAAAGAGTAGCCAAATCACAGCACAAGGGTTAAACGTTGCAGTCTCGTAGAGAAGCCACGACTAACACGCTTGTTATCAGAGTTGATCTATTTTCGGAGTAATTGCGAGAAATTGAATATAAAACTTATTTTTTATTTGTCTTTGGCTGATAACTCATTTTGTCTGACATGGATAAGATTCTGTTCTAAGATCTGTCAAATCACCAATCCATCTAGATGTGTTGCCATAGCCAACCGTTCCATGTGGAAACCTTGTGTTAAATATAACATGTTAATAATGTCAGGAGAAGAAATACTCATTTGAATTAAGGTGATAAAAGTATATAGATGATCCTGCTAGAGCGATATATTCCATTTTGAGCAGCCTTACCTTAAATTATAGTTAGAATCCTATTAAGATATCCAACTGGAATAAATAAACGTCTATACATACATGCGACAAATGGCTCTTTAGAAAGGCAAAGCGAAATATGATAAGTCATCCGTGCTCACATGTTTATAAAAGCATATAAGGTTGATTTTACTAAATGATATTGATTCGGTTTGTATTGTTTAATTGGGTCTTTACATCGCGTCAACACTTTTAAGTTAGTCTGAATGCCAAGTTTATCATCAATCTAGTCAAGTTCACACTTTCCTAAAAGCGTGTATGGACCATACAATATACATTTCGTTACTCCGTCTGGGTACGACTACCTCTCATAAAACTTAAATTCTACTATCATTCGAACCCAAGAAGATAGGGATCTTATGGATCCAAGTTCGTTACACTTACCACAAAGATCCCGGAATTTGATTTTAAAGATAAGCCTTATCAAAAGGTGTTTTTCAGCCTCGTTGTACGTTACAAACAGTACCATTACTTTCCGTTTTAGAACCAAATTAAGCTTACCTTAAGAAATACACTAGATTTCCAACTCCTTATCAAGACGAAAGCATTTGTGAAAATTTGCGATTCTTTTACCGGTATTGGTGACAAACAAATACATTAACTTCACGACTGTTTAGTTGTGGTGAAATAACGAACAAATGCAAAGTCGTTGATCGTATAGACAACTTGCTTCTTATTTAAAGCGTACGTAGATTTATTCATAGCAAACAACTTTAAACACTTCTTTCACTAAAAAGGAGAATATAAGTCAAAGGCTAATTGTAAGAGGGTATCCTTAGAAACTTTCCCATATTTAGAAATTCATGGCTGATCCGAATTTAAGACAGACAACATAAAACAATACCATTTTCTCTATGATTAAGGTCGAAATCTCTGGTAAAATGTAAGAATTTCTCAATAGTTCTTCAAAAAGCTTAGATAATCATGAAGAAAAGTAGTAAATTATGGGTTCCAATCTTTTGCATACACATAAAAACTATACAATGCCGATACATACTGAGTCGAAGTGAGCTATTATGTCGACGTAAAGATAAGAGCTTGTTTCTCGAATAACTCGGCGAATCTTTGATAAGCAAACGGTAAAAATAACCCCGATTTATTGTGCCAAACCATAGATATATCGCAATCTTATGCAAGATGGAGCACGGGAAAGCAGATGCCAGCTATAAAGATATGCGGTAACGTATAAAGGTGAAGTAGCATAAATTGTTCTGTCTGAGAGAAATATCTATTGTAAAACGAATTCCCTATTACTACTTTAATCCGTATCGAATACTAGAATGTTATTTACTTTGAGCAACTATGGACGATATCTTTTTTTCATTATGCATTGCAAATCCAAAAAAATATCCAATGTAGGTAGCTGTTACGAAATAAGAGAAGTTGTTCATTATTTGTAATTATCTCTTCAACAAACTTAACTTGAGATTACTCGGGAGAATCCGTGTACAATTACCTTTTGTTCGGGTATCGACGTTTGATAAAGATTAGTTGGGTATTCGTTGAATAGCAATTGTAACAACATGTAAGAACGAATGGCCGAAACGGTCACAATCGAAAGGTCTCGCGAAAGTAAATAAGTCTCAAGTTAAGTTTTTTATAACAATATCCATATCCACTATCTTTTGTTGTCCTGTATTGCTTACAATTATGACCAGTATTTAACTCATTTCAATTAGAATTCGTAGCACATTTGAATTATGAAAGCTTTTGGTGGAATTCATTAGTCACGTGCTAGGGCATAACCTTATTTAAAAGGAAGTTACACACTGAACATGACACAATTTGCAACGGGGAATCTAGGGAATGGGGTCAGAATCGTCTTTTTAATGGACTACAAACATAGACTCTTGTTTCTAAACATGTTCCCTCTTATGGTTGTTTGATAGTACAAGCATAGTGTAAACCATTACTTTCTGTTTGTCAATTGACCTTGAATTAGTCAAAGCTGTGCTAAACAATATGATAGTCTAACTTGTAGAAAAGGCTACAGTCAATAGAATGATTGCATCCCTCATTAATTTTTTTTTTTTTTTTTAGATGGGTTTTACATCACATCAACATTATTTCAGTTATGTAGCGATGCCCGACTCTTAATGATGGAGGAAGACCCCATACTCAACTGCCCATAAGGGCTGGTCAAGGCGGGTAGAACCATCGGCATTCCGTAAGTCTGTCGGGAGACTGCCTCTCATGAAAATCCATATCCCTCTCAGGATTTGAACCCACGCGGAGAGGGGCCTTGTGATTTCAAGTTCTGTACTCTAACCACTAGGCCACGGAGGCCCCCCTTATTAATCGGGAATACTTAAATACCATTTTGATAACTTGCACATGTATCCTATATGACGGTTTGACAAATGAAGGGTCTGTTTCTTGAATGTATATCACCTTTATACTCGTGTACTGATCGACACATGCAGTCATATATCCATCAAGCATCTAAATTTATCTTTTCTCTGTCTTTGGTAGAAAACACAAACGTAAAGTCGATACACTAGTACTTTTGTGAAACAATTTCATCAAACAGCCCAACACACAGAAACACCCTATTTGTAACGACGCAAGCTGTTGGTGTTTACAAGAACAGACAAGGAAACTGAGAAACACCCCCGGACAAACTATAAGTAAAATGCATGTCACATAAAATTTCATTTTTCCTCATTTCTAGCACAACTTACGACGAAAGGTTGTCTAGATGCCAGACAATCTACTTTCATCTCTCATAGAAAATGAAGACTTGAGTAATTTCATATTTGATATGGGACCAGTAGCGGGATGGCCGAGGTGGAATGTCTGTGACGTGTGTATAAAAGGTTTTTAGGTTCGAGAACCTGGCCAAATCAGTCGTATTTATCAATCTATATGGGTTTTACAATGCGTCAACATTGTTTTAGTTATGCTGAGAATGTATGTCTATTATGTGAACTAAAACATTTAACGTACGCAGCTATTTCCTCAAGTATCTCCCACTAAACCAAGGGGAACTCCCAATTAGAATAGCTATACAACAGAGAAGCTTAAAGGTTAAGCACGGGATGGTGATGCTGCGATTAGATTCTTTTTCATTTGGGGTTTTACATCGCGTCAAATATTATTTCAGTTATGTAGCGATGCCCGACTATAAATGATGGAGGAAGACCTCATACTCAACTGCACATAAGGGCCAGTCAAGCCGGATAAAGCCATCGGCATTCCGCGAGTCAGTCGGGAGACACCCTCTCATGGAAATTCATATGCCTCACCGGGATTTGAACCCACGCTGAGAGGGACCACATGACTTCAAGTCTTGTACTCTTAACCACTAGGCCACGGAGGCAGCCTGCCGCGATAAAAATGAAATAAAAGCATCTGCATTTCAAACAATAGAGTTTATTCCCATCGTTTTACAATGATATGTGTTTCAAATATCTGTCTGCTAACATTATGCCGATTCAATGATTGCCAACTGCAATCTTTGGTAATATGATGAACCCCTTTCTTTGCACACGACTATAATCTTTGACCACGTTCTTCCATTTGCCTGTCAGTCTGTGGGATCTATAAACAATGATCACACCTCGATATAACATGGGACGCTTCACACAAAATTATACCAACCAGAATTGTCTTCAAATATCATCAAGGAGAGTAATCAAGAATGGTTAATGTTTCAACGGTCACCGTAATAGCCCAAAAAAACCCATGCTTTAATCGGTATTGGCCATTAAATACAACAAGAACAAAATCCCTCTCATGTAAAACAGATAGGGTGTCAACACAAACAGCCTCGCCTTCACTCCAATCATTTGCTTATTGTTCTGTGTAAGGGTTTAACATCGCGTCAACAATATTTCAGTTATACTTCTATGTCCGACTAAAAATCGAATGTAGATATATCCTTCATTTTACCACCCTTCGGGCCAATCAAGCCGAGAAGAATCTCTGATATTCCTTTTTTCGCCCGAACGACACATTCTCATGAAAAGTTCAAGCCCAACGCATCTTGTTAGTTTGACATACGACAAAGGCAATGTGATTTCAAGCTCACTAACCTCACCACTAGGCAACAGAGGCCGGGTCGACAACAGGAATGGGTGTTTATTTTCGTTTGTTTGTTATAGTTTAACATCGGGTCAATGAGGTTAAACCACTAGGCAACAGATGCCGGGTCGACAGCACGAAAAACATCGCATCTTCTCCGATAAAGATAAATTGAAATGATACCGTCTACATCTTCACACATATTAGGTAAGACTGTACGAGCCAGCTCTTATCCTCCCTTACGTGCAGACATGCTTACGGACCCAATGATAATCCAATTGTCTGGGAATGATGGTGTAAACCTCAAACTAGCCACGTGACTGGACTAATGGGGTTGTGTCAGCTTTCCCTGGACTCAGTCGTCTCTCAGACGTCTATATAAGTGCTAACAACACTACAACAAATAATTTCCTGTGAGTATTCATGCACCCCAGTATTCATTAATTAACCAGTGGTATACATATACATACATAGTCTTTTTCGAGTCCTTTGCACACATAATTTCGAAAGTGCATGTTTGGTGTTTTTCATGCGCCGACAAGATTTTATACACAGACTTACCCGTTTATTCATTGTTGCAATGCCAATGACAAAACGACAAAAATGTCTTGTGAGTATTCGCTAATCAATCAATGGTCTATATGTACTTTAAGAGACTTATTATAGTCCTATCTTTGTACAAATAATTGAAATAAAAACCCATTAGATCTTTATTTTGTTGGGCGAAAAGAACTTACCAATGAAATGCCTCGAAATTATTTACTGCGATCCGAAGACCATGGTGGCAATTGGTGTGTGTTTGATTTTTGACAGATACGCGACACTGTTTCGGTATTTTTCTATTTGTTGAAAGTTCTACCGTATTTAGCTCACGGTTCTTATGAGCAACCACAACATAGGGGTTAGAGAAGCAATGAGAATGTTACTTTGATTGCGTCAGTTTTGTCCCGACTCAGACAAAAATCAGAGATTCATCTTAGGTGCATAACAGATTCTTATGCTTGACATGCTATAAGAAAGCATACAATAATTAATATTGCTTGGACGTAATCAGCGAGTCTAATGTACCGTTTGAACGAGTAATTGTTTAAAACCTGCATTTAATTCAATTAGTGATGAACGTGAATGCTTCATCAAGCAATTATATTTCAATTTAAAATGAAATTCGTTCGGAAGCGTTTCAAATTTGTCGATGATTTCAAAATGTCGACAAGACGTGTCAAAATTAATTGATGATTTATTGTGAAAGATGATTGTGACAATCAATACAATGCTCACTAACAGTGAAGAACCAATTTATTTTTGTCATTTTCTTTTCTTCTTCTCGGACCTTTTACATAACAATGTAAGTTAAAGAATAAAGAATTATTCTAGAAGTTTTAAAAAAAAATGTTTTTAGGAAATTATCATTAAGAAAACTTCTAAATTAAAAGTAATGGCCAGATTCTTGTCATAACTAGTACATAAATGATTTTAGATCGTTTTATTTTACTGTCGATCATGCTAACAAAAGATCAGAATGACTGAAATTCTTTTTACACTTTGTAAACTGTTAACATCGCATCAAAAGCGATTCAGCTATTTAACTATAAATAAGTGCAGAGTTAATCCAGCAGCAGACCACAGGAGTTCTGCTAGTCTGTCTGGACATAATATTGCAAAGCACAACTCTTTCAATCTCGAAGTTTGATTAAAGATACAACGCTTAAGGGCAGAAATGTAATCAAAGGAAATTTTACAAATTAGGAACTGAATGGTGTAAATTTTCATTCGTTTTGATAAAACACATTAACACTTCCGTTATGGCTTCACATCTTGATTCAATTCAATACATCAAGTTCTGTGATTTGATTTGCTTCACACATGAATGTGTCTTTTTGATGAAAGAAAATTGATGTGTGGAACAAACAGGCGATCGCACCAATAATAACGATAATGAAACCGATCTATGACAACCCTCTATGAAAATAAAAATCCAACTTAACAATAACAGATGAATATGAACGAACCATCATTTTAAGATATTCAACATTTGTTTCTTTATTAAGGCATCAAAAAGATATATTTAAACATTTCAAAAATATGCATGCAGAAAATCAGAAAGCCTATATTACTAGTAATTGGGAATGCTCATTTTTTCTATACTTTTATCAAACGCATGTATACAGCAAGTCATAAAGGTTAATTTATATTTATTCCATCATACACGTGCATACAGATAGAAAGAGAGCATATTGTGCTTGGTACTATAAATCTTTCTTTTATGCTGTTTAATACAAAGCAAAAAGTCGCAGAGCGTAGTGTACCTGGATATGTAAGCGTTTTAATTATTCTATAAAATACGTGGGGGCCTCCGTGGCCTAGTGGTTAGAGTACAGAACTTGAAATCACATGGCCCCTCTCCGCGTGGGTTCAAATCCTGAGAGGGATATGGATTTTCATGAGAGGCAGTCTCCCGACTGACTTACGGAATGCCGATGGTTCTACCCGCTTTGACCAGCCCTTATGGGCAGTTGAGTATGGGGGTCTTCCTCCATCATTGAGTCGGACATCGCTACATAACTGAAATAATGTTGATGTGATGTAAAACCCATATAAAAAAATAAATTCGTGCATACAGGAGTCGAAAGCCTAATTTATCCAAACAGGTAGTCAGAAAGCATATCATATCAAGGAGGTGCCTTGGTTATATCAATACAGAATACAGAATATCAATGAAACGTAGACTTTCCTATGAAGACTATTCTTTCTGACTTTCCGATATTTGACAGAAGGATTTTTTAACATTTCTGGTACAATGCCTATTGTACCAGAAATGTTAAAAAAATCCTTCTGTCAAATATCGGAAAGTCAGAAAGTATAATCTACATAGGAAAGTCTACGTTTCATTTGTTCTATATCAAATACATGCCAACACGGAAACCCATAACGCCCAGTATATTACCAGTCATTGGCCACATCGAATTGAAACGTGTAAAAAATGATAGCGTTCCGAATGATGCAGCCGTTATTCGATTGTTATGTTCGTCCATTAAAATTGATGTTTGTTTCAAGGACTAAGGTCATGCAAGGCAATTGTTCTTGGAAATGCACCATGTACCACTGAAAGATCAATTACAGAAATCACGACGCTTCATGAGAAAACCTGACAACTATAATTTTGCGTTGTGTTGCTGTCCAGAGTTACAATCATACTTAAGTGTGCACACATGGTTATGTGAAGATAAACTACAAACTTAAAAAAGCTAAGAAAATTTCGTAAACATGTCATCATATATCTGCTTTATATTTTAACATTGCTTAAAAAGTAGGAACAATATTTCACAAGAATTTGATTTGATTTTAACTTTAAACCGTTTTCAACAATATTATAATAATAATTTGGCGGGAGGTGCCCCACTATGCTCTTTGTATTTCTTAGTAGTAGTATTATAACATATCATTTCCTTTACCAAAAACAAGCCCCTTCTGGGTTTGTGATTTTTGTGAAGCATAAAACTCTATCGCAATTAAATTAAATTGTCATATCGCTTTCATCATGTTTTACCTTTATGAAGTAATTGATGATTTTAACATTATTTGGTGTATGTAGTATTCATCAATTTCTCAATTTCTCAATTATAGCGTTATTCTTGGATTACTTCTAGTATAAGATGTTGTTGCCTCATTTATCCATATATTGGTTAATATCTTGGTTGATTGATGTACTTCCTCTAGATTGTATAAAACATAACACTGTGTTTATTTCCGTGATTCCTGACCTTTTGCTGATGGAAACGAATCGCGATCTATAGACCAATAAACACATAGCCGCCTACTCAATATTACCTCACTTTCTATATCATCTTCAGAACACTTTGACCTCCATGACAAAATATACATTGCTTACATAATAAGAAAGTTATCCTTTTGTCACACTGATTTGTATCAAATATCTGCATTAGTTTGTCATAATCTTTCTTCCTATTCAATGAAACTCATGGGCCTGGTGGGAATCAAACACAGGGTCCATCTACAGAAGGGTCTTTATGTCTTTGGTATGGTATTTATTATTGTTTTTCTATTATCGATATACTAAGAAATAGGTCATTCGTATCAACTTGTGCAAGACCTTCGTGATTTAAGTGTTATAAACTATACAGTAAATAGAAATCGAAGATGGAGACACAACATATATGACCATTGACCATCTCAAACAAATCGATTTGCAAACTTCTGTATAAAGCTGGAAAATTGCATGATGAGAAATCAAAACAAATAAACGAAACATAAATTGTCCATTCTTCATTGCTAATGAGTGACATTTTGTTGAAACGTTCGAGAACTGAACAAACATTTGTGATTCGATCTATTTGTATTTGTCTGATTATCATGCTATTAGAAACTATTAGACCCACTCGATTTGTAACACGAACTAGACATTTGATCAAGTTCAAACAATGAGATACTTCTGTATTAAATGAATGGAAAGGGAGCCTTCCATTACAACAAAAAAGAAAATAAAACCAATTAACCCATATTAATACATCCACCAATATGATAATTTTGTGGCTTGCCAAAATGGCATGCAACATAAGACAGTAAAAACGAAAAGAATGCAGATTTCTGCTTTTGTTTGTTTGTTTGTTTGTGTGGTGTTTAACGCCTTATCAAAGATCTTGCCCCACGAAACCAGGTGGCGGCGGGGCTCAAAACCAAGGACCCCGAGTTTTAAATCCGCAACCTTTACCACACGCAGTACTCTTCAATTAATGCGATTTGATCGATGGTGGTGGTTAGAAAGGAATAAGGAAAAGACATATGGAAAACGAGAACTATTAGAATAAATCCAACGAAGGGGACGGCTAATCAAAATATATAAAAATGAAAAGGAATTTCTTGTCGAATCAGCTATCCAGTCTGTGACTATGTTACGAAGGTTTCATTCATCGAAACAAAGCACATTGCATCTTTAAAACACAGTTGTATTTAAGAGATGCAACTGACACGCCGCTTAGGACTAGTTCCTTTGTATCATCTCATGCTGATAGATTTATATTTATTGTTGAGTCAGCTATCTGGTCTGTAAGTAGGTCTTGATGGATATTGTTTATTGAAATAAAGCACAGTCATCTTTTAAACACAATTGTATTTAAGAGATGCACATGTCACGCCCCAAGAAAATAATCTTATAAAGCGAATATTTTAGCCCTTGTGTTTGTCACGCAACCGGGCATCATAAATCAAACGAAATTTTCCCTCAAACAATGGCATTTCGTTTTCAATAGTTGTCTGCTGGTCATTCAATCAGTAGATGGTTAAACAGAACATGTCTTCCGTTCTCCAATATTTGATAAGAAAATTTATCTAGAGTGAAAAATGGAAGCTGTCAGCCCTTTCTTTGAATTTAATGTAAAAGGAATTTACTGGCTGAACGTTATTCTTTAAACAGAAATATCTAAGTCTTTGCTTTGACCAAATTATTCCAGTATATTTCTGTTGGATGCAATTCATATGTTCATACTATCTGTATCGCATCAATTGAAATCTAGCACAGTTGTTTATGTACCTTTCAAATAACCTAGCACTTTTTCACCCGTAATGCATAACGTTTTTGCTTTCTTCAAAACCAGCCAACACTTTCCATCAAAAGCATAGCTGCTATCGTATTTAGAGAACATAAGTCGTATTCATTTTCATCATCTACCACTGGTAAATATAAATTAAGTGTTGAGTCAGCATTCCTGTCTGTAACTATACCAAAATAAAAAACATTGCATCTTTCAAACGTAAATGTTTTGAAATGATGCACATGTCAAACCACCAACAACGTAATCTTGTAGAGCGAATATTTTAGACCGTGAATTTGTCACGCACTCGAGTAACATAAATCAAACGATACTCTCTATAAAACAACAACATGTTGCTTCAAATTGTTGTCTATTTGTCAGTCCAGCAATTGTTGATAAAAACAACATGTCTCCAGATCTTCAATTACAATATCAGTAATGCTTTTGATGGAAAGCAGCCACATGTTTAGAAAGGAAATTAAGCATAACCGAAGACAACACCAATTCCTTTAAAACGAAACCACTCTCTCTTTCCCTTTATATACGTCTATATATGCATATGTATCTGTATTTTTCTGTATCACTACTCACCTTCCCCCCACTCTATACCGTTGTATTACAATTATGTGTAACACATATATAGCATTTAAGACTGTGTCAACAGATTTTCAGATATATTTCTGCTTTCCTGGATCTACCAGTACTCGACCAGGACTCTGAAGTGACCTGGCAAAGGACACTCCCACGAAAAAAAGGTGTAAAATGTGTCGGTGGGGCTTGAACCCCCGACCCTTACCGAGATTTGACCATATGTGGAAAGGGACCATGTGATATCAAGCTCTTACTACTTATAATATTTTGTATTACATTGCTTTCCATGCTGTAGTGCTATTCAGGAGAGGAACTCAACTGAAAGATTCCATCCCAATCCATTTGTAAAAGATTATTTTGCAATAAAAAATGTTTAAACTAAAACATCCAAGATAATTGAAAAGAGCATTAAACGCTATAATGAAACTAAGATATTGTTTGAAATAGCTTCATACTCACTTTCGAAAGCAAAATAATATATCATAAAGTCCCTCAACATACCAGTTATGTATTGGTATCATTTAGTGAAAGCGCAAAGTTAGCTATTTCAGTTTTAAGAATGAAGTTAGCTTAACACATTCATTTTACCTTATTCTGTTTAGCAAGTTGTTACAATTAAAGACAATCAGGCTTTTTAAGGAATGTGACTATAATGCTCGGGAAATGGCAAAGCCTAATCAATGATTATGCTTCACACACATAAGAGGATTTGCAAGTCAACATAAAATGTTTTTGAAAGAATGCTTTTTTTGTCCTGCAGTATACTATTATATTAAAGTTGCTTTTGAGCACAAAAATCATCGAGAATATATCAATATATCTTAGAATGTAAAGAAACTATGCGAAGAGATGGTTGCAACGCTTTGGGATCTACATGTATAAACATATTCATTCACTGTTTATATTCACTATATATATATGGGTTTTACATCACATCAACATTATTTCAGTTATGTAGCGATGCCCGACTATTAATGATGGAGGAAGACCCCATACCCAACTACCCATAAGGGCTGGTCAAGGCGGGTAGAACCATCGGCATTCCGTAAGTCAGTCGGGAGACTGCCTCTCATGAAAATCCATATCCCTCTCAGGATTTGAACCCACGCGGAGAGGGGCCATGTGAATTCAAGTTCTGTTTATATTCACTAGATACTTAAATCTAAACGCAGATTTTCTATAAATGATTCTTCTCCACATCGTCCGATAAAACAGTGAACTGGTTCCAGCACAATAAGGGTTAATTATTAAACCCTCCTCACACACCCTAACATCTACGGTAATTTCAACAAATCGATCTGAGCACGATTAGAATTAATAGTTCATGACCTTTGTTGCCTTCTCCGAGGAGACATACCCATAATCAAAATATTTAGTAGAGACTTTATGAGAGGTCAGTAATGATACGTTAGCGCTCTTATTGTAGGTTACGGCTTGATTGTCTTCAACGATTCCAATTTTTGCTTCCTCTTTCTATATGCCTCACCCCTGCATGTTACGCTACCCCTCTCTACATGCCTCACCCCTGCATGTTACGCTACCCCTCTCTACATGCTTCATCCTGCATGTTACGCTACCCATCTCTACATGCCTCACCCTGCATGTTACGCTACCCCTCTCTACATGCCTCGCCCTGCATGTTACGCAACCCCTCTCTACATGCCACACCCTGCATGTTACGCTACCTCTCTCTACATGCTTCGCCCTGCATGTTAGGCTACCCCTCTCTACATGCTTCACCCTGCATGTTACGCTACCCATCTCTACATGCCTCACCCTGCATGTTACGCTACCCTTCTCTACATGCTTCACCCCTGTATATTACGCTACCCTTCTTTACTGCCTCAACCTATGTTACGCTACCCCTCTCTACATGCCCCACCCTGCATGTTACGCTACCCCTCTCTACATGCCTCAACCTGCATGTTACGCTACCCCTCTCTACATGCCCCACCCTGCATGTTACGCTACCCTTCTCTACATGCTTCACCCCTGTATATTACGCTACCCTTCTTTACATGCCTCAACCTGCATGTTACGCTACCCCTCTCTACATGCCCCACCCCTGCATGTTACGCTACCCCTCTCTAAATGCGAAGCTCACCCCTGCATGTTACGCTACCCCTCTCTAAATGCTTCGCCCTTTATGTTACGCTACCCCTCTCTACATGCCCCACCCTGCATGTTACGCTACCCCTCTCTACATGCCTCACCCCTGCATGTTACGCTACCCCTCTCTAAATGCGAAGCTCACCCCTGCATGTTACGCTACCCCTCTCTAAATGCTTCGCCCTTTATGTTACGCTACCCCTCTCTACATGCCCCACCCTGCATGTTACACTACCCCTCTCTACATGCCCCACCCTGCATGTTACGCTACCCCTCTCTACATGCCCCACCCTGCATGTTACGCTACCCCTCTCTACATGCTTCGTCCTGCATGTTACGCTACCCCTCTCTACATGCCCCACCCTGCATGTTACGCTACCCCTCTCTACATGCCTCACCCTGCATGTTACGCTACCCCTCTCTACATGCTTCGTCCTGCATGTTACGCTACCCATCTCTACATGCTTCGCCCTACATGTTACGCTACCCCTCTCTACATGCCTCACCCTGCATGTTACGCTACCCCTCACTACATGCTTCACCCTGCATGTTACGCCACCCATCTCTACATGCTTCGTCCTACATGAGACGCTTCCATCTCTACATGCTTCACCCTGTAGGTTACGCTACCCTTCTCTACATGCCTCACCCTGCATGTTTCACTTCCCTTCTCTACATGCCTCACCCTGCATGTTTCACTTCCCTTCTCTACATGCCTCACCCTGCATGTTACGCTACCCCTCTCTACATGCCTCACCCCTGCATGTTACGCTACCCCTCTCTAAATGCTTCTCCCTGCATGTTACGCTACCCCTCTCTACATGCTTCGCCCCCCTGCATGTTACGCTACCCCTCTCTACATGCCTCACCCCTGCATGTTAGCTGCATGTTGCACCCCTCTCTAAATGCTTCGCCCTACATGTTACGCTACCCATCTCTACATGCCTCACCCTGCATGTAACGCTACCCCTCTCTAAATGCTTCGCCCTACATGTTACGCTACCCCTCTCTACATGCCTCTCCCCTGCATGTTTCACTTCCCTTCTCTACATGCCTCACCCTGCATGTAACGCTACCCCTCTCTAAATGCTTCGCCCTACATGTTACGCTACCCATCTCTACATGCCTCTCCCCTGCATGTTTCACTTCCCTTCTCTACATGCCTCACCCTGCATGTTACGCTACCCCTCTCTACATGCCTCACCCCTGCATGTTACCCCCCCCCTCCCCTAAAATGCTTCTCCCTGCATGTTACGCCCCCCTCTCTACATGCTTCGCCCCTGCATGTTACGCTACCCCTCTCTAAATGCTTCTCACTGCATGTACACTTCACTGCACCCCTCTCTCTGCATGCCTCACCCTGCATGTTACGCTACCCCTCTCTACATGCCTCACCCCTGCATGTTACGATACCCTTCTCTACATGCCTCGCCCTGCATGTTACGCTACCCCTCTCTACATGCATCACCACTGCATGCAACGCTACCCCTCTCTACATGCATCACCCCTGCATGTTACGCTACCCTCTCTACATGCCTAGCCCTGCATGTAACGCTACCGCTCTCTACCCGCATCACCCCTGCATGTTACGCAACCCCTCTCTACATGCCTCGCCCTGCATGTTACGCTACCCCTCTCTACATGCATCACCCCTGCATGTTACGCTACCCCTCTCTACATGCCTAGCCCTGCATGTTACGCTACCCCTCTCTATATGCCTAGCCCTGCGTGTTACACTACCCTTCTCTACATGCCCCGCCCACGCATGTTATGCGGCCCTTCTCAACATGCCCTGCCCTCGCATGTTTCGCTACCTTTCTCTACATGCCTCACCCACACATGTTTCGCTACCCTTCTCTACATGCCTCACCCCCACATGTATCGCTTCACTTCTCTATATGCCTCACCCCCGCATGTTTCGCTTCCCTTCTCTACATGCCTCGCTCTGCATCTCAGACGAAACGCAATATCTTTAGTTGCGACATACTCTCGTGTGATTAATGTAGCCTTTTTTTTAAAAAAAACTTAGGTTCAATGAACTCATTTACGAAACATCGAACACGAAAACAATTCCCATTCTAAAACACTACCACGGGAAAATATTCAACTAAATATGTATGGAAAATGTTATCCTTAGAGTTCTGTCTAAATAATTCTTTAAGAAATTCTGGCGATATGTTACCGTTTTTTTCCAAACATCAACGTCATACAAAGTACAATACATGTTGCCCATTTTGGGCTAATCCTTCTATATTAGAGACCTCAATTCATTAGAAGGATGTGATCTTTCTCTTATGTTTTTGCACACATATTGTGTCCGAACTAATTAAAATCGATAATATCAGATTGACTCCTGATGAAAATTCTAGTAATTTTGAACAACATGTGGTTAATAAACCAAAATTGCCCTTTTTGACCTGACGCACTATGAACCTTTGAAGTTGTATTGCTCACAGGCATCTCTACAAATGTTTTTTGGTCCCAAGCCCGCAGCCATAGACATTGTAATTGAAGATATCGCCAAATTTAGGTCTATACAGTTTTCGTGCCGACAAACAACTAAGAAAATCCATACATTTCTACATGCATATATCAAGGGATGAACGGAAAACTCGGGTATTCAAACCTGTTTAAAATTTAAATACATATAATGAGTGACGACACTTTTCCGTTTATCCTTCGAAATGCATATGATTTAACACATTACCACCTAAATCCACATCTTTCTGTCTTGTTAAAATCATTCTGGCAAAAGGAGAAATAGCTTGTCAAAAGAATTATCCCTTTTTGCCATTACGCTTTTTAATCTATTCTCATTTCACAAAAGCAGAACTGTTAAAATTTTTCAGAGGTTTATAAAGATTTTCTAAAGTCGTCTGCTTCAAGTAAAGAAATATCATCTGCAGGCCGTAAAGAATTATCCTGTCAGTCTGCAACTCATTACAGATCCACAGTACAGTGAAGCCTCGTTTATCCGGACCCCGATTATCCGAATGTCTCGCAATCCGAACGAAATTGTAAGGTAACGGAATTATTTAACCAGTTTGTTGCAGACAACTTTTGAAACATTGTGGGAAAAGGAGAAATTGCTCGTGACGAGCAATTTCTCCTTTTCCCACGATGTTTTCTGCCATATCAGAAGATAATTTTTGGAACGGTCGACAATTTGGCGTTTGCTAAAGAGTTATAAGTATACACGTGCATACAGACCGTTTATGTCTTAATGTGTATAAGAACATGCGCTACTTCATTAGTCCGGATGAATCGGTAATCCGGACATTTTGTTGGGAACGGACGTGTTCGAATTAACGGGCATCACTGTATATACATTCATAATACATGTACTTATACGTAATACACGCATTATTAGAACAAAACATAAACGTATGAATCTACCAAAGCCCGGTCAATGTTCAATAAACAAGCCAAAGAGGCATACGGGGGCCTCCATGGCCTAGTGGTTAGACACAACTTGAAATCTCATGGCCCCTCTCCGCGTGGGTTCAAATCCTGAAAGAGATATGGATTTTCATGAGAGGTAGTCTGCCGACTGACGGAATACCGATGGTTCTACCCACCTTGACCAGCCCTTATGGGCAGCTGAGTATGGGGTCTTCCTCCATCATTAATAGTCGGGCATAGCTACATAACTGAAAGAATGTTGATGTGATGAAAACCCCATATATATATAAAAAAAGAGTCATACATCCTAGTACAGGTCACGACACATCACCCAGTGTTGGCTTCGTTATATCAAATGTCACGCAAGCTCAACGAAGATTTGATTAACAAATTAAAAACCGAACGTGCACATCTTATAGGCGACGGGATTTGTACATAGAAAAAAGAACAGAAATGGAAAGCAATTTCCAGACGGTTGACGTTGTCTGTCAGGGCTGCCTTCCTGGTTCTGTCAAGCAACCGTCCAAAATCTCAAGATGGGGGATTCGGAAATTAAAATTGCAATCACGTTATTTAGATCTGCTTTTGTTCAAAACCCTGCTTCCCTTGGGTTTGGAAATTTAATAAAATTTAGTCTGTTGAGAGGCAGAATGCCGACGGTTCCTTTATAAGTTTTATTGTGTTCAAACGCGTGTTACCATAGTTCATTTATGTTACGACTTTCCCGGATTCACCATCAGTTGGCTCTGAAGTCTCAAGCCAACGGACACTCCTCCCTCAAGAACAGAATTACTAGTTGGTCTTGAACCCCAAACTCCCGAGTTCCGAGAATGCATCAATTACCAATGGGTCACGCAGGACCCGTGCCGTTGGTTTTGAATATATGATCGACTCAGATCTTGTATAAAATCAGATTATGATCCTGTTTATTCAATTAAAATCATAGATGGAATATGTCGCTAAATGACTATTGACGCAACGTTCAGCAGTATGTTAATATAACATCATAGATGCAGGTCATGCGGCCGCCGTTTACCCCAATGACAAAATGGCGGCGTAATAAATCGATGCTTGTCGTGTTAAAACACCGGCGGAAGGAGACAGCATTTCCGGTGTCGCGTTCAGTGCGATTTTGTTTTCCCGAATCTTGCGCGAGACAAAATAGTGCCGTAAAGATGCATACGAGTTTCATTCCAGATCAGCCAAAACGAGTTGGTGGTGACATATTCCATAGATTGGGTTCCATTCAACCCTTAATCAAACGCCAAGTTTTTTACTGTTTCAAATTGAAAGAATTTGCAGACGACATTTTAAAAAGTAATGAAATTGGAAAATAACCTTCTGAATGGTCAGAAAAACATTGCGGGAAAAGGAGAAATTGCTCGTTATGAGCAATTTCTCCTTTTCCCTCAATGATTTCCAAAGTCATCTACAGCAAACAGGTCAAACGTCGTTATTGTTTGGTAAAAAGGGTTAAGCAAGCAACGATACCATAAACAGAGGCTTAGTCGGCTAGATTTGGGTACTTTTGGGTAGTTGAAACTTGGTTTAAAACGAGTGTTGAACTTACTTTGAGGTCTTTCTTATGGCAAAATGCCCATAGTTCGTCGCCATTTTGTAACTCATTCCGTCATCGGGTTACTTCGGTCATTCTCGATATACACCGGTCTGGCCCGGAACTATTCGGTTTACTGTAAATAATTCCGAACCCGACCGATGTATACCGAGAACGCCCGAAGTAATCCGACGACAAAATGAGTTTCAAAATGGCAAATTATGGGTATTCAATTTAAGGTATCACAAAGGAACAGTATAAGAAATCGTCACAGAATAGTCCAATGCACTACGTCAATTAAACACAGGTTGTTCTTTGCAATTAAAGAAGAAAACAAACAACGAAAGTAAAGCTTGCCTGTGTTTTATCCTTCAAGGCTGGTTTCTAGGCAAAACGTTTTACACATATTCTAAACGGCACATTTTCTCGGGCCTTTGGCGAACGTATGGGTATGTGTTGTTTACGATAGAGAAATGTCGATTAATTGCATAATTATGTTAATAGGGCCATCACCTTTCACAACGCTTTTAAGTTTGTCCTTGAAGGCTACGAGCAAGAGCCCAACAACGACATCAACAACATCTTTGGCGGAGTAATTATAATGATTTACAAGGTAAAGATATTGCAAATTAATGCAAAAACTTGTGTACTTTCGAACAGCTCACGCTCTTTTTGGAGAATAGTTAAATATGTCTTGTTTAAACGTTATGGAACCTTAGAAATGGCTTATACATAATGGAATTTAAGTAGCGAATTAGCAGGGTCCTGTTAAGGGTTGAGCCCAACTTGCACCTCTGGTTTCGTGGGAGTGACCTTTGGCAAGACACTTCAGAGCCCTATTCTAGTACTTGTGGATCGACGAGAAAACGCGTAAAAATGTAAATACGGCGATAAACACCATACAGACGAAAAGTTTCGTTTGTAATTGCTTATTCAAAGCGATATTGACGTGGGTCAATATGTTTGTTCTTACGAATGTAAGATAAACACAGAGAACTACATTATTAAACGTACTGGTAGACATAAGTCGCGAAACGATAGACAAATATTCAGTAATTGAATCAAGCAACTAGCAGGAAAAGCTGTTCAGTATGCAAATTGAGTCGATTACGATATAAGATGGAACGGCCTCTGAATCACAACCTTCCTTGCTAGATTTACGTTTATTCACATAAATGATAACATTCCCAAATGACGTAATCTTTTATCGCGTAAATGATTATTTCTCTAAATCACGCAATGGTTTATCACATCTCCTTACCTTATATCCAAGATGTAACGAACCACTGCCAAATAGTCTTATTCTGGGCAAAACGCACATATTGTGAGGTTAATACATTTTCCCCCATATCGTGTGTTGTTTATACATCGCATTTTTTTTTATTTTTCACTCAAATTATGGCACACAAAGGTTGATTCGATAAATCAGCCGGGAGACTACCCCTCATGAAAATTCAAATTTACATTTCTGTACTGTGAGTGTAACCAACAAGAACAAATGCTTTGTAATTTCAACTCCAGGGATATGTCTCAAAAAGGTCGGTACAATATATTTCCACGTAAAAATTGATATAAAGACAAAAAGTATCTCAGAAAAACAGCATTAACCTAGACATGGACATGTACGGAACATGAATTCTATATGTGAAATCATTATCATATTTCTAAACTTATGTCTTTCTTTCATACAGAAAAACAAAGGTAAAACGCATGTCTAACTCTTATTAAAAACATACTAGCGCTCAGAAAAACAGCATCAACCTAGACATGAGCATATACGGAACATGAGTCCAAACATTGAAATCATTATCATATATCCAAACTTATGCCTTACTTACATTCAGAAAAACAAAAGTGAAAAACTCATATCTAATATTCATTCACAAAAGCAATGTTACGATTGCAGGGTTATGACAATGTTGTATCATAGGAACCTTTGATAGACAGAAACTCCAGACATCTCACCCGGAATCTGATGCTAGTGTTATCGTTGGATGTTACACTGTTCTGAAAGCATGAAAACATTGCGAATTCAATCCCATTTCTATCGCAATTCTGATAAACCTTTTACACAAATAGATACTACGGGCTCGTTTCTGGATCGTCACAAGAAAGAAGAAAATAAATGCAAAACGCCACTTCCCCTATACCCCACCAAAACGTATTAATTGATAGAGCGTTGAACAAAGCTTTCAACAGTATAACAGCTTTAAACAATATTGGATTATCAAACATTTGGGAAAACCAACTATAAACATAAACAGAGGCTTAGTCGGCTAGATTTGGGTACTTTTGGGTAGTTGAAACTTGGTTTAAAACGAGTGTTGAACTTACTTTGAGGTCTTTCTTATGGCAAAATGCCCATAGTTCGTCGCCATTTTGTAACTCATTCCGTCATCGGGTTACTTCGGTCATTCTCGATATACACCGGTCTGGCCCGGAACTATTCGGTTTACTGTAAATAATTCCGAACCCGACCGATGTATACCGAGAACGCCCGAAGTAATCCGACGACAAAATGAGTTTCAAAATGGCAAATTATGGGTATTCAATTTAAGGTATCACAAAGGAACAGTATAAGAAATCGTCACAGAATAGTCCAATGCACTACGTCAATTAAACACAGGTTGTTCTTTGCAATTAAAGAAGAAAACAAACAACGAAAGTAAAGCTTGCCTGTGTTTTATCCTTCAAGGCTGGTTTCTAGGCAAAACATTTTACACATATTCTAAACGGCACATTTTCTCGGGCCTTTGGCGAACGTATGGGTATGTGTTGTTTACGATAGAGAAATGTCGATTAATTGCATAATTATGTTAATAGGGCCATCACCTTTCACAACGCTTTTAAGTTTGTCCTTGAAGGCTACGAGCAAGAGCCCAACAACGACATCAACAACATCTTTGGCGGAGTAATTATAATGATTTACAAGGTAAAGATATTGCAAATTAATGCAAAAACTTGTGTACTTTCGAACAGCTCACGCTCTTTTTGGAGAATAGTTAAATATGTCTTGTTTAAACGTTATGGAACCTTAGAAATGGCTTATACATAATGGAATTTAAGTAGCGAATTAGCAGGGTCCTGTTAAGGGTTGAGCCCAACTTGCACCTCTGGTTTCGTGGGAGTGACCTTTGGCAAGACACTTCAGAGCCCTATTCTAGTACTTGTGGATCGACGAGAAAACGCGTAAAAATGTAAATACGGCGATAAACACCATACAGACGAAAAGTTTCGTTTGTAATTGCTTATTCAAAGCGATATTGACGTGGGTCAATATGTTTGTTCTTACGAATGTAAGATAAACACAGAGAACTACATTATTAAACGTACTGGTAGACATAAGTCGCGAAACGATAGACAAATATTCAGTAATTGAATCAAGCAACTAGCAGGAAAAGCTGTTCAGTATGCAAATTGAGTCGATTACGATATAAGATGGAACGGCCTCTGAATCACAACCTTCCTTGCTAGATTTACGTTTATTCACATAAATGATAACATTCCCAAATGACGTAATCTTTTATCGCGTAAATGATTATTTCTCTAAATCACGCAATGGTTTATCACATCTCCTTACCTTATATCCAAGATGTAACGAACCACTGCCAAATAGTCTTATTCTGGGCAAAACGCACATATTGTGAGGTTAATACATTTTCCCCCATATCGTGTGTTGTTTATACATCGCATTTTTTTTTATTTTTCACTCAAATTATGGCACACAAAGGTTGATTCGATAAATCAGCCGGGAGACTACCCCTCATGAAAATTCAAATTTACATTTCTGTACTGTGAGTGTAACCAACAAGAACAAATGCTTTGTAATTTCAACTCCAGGGATATGTCTCAAAAAGGTCGGTACAATATATTTCCACGTAAAAATTGATATAAAGACAAAAAGTATCTCAGAAAAACAGCATTAACCTAGACATGGACATGTACGGAACATGAATTCTATATGTGAAATCATTATCATATTTCTAAACTTATGTCTTTCTTTCATACAGAAAAACAAAGGTAAAACGCATGTCTAACTCTTATTAAAAACATACTAGCGCTCAGAAAAACAGCATCAACCTAGACATGAGCATATACGGAACATGAGTCCAAACATTGAAATCATTATCATATATCCAAACTTATGCCTTACTTACATTCAGAAAAACAAAAGTGAAAAACTCATATCTAATATTCATTCACAAAAGCAATGTTACGATTGCAGGGTTATGACAATGTTGTATCATAGGAACCTTTGATAGACAGAAACTCCAGACATCTCACCCGGAATCTGATGCTAGTGTTATCGTTGGATGTTACACTGTTCTGAAAGCATGAAAACATTGCGAATTCAATCCCATTTCTATCGCAATTCTGATAAACCTTTTACACAAATAGATACTACGGGCTCGTTTCTGGATCGTCACAAGAAAGAAGAAAATAAATGCAAAACGCCACTTCCCCTATACCCCACCAAAACGTATTAATTGATAGAGCGTTGAACAAAGCTTTCAACAGTATAACAGCTTTAAACAATATTGGATTATCAAACATTTGGGAAAACCAACTATACATGCAATTCAATTTTACCTCAATAAAACAACGCATATTAGACATCTATCAACAAAATTGGTATTCATCAATAAGTAATTCACCTCGTCTTTATAGCTATAGTTTATTCAAAAGTTCATTTATTATGGAACAATATCTCGACATCATACATGAATCAAAATTCAGAAAGGCTCTTACAAGGTTTAGAACATCAGCACACGAGCTAGAAATAGAAAAAGGACGCCACAATAATATTCCCAGAAATGAGAGAATATGTAGAAATTGTAATTCTGGTCAAATAGAAAATGAATTTCACTTTTTATTGATGTGTCCAAAGCAAACAAATTTACGATTAAAATATATAAAAAGGTATTATCATACATGGCCAAATATGCATAAATTTGTCAATTTATTATCAAATCCTTCAAAGAAAACTATTTTTAATCTGTCAAAGTATATATATTATGCTCAACGAAATCGAAATTGAATGACACCTTTAAATGAATGAAAAGCTCTTCTGTAAATCCATGTCTTTGTTAAAATGTTTGTTAAAATTGCTATATAACATGTTATGTTTATAATGAAATAAAATATTATGTATGTATGTATGTCACTTGTCCTATCGGTGCTTTATCAATTTCTCACTAATACCACACTATAGTCATGTATGGCCGTTGACTGCTTTAAAACATTGGCTAATTACAGAACTTTTCTAATTTAGTATTAGAGAAGTGGTCGTTAGGTCAATGCAACTGAACATACGTGTATAGGAAAATCATTT
Source organism: Cerastoderma edule (assembly GCA_947846245.1). Lineage (NCBI taxonomy): Eukaryota > Metazoa > Mollusca > Bivalvia > Cardiida > Cardiidae > Cerastoderma > Cerastoderma edule. The sequence continues at coordinate 1,029,713 of OX401414.1, forward strand.
ATCAAGATTCTTAATATCATAATAGTTGTAATCCCAATTACTTGTCTTTCGGCCCACATATTTGCTGAAAAAAGAACAGACCAAGAATTCTGTGCGGCAATACCAAAAACGATGCCGACGATTTTCTGTTGGTACAATGCTGTATTCAACTCAAATACTAATTAATTCTCTTTTTCATTTATAGTGAAAAAATACTTTAAAATTCAAATCAATAACTCTTCAGGCTTTGTTCAAATATTATAACTCGGACCGAACGGGTATTAAAGAATCGCCTCATCCCTCTTTCAAGGGATTCGAACAAATAGCCAAGATTTCGAAAGTACCATCTGCCTCGAAAATTCAGCTTACTCTAAAGAATTGAACAGCTGTTGTTTTAGACATGCTTATTAGATAATCGTTCCACCACAAGAGCAAATAATTACCCCTAATTCAAATCACACGTTGATTTCCTTCGGATAACATCTCAGACAGAAATAAAGAACTCCCTTGGGTTAATAAATCGTTGATGTTAATCCATTTAAAAATACTTATGTTCATTTTCGCGAAGTTTAGTCAGCCAATCAGATGATTACACGATAAGGGACAAAGGCTCAAAGAATCAAAATGATCGCTCTCTATATATAAAGGTGGAATTCGAAACTCTAAAAAGACCAATGGGTTATGACGGCTAACAAAAACACACGAGCCAAAACAAATCGCAAACCCACGGCGCATCAATCTATTCTCCAGACGTTTCTTTTCTTTCATACGTCATGATTGAAAACACATACGCAATCTAAACCTCTTAACCCTTAGAATGCTTGGTAATTTTCTAAAACTTTTTATTTGTGTCGTCTGCTTTCCAAAACCTTGAATATCTACTTAATCTTTAATGAGGAGTGATACTCAGAGAAGCAAATAGGTTAGATCACAGGCCAGTCGCCAAATTACATGGCGGCTGGCCTGGATCTAACCTATTTGCATAAGTATGAAGTCGGTACAAGCACTAAACGAGTTAACGTTTTAGTTCTTCATAGACCCTCCTTTACGTAGATATAGCATTTAGATTATCACAAAAGAGAACTTGATTTTGACAATATCTTATTTGCCTATATAAGTTTTACATCGTGTCAAACATATTTTAATTATGTTGCGGAGTCATGCTCATTAAGATGGAAGATGAAGCCAAACTTGTACCACGCGGTTCGGGGCAATTTTAAGTTCTGTACTATAAATCATTAAACAACGGATACCTTATAATAAATCACTCTTCATGTTATTTGATGAATGGTGAAATTGAGGTGTTACACCGTTTTCAACAGTAGTGTAGTCATATAAACGCACCTTTCCATACCCCTGGTATTTCCTCAATGTTACCGCACACTTTTCTTTCAAATAATTATTGTTGATATGTTGCTCAATCCCATCTAAATTTCGATCGGAAATATTGCACCTGACCAAGGAAAGGTATTCGTAAGCATGATTGGATAGGCTATTTACATGTGCACTGCTGTCGTGGTATATCTAAGGAACTGCTGAAAACGATGTTAATCCACCTAGACATAGACAAATCAACCGACACAGAACAAACAATTCTTATCTAGATAAACGTCCTACTCGGAGGTGGATTTTGGCAATGATTGTCTTTACAGGCAGATATCAATTCTCTACAAGAATACCCGAATCTCTCCCTGTATCACAATGTGAGATATACACGGTGTATAGGGTTTCAAAGGTTGTCTGGTTTTACCATACGATTGCTATTAACCCATAAACCGAGATTCAACGATTAAGAATTAAAATTGAAAGGTGTTTTAGACAAATGGATAATGCATTAAGAATTCTTCAGTTATGGTATGGGTTCCGCGGATTCACAAGTACAATGCTAGGGCCCGGTAGTGTCTTGCCAAAGGACTCTCCCGCGAAATAAGATGTTCTATTGAGGCTCAAATAAGCAACCCCAACTTTTTAAAATTGACACCTTTACCACTTGGCCATTCAGAGCCTCTCCAATCAAAATGTTACACATTATCTTATCTATGGAAACTTCTATACATTGTCTTCACTAGTGGTCAAACTATTCCAGTATTCTTATGGAGAAATGATATTTGACTGAAAAGACACGCATTGCCAAAAACCCACCGCAAAAGAGAGGTTTAGTAAGATTGGAATATCTGCCTCAATCCCGTCGTTTGTTAGTGCAACTCCGTTTTCAGCAATGTCAAAAATCCCACATCTCCACGATCCATTCAACCGAACTCATATCAGGAACATACTTTTGAGATGAATTATTTTATGAGATTTACTAATACTATGTGAAACCTAAAATCTAGAACACAAACAATGGTGTTAAGCTAGACATGACAGTTTGTTTATTTACACGATTTCAATAACCAATTATTCCTCCATGGACTTAAAAGTTGAGCTCTCAACTGGAAAGTCATTCAACATCTTTCTGTGCTAGAATACCAATACCAATTAGAACCTTCCTTCATTCACGATGAGCCGTTCATCACAAAATGTTAAAGTTGCGCTTTTTCCATGATCAATGCATATCTATAATGATTGGTAAAGTAGAGATATGTGTGCAAAAAGGTGAAAATGATCACAATCTTTTCATGAAAAATAGCTTGCATGAGCGTTAAACATATAGTTGTGAAGAAAATTCTTAACGCCGTACTTCCTTACAAGACAAGATCACATTTCAATAGCCAATCCCGATAACTTTGCAAGATCAAATAGTGTCTGTTTGCCCCGAGTATTAACTTGTCTATAAATAACGAGTTATGTCTGGTTATTTTCTTATTAAATTGGTTATCTATATGACCACCCGTGGCAATCTTTCACAGCCAAAAGCGGAAGGATATCCCCATTTGCCTTTGGTATGATATCATTGTAGATGACGGTTTTTTTCAACATGAAAAAGGATATTGGCTTGTTTGTTAAGGTTTGATACCCAGTCAACTGTATTTTAATCATATGACCATTCGTTGCTCATAAACAATGGAGAGGGACTGCAAGCTTTAATACAACCAACATCATACCATAAGTAAACCAGGGACTCATGAAAAGTCAAATTTTCCAACATCGTAATCATAACTCATGCGGAAAGAGGCCATAGGATTCCAAGTTCTGTACTCTAACTGGAATGTCAATAGTTATGCCCGGGTTGACAAATCCATTTTAAATTTGGGTTCTTAGATTATTATTATTAATCGAGCATCGCAAAATGATTGATATAATAATGCTGCGATGTAAAACCCATAAGAAACAATAAAAACCATACCACTTGGCCACGCAAAGCCCATAGAGTGCTCAATAGATACCAAATTGGCCTTATAGAAATGCCAATTTAACCACAGGGCTTTTTCACTTGAAATGGGAAGAGGCATAGGCCTGTTGATTTTTGGAAGTTTTATCGATGAAATTGTTGAGTTTGGAAACCAAAAAGCTTCTGTGACTTTGCATGTTTATGGACTGTGTGATTTTACAAAATTTCCAATTGGAAAGGTGCCTTTTAAAGGCCCCTGTTATTAAACACAACAAGCCATGGACAATTCGATTAAATAAACTCTATAACTCCTCCTCTGACAGACAACCGACAGCCAGGAGTCGTGTTTGCAGTAAACGGACCGTGATTTAAGTTATCGGTCAATCCGTGTCGGGTCAGCAATTGTCTATTAGTCTGGGTGATTGGCCCGTCACAAGGCGCGCACTGTTTATGGCTAGTTATTGTCGTATTTGATTAGGTCTCCCAGTGGAACGTTATTCTAGGCGTCGTGATACAAGTAAAAGGGTGATTAAATATATTTTTTTTTGTTATTCTTTATCATCCACGTTCATTGGTAAAAAAAGTTATTTTGTTATAGTGTCACCCCTATTGAAAGGGCCAGCCAGAGTTGGCTTATGAGACACTTTTTCACTGATTATAACAAGTACCTCCCAACTTCTATCCCTATGCCAGGCGCCGGATATTAGTCGGTAACCATTAAATTTAACTAGCTCGCGGCTCACGAACCGACCACTTCGGAACAAGTCCAACGAGAAACATTCTCCGGACCAACGCCCCACGTGGGGCTCGAACCTTCGACCTCCCCGTCCCGAGGCGGACGCCTTTACCACTATGGTATGTGAAGGTCATGGGCTTCCTTCTTAACACCGTACATAAAATCACTTAACCACTAAACTACTTAAGTTATTAAACTAGAATAAATGAACATTTATTTTTGCATATTTTTTATAACGAATGGATTGGGACGGAAGCTAAAAACTAATTTAGTCCCTCTGCAGAATAACATAACAACATGGCAAGTAATGCACTTCAAGTAATATGTTAGAAATTATTGAAAATGCATCGTTGTACTTTACGTCAACCACTCAGAGACCGGCGTACATGTCCAAAACAGTCGGTCTTCGACTGTGATTTCTCTGCCGAGTGTAGGACGTAACGCCGTTATAAAACATTGGTTATCATATACCAACACATACGGAAAGTTGATGGTCAACTTACACAGGGTACGCAATGTCTATCATTGGCATAAGTATTTGAAAATAGTAGAAATGCCTTGGTGCAGGCATGTTGTTTGGACAAAAGATCGTAAATATTGGCGACGCGATTCCCCCCGCCTGAATTCTGTCCTTAAATAAGAGGTCTCTGTGACCAAGTGGGTTGAGTTCTGAACATGAAATATCAAACAAAGCCCCTCTCTCATGTTAGTCGATCCATCAAATGTTCTCCAATAAGCCGAGCACGTGGCTCAATGTAGAGCCATGTGACTTCAAGTAAATTTGGTCCTCTTTGATTCAAATTACAAACACGTTAATGAAGATCTCGGAGATCTTCTGTGACGCTTTTGATTCCATGAAATACCCCATACATAGTAAATCGCAAAGGGGTTTATAGTTATCCTGGGGTCGTTACTATGTAATATATTACATAGTACTGACCACACATTAACTATAGATCGCTTTGGTAAATACCACATACATAGTAAATCACAAAGGGGTCTATAGCTATCCTTGGGTCAGTACTATGTAATATATTACATAGTACTGACCCCGTAATTAACTATAGATCGCTTTGGTAAATACCACATACATTGTTTTAATATTTATATAATTAATAACACCAGTAGACGAAGATTGTGCCGTATCATGTGATATTCCTTTTCGTTTTTATATAGTTTATATATAGATTTTATATCGAGTCAACATCATGTTAATTATGTTACGATGTCGAACTCTTATTGATGGGGAAAGAACCCATACTTTACTGCCCATAAGGGCTGATCAAGCCAGCTAGAACAATCGGCATTCCGTAAGTCAGTCGGGGGACTTCCTCTCATGAAAATCCATATCCCTTATTGGGATTTGAATCCACACAGAGAGGGGCAATATGATTTCAAGTTCGATACTCTAACCTCTAGGCCACGGAGTCCACCTTTTTGTTTTAAGGCGCTTGTTCACAGCTGAGACAATTTACAGGCCAAAACAAAATGACGCTGCATCAATACAGTTTTTTTCATGAAGCATAATATTCAATAAAAAAAGGCAAGAATTGATTTAGAATATGTCTATATATCTAGGTATGCACGGACGGTATACGATTGATTTCAAACCCGTAACAACGCTTTTGTATCAAATGATAATGTGCCATTGTATATAGGCTCAAAATACTTTTAAAAATACGTACTAACTTGATATCAAATGGCTATTCTCTGGTACGTTACATACAAGAGGACAGTTTTAAAGAAATGAAAACTTAATATTCAAATTTCCTCTCATCTGTGAACAAGCACGTTTAAGATAGTTTAAGATGAGTCATCTTATCATGATTTTATAAGTAATCGCTCATCACGAATATCTGACGATTTTCAATGAGTTTATTCGCATGGTGTTTAACGTCCTATCAACATTTTTTTACTTATGTAACGGCTTTGCTTGATCTATCCGTACTTGGCAAGGGATCTGAAGTGACTTGCCAAATGTCACTCCCATGAAACCAGATTATCAGTGGGACTCGGACTCGGAGCCCCCGAGTTCTTAGTTCACCAACGTCACCACTGGGCCTGATTCTTTCAAAGAAATAGTTTTCAAATGTCGTGTTTTATAACGTGTAATCTTAACTTAAAAGAAAAAGTCTACCAACGTAATGAGACATAATTCTTTTTATCCTTCCACAAGAAACGGTCTCGCCTTGTAATGGTTGCCAATCATTTTTCATTATAGAACATTTTATCCTTCATTTTAAGACATCTTATAAGAACTTCACATGCAGGATTTATAGCGACTGAAGGAATGTGACAGATGTACAAATTAGTTTGACCCTTTTATACATCTTATAATACATTAATGTAAATGCGTGCCATAAGTAAGACGCATTTCCATTACGAAGGTAGTTCAGGGAACGAAATGGCGTATAAACATTACCCATAATTCGCCATTAACACGCCTGCCTTTTATCTTCGAATATCCATAACACCAATTAACCAAGCACGTTAGGAAATTAAATGACGTTCAGGATATTCAAATCACTGACATAGCGGCAGAGAAAGTCCCTCAAGCGTGAATGTCTTCACATCATATAAGTAGAACAGGGGATAGGAATTTCCTTGACCCCTAACGTATTAAGTATAACTTATATAGTAAGTGATCTCCAATTCCTAGATATATCCCCTAAAGAATACTGTTTTTCATTCACAATTACATATATCAGGGGTCGAAAGTCCCCCCAAGTAAGCACCAAATGAGGGGTCCTTATGCATAATCCAACCGAGTTCATTTGAAGGAAGTGACTGACGCATGGAAATAATGTTGGGTATGACGTATTAAATTTCAATGAATTCTTACCACCCTTCACAACTTCTTTACACAATGCTTTTCACTCTGTACAGTTAGTGATGAATTCTATCATTTTCAAAAGCATATTCAATGGTAAATTAAGCTGTTGCCTTATTTTCATTAAGTAGTATATAGACTGTTTTTCAACTCTCAATTCAAACCCCAATTTCAAAGAGGGTCTCCGCGTGAAGCCATTGTTATAGTGATGCCTTGTTATTTTGTCTTTCCATATGCGTGTTTAGAACTTGGGCCTCGAGGCACGATGGTCGTGGGTTCGAATCCCGTGCGTAGCAGGTTCTGCTTAACGAACATTCATTTATCCAAATTCGATGCGGGTACTGGTTATGTTTCCAGGAACTTAAATGGTGTGGTCATTCTAAATTGTAAGACCTTGTTTCACAATCGATGTAAAATAGATAGGTTTAAACTATTCGTTTTAACCAAAGTATCATGGGCTCTTGTTTATTATCAGATCATATTTCTGTTTTATTAGGCATATCATACTTTTTGATGAGGAGTAATTTCTCCCTTTGTCATGGTGGTTTCAAAAGGCACTTAAAGAAGATGCGTTCAATTGAGTTTTAATGATATAATAAATCAACTCAAAAAAGCCATGACGCTATGATACCAATAGAACACCGCGCATTGCCGGATCGCTTTTATGCTGCGTTTTAATCTGGTGTCAGATATTCAGACAATTCCGAGATGGAGCGATTGAAGTGTCATTCGATTCAAAGCATGGAGCTTGACGTATACGACAACCTCACAATGAGGTCGGCGAAGGGGTGTATTGCGTTCTAGCGTTAAGCTCTTTCAGAAAAAATGGGATGCGCATTTTGAAAGAGAAGAACTAGGCCAAAGTTATAACTTATTACGTTATAAAGAGGATATCATATTGCAAATCTATGAAGAGTGGGGAATAATGCATGAGTGTGCTTCGGTTTACGCAATAGAAACGCTTCATTATTCAAGTATAACCTATCACTCTTTCGATAAATATAATTCATTTTCGCCTTTACTCAAACTTCTTTATGGTTAGTTCTTTCTGAGACATTTTAATTGGCACCTACCATTATAACATTTAGTTAATAAATTCAAATTATCTATTTTGCTACAATTTCAAAGGTACGCGGATCAGGTCATCTAAAACGGAAGAAATCAGTCGAAGTGTTTGCAAGCTTCGATCTAGTGGGACAGATTGCATTTTGAATCGAGTACCTTTGAACATACAGTCAAACTTGTGTTAAGAGGCCAGCCTATGCGACAGAATAAATTGGCTGTTTAAGACAGGTTGGCTGCTTAACACAAATTGATTTACACTATAAAACTAACAATGGGACTTTTTGTAGTGGCTGTTTAAGGCAGGTTGGCTGCTAAAAAGGGTGGCTGCTTAACACAAGTTAGACTGTATTTGAGGTCTCCAAAACACACAATCCATTACAACCGCAAAATATCAGCAAAAAAAGATCAAAGAAAAGTTATGGCATTTCTATTTAATTGTGCTTAGATATACTTAATTGCACCGATCGACTTCTCTCGAAAAGTGAATAGTTTATGAGCATTTCATGTCATATTTCTTTTTTATTTCACTAAAAAATGCCCTGAAAATACGCCCACGTATTCTCCTAATGGAACATATTACCAAATGATTTCAATACGCTGATAATATACCCACGTATTCGGATGATTAACCTTTATCAATGACTTTTGTTTGGTTTGAATATATTTATTTTATAAATTTCTATTTCCTTTCATATTATTCCTTTAACATGCTTCTTGGTTCGTTAATGAGTTGAATTTTTAAGGGTTTCCCATAGCTTTTCTTATTTCTATCTTCTTACCATTATTCACATAAACATAATTAAACTGCAAAAGACTTTGGAAACCCCTGAGACGAAAATGATAAATTGTTTCTAAAGAGCAATTTATCCTTTTATTCACAATGACTTTTCTTCCAATTAGGTTGGGAATCAACTTATTTTGTTCAAGCTATTTCATGTATAATGTTGTTGCATTCGATTTGAAGCGGTCACAAATCATATTAAACCCTTATAGTACTGGAACCGACTTCATGCTATTGCAAACAAGTTAGATCCAGGACACCCGCCAAGTAAATTGGCAGCTGACCTATGATATAACCAGTTTGCTACTCTGAGTATCTTTGCACATCACAATTAAGCAGGTCTACAGGTTTTGGAAAGACGACACAAACATATTTTATTAGAAAATCACTCATCATTCTAATGGTTAATGGATTCCGTTATACCATCGGAAACATCCAGGTACAAGATAGCGGTTGCTTCCATGCGTTTACCTTTCTGTGACTTCACACGTTTTTATCTATAACTAATACATACAGAGGGTAGGGGGGATGTGTTCTACATCACATCTATCTGGATAAGATCTACATCTTAAGCGGGCATGCATGTTGTTTTATTAAGGCTATTTACGTGATATCAAACAATCAGATAAAGATCGCAGTTTTCTCGAGAAACATGCTATTTTGCTTGAAATGATTGCTCTTTTTACATAACACATGAAGGACACAACTGTGAACAAGAGCCGAGTTTGTTGGAATGGAGAATTTATGCCGACATCAACAAAATATCAGTCAGTCTGGTCAAAGCACCTTTACACAATCGCAGTGTTTCTCCACTGGAACTGGACACAACCCGTTCAAATTTGTTTTTACCGCATAAAATGTCGGAGTTTTAGCCGAGCCATTTTGATCACGTGAGCCAGCCATCTGGCTTAAATATTGAAATGCGTGTTTATACATTAGTTAATTTGAAAATCAAATGAAATGTCGTTAAAATAGCACATTTTCGTTTTGTATTGTGGTATGATTTTTAAAGAAAGAAAAACTTATTAACGTAGCATGTATTCAGAATTTGTCAAAATATCTAAGCATGTACATACAAAGTGCAATGGATTTCAAAACTGTGATAACGCTTTCGGGAATGAATACATGTTTATCAATTGCATGCGAGCTCCAAGAACTTAAAACGTTTTTTTTTTTTACCACAAATGGTTATTATTCAGTACATCTGTTACAACAGTACAGCCTCAAATATGTATACCGTTTTAAAAACTATGATTTATGGTTTCAAGTTTCCTCACACCTGTAAACATACACCTTCAAGGGATAACATCGTACATATCAAAAGTCAAAACGTAACGAATGTGCCTTCCGACTAAGCACACACAGCAAGACGCTGGGGTGGTGGAATCAAATTCCGATTTACTTGACGAAAATGAAAGAAAACGTTTTCTGCACTTGTCCTCAAAATGGTTTAATAGTATCTTTTAGTAAATATCCAGTTGTCCGTAAAGGCTTTTGGACAAGCTGGGCAAGACGGACAATTGATTTTGCCACTACTGAAGAGCATCGATATATACATGTATTTCTTTTCTTCTTCTTTTCGTTCGCTCCTGCCTTGCTTTAAAAGACAGATACCTATTCAAAAACACAAGATCGTCTAAACAAACTTGGTCACACCACCTGGTCACGTGGACACAACACAAGCGATCCGACAAGTAAACATCTTCTGTTTAACAAATTAATTTGTGCTTTTGTACGGGTTTATGCCAACAACAGTATAATTAACACAAGTCCCCAGGCTTATCAAACACGCTTGAAGACCCACAAAACCCCAACGTCTTAAAGTGCTTGTATCTGGTATCTAGATTGTATACAAATTAAGTAGTTGATCGACTTGTCTTTGTTTCATTATGCGCGTGTGTCGAGGGTTCACTGCAAGACTGTAATTAGTGCTTCATAAATATGAAGCACTTACTATAGTCTGACACTGAACCCTTGGTGTGCTTTATTTTTTCCAAAAAACCAGGCCTGCATAAAAGATTCTTGTTAAAGCACAGCTTGTGAAGCATTGGTAAACGTTAGTTTGATCTAATAAGCCTTATTCTAGCAAAGGAAGTACATGTATGTGTATAATCACGAAAACACATATGTGAAAACAATTGGCATCGTTAAGTACAACAGATATATCAGACCATCTCTCATGAAGGACCATACATGTATATGTATCTATGGTGATTTTAAGCAACGCGGAAAGGGGCCAAGAGGTTTCAAGTTCTGTACCCCGATCACTAGACCACAGAAGTCCCTTCTTTTGTTAAGACCATCCTTTGAACAGTGTTTAACGCTCTTTCAACAATCTTTCAGTTATGCTACGAAATTCCTGAATATCCAAGTACTAGGATAGGGCTCTGAAGTTGAAGTGAGTTACCAAAGGACACTCCCACGGAACCAGAGATTTCAGCGGGGCTTTTGTTAAGACCCATGTTACAAAAGAAAAAATGTCTTGATCAATATTATTAGGAACAAAGTATTGTTTATCATACTTTAGAGATGCCACTGGGTCCGTGCTATTTGTGTGTTAAACGCCGTGTCAACAATATTACAGGTATCTTATGGCTTTCCTGGATTTCACCACTAGTAACCAAGGCTCAGCAGTGTATTGCCAAAGGTCATCCAACGAAAAGTCAAGTGCAGAGGTTTTATTACGGGACATCCGTGTCGCAAGTCGCTTTTTTTTCTACCATTAACAACGTTTATATAAGGGAGCGGGTCAGGCAAACCCCTTGAAATGTTTTAACAGTGATCCGTATGTGTGGTCCATACGGAGCAATCATAAGAACTCAGAGTCTTTGATAATGTATCAGCGTGCTTAACACCGAGTCCAACTGTGTAACCCTGGGCAGTTCTGATACGGCTTCTGATTATGGTTCACAATCGGCTAATTACTTGTCCTGTGGATTTTTATTTCCTTCGAGGAAGGAGCAAAGAAACACACACTTATTGTCATCCTTTCAAGTGAGGAATTTGGATCTTTTTTGCTCTTTGACATCGTTTGAATGGTATTTTGCTGTTTGTCATTCTTACAAAGTGTATATACACGTATCAATTTGTATAACAAACTTACAAGCTAGACTCTGTACTATGTACATTATTACGTCAGAAATAACAGAATTCTGTTTTTGCAAAAAAACGCTTATCAATAAACACTTAATATTAAGTCATTAGAATGCGGTTCTGAACGTTTTTTGATTCAGTGCCGGTTTTAATGACTCTTAAATGAATATACCAGTTCTATTAATTCGACCAAGTAGATGTTCAATCCCTCCTTGCATCTCTTTAAGACACTTTTCCGCATTATTCACTCAGACACCTCGAAATACAATTTGGAATCGCGACCGACATATCTCTACATACAATGTATTCTTCTGCAACTATTTGCTTCGAGTTCCATTAAATACTTCACAGGTGTTTAGCGTGAGGAGAAAGAGCAAAACAAGTCCACCATGCCGCATAAAGTAAAGATGGATTTAAGCCTTTTTCATCAAAAACAGTATAGTCCGATATAACGTTATCTTCCAAGATTAAACAATGAATTCAAGACTTTCACAAGTCCTTCAAAAGGTGAATGATTTACTATGATCTTGCAATAAATCCTTCAAATGCTGTCTGTGTTATGAAATAAGCTATTTAGCCTCATTTCTAGTACGATTCGGCAATAAAATGGCATCTCCAACCTAATCTTAGCATAGTTTATCTGATTCTGTAAAACCTTATCTATTATCTGTTTTATGGTGCATTTAGACGCAGGATGCGAGCGTTTATTTATGGGTGCAAAAGAGATAACCAAACGATAATAGATTGGAAACGTACTCCGTGTTTCGTAAATAAATAGACTGGTTCCCCCACATCTGTATTTTTCATTGCCATATAATGAATACAGTGTAAACACTAGGTTCCAGTCTGGTAAATAAGAGGCATCGAAAAGCAACGTCCGGTTTCTTCTGCCGTTGTACTTAGGCAATATCAGGAGTTTCAATGACTCGGATGATCCAAGCTGTAACTGTGTTGAGGTGGTTGGAAACATCTACGTCGTCTGGATCATTGGGACTAGCATTTCAGATGAATGTAAAAGGTTCTACCCTGTTTTCCAACATGTTTCATTAAAATCTTATGTTCGCTCGGTCAAAACCAGTTTGACGCATTGTTGGCTAAGAACTTGCTGTTAATTATAATGCTATCTTACACAGAATGACTTGTTGATAAATCATTTCTAACATTTGTGTTGATCTTTGTAATACATCGATCAACAATTCGGTTAAGTTTCAAATATACATTTGTATTTTATCTCATACTAGTACTCCCAATTATTGATACTCACATTGATATTTCTTTTCCACAACGTGGCATGTCGGGAAGCCATGACAATTGCATTTTTTGTCGAAAGGTTCATCGCTTTTATAAGCACTATGTAGTTTCACAGTGGGAGTTCACCTGTTCATGCTCACTTGATCTTGACGAGCAATTAGCTCTTTTGACATGTGAATGATTTCATCTACTATAAAGTCTTACAAAGTACGGGACTATCACATATAACATTGGAAAAGTTGTGAAAATAACTGCTTGGATGTGGCTATAAATACACGAAGCTCCTGCTCAACAAAAACATCGTTCTATTTTAGTATAAGACGATATTCCCGATAGCATTGTTTCCCACATAGCTTAACACACTTGCGGGAAGCAATGCTGTTATAAGAAACATATAAGTCGTCTGGATCATTGGGACTAGCATTCCAGATGAAGGTGAAGGTGAAGGATTCCACTTTGTTTTTCATTAAAATCTCATGCTCGCTCGATCAAAACCGATAAGACGCAATTTTGGCTAAGAACTTGCTGTTAATTATAATGCTATCTTAAACAGAATGACTTGTAGGTAAATCATTTCTAAAGTTTTTGTTAGACTTTGTTTCCTTTACTAAAACAATAAGGGTAAATTTCAAATATCTCTTTTTTCACACGTCCTTCAGATGTTTCCTCACAAGTACATGTAGACAACGTTTACAAAGTTGCTTTCTACTTTCCTAAATAACACGATATAATTAAAAATTCAGCTACGAAATAACGTTACATTCAAAGCTTTGGTGGAACTTATTAAGTTTCTCAAAAGCTGCATTTTTGTCCAAAAAGATGGTAAATCAGAACTCTTATAAAGTGCAGGATCATCAAAGATACTATTTGCAAATTGGCGAAAATAAATGCTTGAATCTATGAAGGTATTAATGCTTGAAACTCCTGTTTAACAAGATCGTCGTCAAAGATAACATAGGACAATTGGTGAAAAGTATTGCTTGCATGTGGCTATGAATACACGAAAATCCTGTTCAACAAAAACATCTTTCTATTTTAGAATCAGCCGTTATCCCTGGTAACAATGATTTCCTGGATTTATGAACATAATGACGGAAAACAATGTTTTATAGGGGTAGAAGAGAAAACAGGAAAATGATGTTGGTACTATGTCTTCCTGTTGTCCTAATGAATCAAGCGTCGTTCTATTTCAGTATAAGAGGTTATTGCTCAAACAACTATTTCCCGCATTGCTAAACATAAGGGCGGAAAACAATGTTTTATAGGAATAGAAGAGAAAACAGGAAAAGGATATTGGTAGTATGTCTTCCTGTTGTCTTAATTAATCAAGCGTCGATCTATTTTAGTATAAGAGGTTATTTCTGATAACATTATTCCCAACATAGCTAAACAAAAGGATGGGAAGACTTGCTTTTATAAGACTAAAAGGATTTTGGTACTATATCTACCTGTTGTCTTAATTAATCAAGCGTCGTTCTATTTTGGTTTAACCCTTTACCAAACGCCAAATTTCAGACTGTCCTTAATTGAAACAGTTTGCAGACGACATTTCAAAAGGGATGAAATTGGAGAACAATCTTCTGATAGGGCAGAGCATATTGCAAGGAATGGAGAAATCACTCGTTACGAGCGATTTCTCTTTTTCCCACAATGTTTTCCAGATTCTTCTGCAACAAACTGGTCAAATGTCGTTAGTGTTTGGTAATGTGATAAGCGGTATTTCCGGATAGAATCATTTCCCACATTGTTATACACGAGGGCGGGAAACATTGCTATTTTAGAACAAAACAGGAACAGATTGTTGGTTCTACGTTTTCCTGTTGTCTTAATTAATCAAACGTTAGAAAAAACGTGGTTAACGATGCCAAAAACCTTTCAGAAACATCTGAACTAGAAATATGAAATAACTCCCCTGTCTGTACTATTTACTATTTCTTCCTCTAACATCATCTACTGGTGATGGGTTCGCTTTCTCGAACTAATAAGCATACATTCTTTTTTAAAAAAATATGTATTTTACCAGCAGTTCAAAAACATCTAAACATTTTTTCCCTATTTACCATTGTATCAAATGTTGTTGAATTTGATGATTGTAGGAAAAGAGGCCCTTTTAAATAGTTGTATCCCAGGGTACCGTTTTACTAAACAGTTTACGCTTAAAATTTGCGTAAGTCTAAAACAACAATCCCTATTATTTCAATATTGGGCTGAGCAATATTGCAAAGTAACACATCATTGGAATCGTCTCTCCGAGACGCTTCCAATGATGTGTCACATTGCAATATTGTGGTTTTGTTTAAGTTACTATATATGTTTATCAGTTTTGACTTGCGCAAATATTTTCCGTAAATCGTTTAGTAAAACGGTACCCAGATCCTTTTACTTGTGAAATTCAGTAAGTGGTTAATGGTGCATATATATAGTGCAATCTATGTTTATTACATTGGTAATTATCTCCAAAGCGGAACCAATATTCTTTCTGATTTGGTATATGTATTTGAGACGTTTCTGTTAATGCCATGAAGCTTACACAAACGATGTATAACGTTGGGCCAATATCTACGAGGATGTCATGGAATTAATGTTTATTACTTGATATAAAGAACGCTTCCTGCTAGTGTGTTCTTTGATGTACATATTGGAAAACACGTGGACTCAATTTCTAGTTCAAACTAGTTCGAATCATACGTTTTTTGCCAAAATCTCATCGATTGCTTCATGAATGAAATGATTTAAAGTTTAAAGCTCAAGCAAACAGTATGTCACCTTAACAATGATAAATTGTTTCCATCTTGTTTTTTCTTTTAGATATTTCTGTATCGGTTTACATGCGTCAACATATCTTATTGTATATTGCGATGCCCGGCCCTTAACTATAACGAAAGATCTTTGAAAATGTTTGAAAAACTTCCCATAAGAAAGTAAACAGCGGGGAAGAACCGTCGGTCTTCCGTAAGACAACCGGTAAACTTTCTCTCATAGAATACCAAATGCCGTTACCAGGAATTGAATCTACGCTAAAAGGGGCCATGCGATTTCAATAAATGTTGTCTACCAAATATCACAAAGAAATGGTATTCATCTAACGTTTCCTTTAGTCATCTGCTGTTACTTTTTTCATATTTTTTCCTTAACCCCCAACTTATATGGTAAATGACCCCGAATTTCTAAATACGCGCATTAATAATTATCCAGTTCCAATCACAAATCCAGATAACTGGGGGGCGAAAGTCCCTAAAAGTTAGTATAAATCAAGGGGTCAAGGTAACCCCCTGACTTAAGTTATATTTGGACCAGACAATTAATGAAATGGATCGATGATGCTAACAAAACGCAATGAATGAGTCATTCTACAGAACGTTAAGATAAAAACAACAGAAATTCCAGATTAATACGAAAATGAATTCCCTGATATGCTATTTTCGCATCCTTCTTTCTATCCAGCCTTTAGAGAACTGTCTAATTTTCGATTTGTAATAAACAGGGAATCAACAAATTACCGAAAGATCGTTAAACCGATGTAAAATATCCACTCGTAGAGTTTATTGCTTGCTCTCTAAAGTGTTTGTAATGGCAGTCGTAAAGTACGGTCTTCGAATCAAACGGAAAACGTTGTAATTTTCCAGCGATGTATGCACTTGCCTAACTATGCACTCCTACTGCACCAAACCCATATTTACTCCTTGAGCCCCTTCAATAAAACTTCAGCATTTGTTGAGACTGTACCCAATGAAAGCGGTGCCAATTCTTTATATCACCAATACTTCTGCGGTAAAGTAATTAGACTGTTTGATCATGAAGCAATAACGCCGTATCAGCTATTTTCCAGTTATGTGACGGATTTTTTGGTAGTCTTAAGCCCTGAAGTATGTTGCTAAAGGGCACTT
The DNA here is from genome assembly GCA_947846245.1 of Cerastoderma edule. Classification (NCBI taxonomy): domain Eukaryota; kingdom Metazoa; phylum Mollusca; class Bivalvia; order Cardiida; family Cardiidae; genus Cerastoderma; species Cerastoderma edule. Next base: position 1,046,606 of record OX401414.1, read on the forward strand.
AAACGAAACCGGAGGTACCAGTTCGACTTGAACCCAGAACCTCCAAGTTATGAGACCCCCGGTACTGCGATTACAGCCAATACTGAGAAAGTCCCCGGCTCGGATGACACGTAACAAATACAAATTTCCGATCTCTCAATCGACGAGCCTTAATATAGACAAAAAGCCATCTATTTTACAGAGTGCAATTCAAGTTGAATAAATGCATGTAGAGCTATTTCGCCCGAACCTTTGGCATTCGTATCTATTAAACGTCCTTTTAACGGGGAAAATATGACAGATCGCGCGTACTGTTCCATTAGATTAACTTTAATATCGAATAACAGGAAATGCCGAATGTTTCTTTCCATTTTCGGTAAAGTCCGGTCGGCATTTAATGAGGAAAGCGATTTCAAATAGGTCGCGAAATACCGCAAAATTGTTAAATTGTACAACAATATTTTTGAGAGCAACTTTGGATTTTACTTAATTTAACTCTTAATATATGTTAACAAATCAGCAAACATCGACCCTAAACTGCGCAATCAAGCTATTTTTCCGGAGCAGTTGTTTTGGAACACCGGTTTCAGAAATCTTAGTATCGTTGTCTTTGTCGGTTATATACGTTTCTTGCATGACTAGAAGATGTTCAGGCTTACAGGTGATTCAGAACAATACGCCTATATCCATGAATAGATTAAGACCACTCGATCAGAAATGAATAAAGTTGCAATAACCGGTTAGATTCGTGGCAATGAAATATTGGTGCATAGGCTATACCGATTTGATGGCTAAAAACCATACGGTCTCACACACACACCTACAACCTTCATCAAGAAGTCACATTTACAGATAAAATGAAAATAGCTTCGTTCCATCTAAACGGTTGAAAGGCTTGACAATTCTTTAGATTTACGCCGATTTCAACATTGATTCATTTGTACCGAAAATTGATCTCCATGGAAAAAAAACACAAATACTTGTACAGTGATGTCTCGTTAATCCGAACACATCCGTTGTCAACAAAATGTCCGGATTACCGAATCATTCGGACTAATGAAGGAGAGCATGTTCTTATACACATTAAGTCATAAACGGTCTGTATGCACGAGTATACTTATAAGCCTTTAGCAAACGCCAAATTGTCGACCGTCCCAAATTGAAACGAGTTTGCAGACGACATTTTAAAACGTGACGAAATTCAAAAATAATCTTCTGATATGGCAGAAAACATTGTGGGAAAAGGAGAAATTGCTCGTCACGAGCAATTTCTCCTTTACCCAAAAAAGTTTTCAAAAGTCGTCTGCAACAAACTGGTCAAATACTTCCGTTCCCTTACAATTTCGTTCGGATTGCGAGACATTCGGACAATCGGAGTCCGGATAAGTACTTGATTAACCTTGGACCAACTTGTTTAGTCGTCATACTACTCCCATTACACAGAGTAACTTGAAGGAAAGCCTTAACAAAGGTTATTTGCATGACCTGGTAGGGTATCGAACATACTATCTTCCACATATGAAGGGTCCACTTTACCACCTTGCATGGGGTTTAATAATGTATCAATAATTGTCCAGTTATATCACGGATTTTATCACAATGGCGATGTTTGCGTTCAAACTTTTCACAACGAAATCACACATTGTTAAGTGTATATTGGTTTTATCATGTTTGGTAAGGCGTTCCTGAATTAACTACAAGGCTATGGCTCTTAAATGCCACTCATATGAAACCAGTGGTATCGGTTGAGCTCGAACCGGGAACCTTTGAATTCAAAAGACAGTCACCTTACCGACTGGATAACACAGCACCCTACATCTACCTTATCGAAATGGCTACAGCTTATCAAATAATGAAATATGTAGTTTAATACACGTATGGCTTCCTCGAAACCACGCTCTTACATAATCAATCAACTCGATATCAAAACATTTGCGCTGGTAAAGTACAATCAATAAAGGTTACTTAATATCTTAACAAACACTTCAAGCACTTCAATAGTCTGTCACAGACAATTTTCAAATAAATTTCAATCATCGCCTGACGTTGCCTTCAACTTGGGTTCTTTATTTGATGGTTTTATATGCAAACTTAGTTTCGTTTGAGGGAAATGCTCACTAAATGTTGATGTAGACTTACTAGATGTTTAATCGAATAAAACAAAACATATTTTTCATTTGACGATTTTAATTGGGGTTAAAAGCCGTACAAACAATTGTTCCAGATGTATAATGGATTTCCTTGGTCGACCAGAACTAGGCTAGGGCTCTGAAGTGACTTGCCAAAGGTAACTCCCAGGGTTATTTGACTACATGTAATACAATGGTTTATAGGCATGTTCACGTATAAGTAGAATTATGCCAGTGAGGCAACAATCACTATCTAACTTCATTCACATTCTCCTCATCATCTCAATCTTTCCTTTTGTGTTTCTCTGTTTGTCTGCTGTTAGTTTGCCTGTCAGTTTGTTTGTACGTATGTCTGTTTGTCTGTCTTCGTATCTTTCAATTTCTCTTTCATCCACCATTAAACCATTCGCATATAGACACATTTAAATTTATATAACACTTATATCTTATAACTCTGAATGAGATGATATCGTATCTACGCGATCTTGTACTTGGAAGGAAAGATACCCAGATAAGCAATCAGGTTTGATCGCAGGCCAGCCGTTAATCTACTCGGCGACTGGCCTGGATCCAACTTGTTTGCTTGAGTAATGAGTATGACGTAGGTTCAGACACCATAAGACTTAAATTAATGTCAATTCTGAAATAGATCTCGATGACTTTTTATTCAACCATCACATAACAAAAGTCTCATAATCTGCAAATATTGCCTTTCATTTAAAACGTGTCACACGAACCCCATTCTAAGCAACAGATGCAACAATTAAACCTATTAAACGAGATACCAGATTAAACTCGGTCAGATCGAAATAAACCGAATCGGACCGATCCTGTTGTCTAGATCGTATTAATCATATTTTGATTGAGGCATCGATCTATGTCTCCCGGGAGCTAATAAACCGCGGGAATCACGCAAAGTGCTAGGCCGATGTTTATGTCTCAAAGACATCCTGATGGCTCCCTATGTCATAAAGATGAAGGACTTCGTCATCAAGAAATGGGACTCTTTTCGCAGATTCGTTTAGGGGAACTTTTTAATTTTAATCAGCAATAACTTTGAACAAGTATGCATGGTTTTGTTTGACTTTTATTGGTTTGAACACCGTTTAAACAAAAGACCAGCCTTGCTACGACTTCCCTAGATACACAAGTACTAGGCTATGAATATGAAGGACTCCGTCATAACGAAATGTGACTCAAATCGCAGATTAACTTAAGGAAACCATTTAATTTCGTTCAGCAATAATTCGGAACAAGTTTGAATATGTAGTGCATTATATCGTTTGATTTTCATGGGTTTGAACACCGTTTCAACAATATCTAAGTTATGCTACCTTTCCTTGATTCACAAGTACTTGACTATGAATATGAAGGGTGTTGCCAAAGGGAAATGTTACTTTATTCGCAGATTCATTTAAGGGAACCATTTAGTTTCGTTCATCAATAAATCTGAACAAATATGAATATGCAGTTCATAATTTTCTTTATGGGTTTGAACACAGTGTTAGAAATATTTCAGTTGTGTTACGACTTTCATGGATTCAGCAATGCTAGACCATGGATCTGAGGTGTGTTGCCAAAGGACACTCTTACGAAACCAGATGTATCCGTTTTGCTCGAACCCGGGTTCAACGATATTTATGTCTGCTTTTTTTACCATTTGACCACGCAGAACCCTAAAACACATTTTCGACGTACAGGATTTTCTTTCACCAATCATGTAGAATTGAAAAGTTGCACGTCAAGACATTTCATATTTTCTCGTATAAGCTTCTTAAAGTATCATAAACCATATTTCATAGTATTCATTTGTATTTTGACGATTTTCAAGTAAAGACTTGTCACACAGTCTCTCATTTTTGCGAAAGGGAAATATGCGCTTCTCAAGCAACATTTAGTTATTACGAATACACCAGACTACCCAAAGGCATTGCGACATTTAATCAGTTTAATAAAGCACCAGTCAGTAAACTGTGCGACGGTTGAAATTCCGGACCTGGATTGCAGGGGTGAGAATGTTTCAAACTTGCTTGACGCTTGGGATTGTTTGATTTGGGTTTAGCGAAGTTTTCAACACTTTTTCAGTTTTTTCGCGACGAAGCTCAACTTCCTCATGCCGATGGAACCACAACCAGGACTTACTCTTTTTAGCTTGAAGCTTTCTTCACTGAGTGTATTAATTTTCGTATAGAGTGCAGACATATACAAATACGTCTTACTTCAGGTACCAAGGCCATCGGCACGTACACACAATATCCTTGCAGAGTAAGAGAATCGACAGATAGATATGCGATAACTCATTAAGACATTATTTTAGAATTTGCAACTGCGTTGGAAAAAAACCAACAGTAAGGCATTAACAATTTAATGAAAACCGTTTATCTATTTTTTTCCTAGTATTTATTAGAAATCAATGGGGAATTCTGTTTCTTTACCAAAATATATCTAAATACTCTTTTACAAAGATCTTCGCAAGCATAACACAAAAATGAGAAGTGAAACTCATCTTCGATCACAAAAATGTCATCACCTTTATAGATATGGCAGATTCTATTTCCTTTATCTATATAAGAGAAATTGAATCGAGTCTAGGGAGTACAAAATGGTCGGATCCAAAATACATCATGTAACGGATTCATATACGCCTACGATCTCTAATAATTCTTAAACATTAACGATTAGATATAAAATGTTCTGGAAGTTTTGAAGTCCATTTGATTAGATCTCACACGTTGGCGGAATAAACGGCTCAAATAATAAGCCTCAAAATTAATGGAAATTCAACAGGGAGTCCTGGATCGTATCATTATATCTTAATTGCTTAAAGCATACTAGCGCTCAGAAAAACTGTAGAACTACGTAGAATGAGTGACACATTATGATAGAATATGTTGAAACATAACGAAAAACCACAGGAACATGACAATATAACGTCTGCACTATTTGTTACCCTTTTTTTTAAAGTGCTATTTTCATAAACGAGGTGCCCCCCCAATTTAACTTCATTGTTAACATTTAAGTAACATATAAAATAGCAAGGAGCGCTCTGATTAATAAGTGGTGATCACCTGGTTTGAAAAATTCTGTGAATCTCATAAAAATACTCTCATTTATCCAATATTAACAATGTGAACATTCAGATTGGATAATTTCTTGGATTTTATTGGCTTCCAATGTTTCTCGGCTGACCTAGTTCTATCGCTAATTGTAAACCAACCTTATTATATTCACTCTTTTAAAAGCTGCATGTGAACGTGTTACAGTCTCAATTCCTCTGTAAAAGGGAATTTAGAATACTTTCGAAATGATTTTCAACTAGAACTTTCTCAATTTAAGTGTAAATGAGCGCAAGTATTCCCTATGACCTCGTTTGACGAGCATCTTCTGTAGTTTCTTTAGGGTGCAGAATAGAAGTGATGAATATAAATTAACAGAGCTTGTTTCACATTCGATGAAAAATGTATTTATCAGAATCATTCGTCTTTGTTAACAACGGTTACAAAAAATAAACCAATCCTTGTAAGCAATATACCCTTTGATGCAACAGTTTGTTCGCTAAATCGTAGCTATTGAACGTATAAATTATTCAGTAAGCGTCAATTCATCTTAGTATGTACAGTTTATTCGTGGTTGATCTCAAAGGCGATTTCACGCTTTTGGATTAAAATACATGTTAATTCACTGTATACACTCTTTAACGAATTAAAAACAATTTGATTTTGCTTAAATGACTTTTCTTCAGTAAACATCATGTAACAGTATTTCTGATGAGCGGTTTTAAAACAATTAATTTTTAAGATCCAAATTTTCTCAAATATATAAACAAGTAACTTTAATGGTCAGTCACACTTTTCCATTTTGGAACCCGATTGCACGCCATTCTCAAATAAGTAGACAAACATCCAGACAAAACTATAAAGCAATTACCAATACATACATATTCATCGTTTAAGCGAACAGTTAAAACTATAAAACAATTACCAATACATACATATTCATCGTTTAAGCGAACAGTTATGTAAATATGCATGTAATTCATCTTTATTAAATGATTTTCTATTTCCTTGGAGAATGATAGACTGCGAATAAACTTGGAAGAAGTACGTTCCAACAGTTTTATGTGGTCTTTATTGGTTATTTATTTCGTTCGATTTCCATTTAATTTTTCTTATTTCGACTTATTCCCAGAACATGTTTTTTAAACTATCATTTAAATGGGTGGGACGATTAACAAAACCCTTTACACCCCATCAAAATTTACATATAATGAAATGATACTGACAATAGGAAGGGGATTGCGCCCCTCATTTGAACATCAGAATCACAAAACTTTGCTGAAGTAAAAAAAGACTTTGAAAGGTCCATGTTGCCTAGTGGTTAGAATATCGGGCTTTGAAACCATACACATATCTATACAAAAACAAGAGGACCCTGAGGGTCCTGGATCGCTCACCTGACACTTGTAAAGTGTTGGTTACAACAATGTTACACATGAGTAATGGACAAGATTTGTCTAAATTTGACTGTGATCTACTTTCGACCCCAAGTTACTCATAAACTGACTTGGTTGAGATATAACAGGTTGATCATTTTGAGCAAGTTTGATCAATTTAGGCTGAAAATGTAGCCTACATTGCTTCTAGACTGTAAACAAGGTTTTTCAAAGATTTGACCTAGTGACCTACTTTTTGACCCCCACACTACCCATGTTCAAACTCGATCAAGATACCATCAAGGTTAACAGTCTGAGCAAGTTTTATCGAGATTGGTCAGAAAATGTGACTTCTAGAGTGTAAACAAGATTTTTCAAAGATTTGACCTAGTGACCTACTTTTTGACCCCGCACCAACCATGATCAAACTCAAACGCTGAAATTGTTGACGACGCACGCACGCATGCACACACGCACGCACGACAGACGACGGACATTCAAGTATCCTAAAAGCTCACCCTAAGCAGAGCTCATGTGAGCTAAAAAGTATCTCTCTGCTTACTGTGCCTGAAATACTAACGCGATGCAAACTCTCAACAAAACAGAAAAAAAAATCAATAAAACAAAATTTATATGCCCATTCAGCTTTCAAATGCAACACAAAATTCAAAAGATATATCTAAACCTAGACTTAACTCTTGAAATATAATAACTATATCGATAACTAGATCTTTATCCTGTTTTACAACGCATAACAGCTGTTAGAGTAATAAGTATAAAGTTCCCGTAAAGATATTCACAGGGAAGCTTTTGATTTTTACACGCTCGTTAACATCAAACTGAAGAGCCGCTTCCTAATTAGCAGAGTAACTCTCTAAAATAAATCATTCAAATGATGGCCATTGGAATCAATCAACAAAAAATCGCAATGCCAATGTTCGCTTTCTCACTCTGTACATGTTGTTTAACGCCGTATTAACAAATTTTCAGTTATGCAACGCCCTTTCTAATACGCTACGAATAACGTATAACATTGCAATATTGTACTTTCACTTCAGATATTATCCATGTTTATCAGTTTTAGTAAAACGGTACCAAATTCACACATTTACAATTATAAATATATCTGGATTATTTCAGACATGTAATAATGATGTTTAGCCGGAATACACAGAATAACGACATAATTTATTTGACTATCTAGATGGGCTTTGAAATGATCAAAGAATGATAAGTTATGAAAACTCTAGTATTTCCAAACGATTTCGTGGCAAAATAAATGCTTTTCGCTAAATGTGTATCATTTACACGTTCACTATCAAAACTATTGAACGTGTTAATGTACACAAATAACGAAATTCTTTGTAACAAAAGGGAAAATGCTTCATGGAGAGAAATTTCCCCTGATTTTTTTCAAATGTTTCGTGGGTCTTCTAATGTTTATTGTACATTATTACTGTGTATTCGTATAAATGAGAATAAACATCGAAAAACGACGAAAGCCGTTCAATCAATAACCCTTTTCGCTCTGTTTGGCACATGACCCTATGCATCAGCGTTAAAATCGCTTTTTCAGACCATGTCCGTCAATCAATTAACAATCTTCTTGATACCGATCCAAAAACTTGTCATCGGTGAGTTAGTGGGAAACGATGGATTATAAACCCATTAGCATCACAAAAAAAAGCGTTTTGTGTCTTGTAAGGACGGTAGAAGAAAGGATTATTTACTATTACTAAATTGTAAAAATCTAAGTGTCTAATCTACAGAGTCGGTACTCAACTGAGTCGCTACACATACCGATTCTGATTAGTATTCAATACATAGGTTCTTAAGAAAGCATCTCTTCTAGACTCTATATATGGACATTACACATGTAAAGAGTGACAAATCAGGACATACATGAACTGAAATGGACTGTAAAGACAAACAATTACAAAGTATAAATCTAGTTCATACTCCTCAGTATTTGAGAAACAAATTAATGCCACTTAGATATAGAGAATAGATGGTTGGTGTCGTGAATCGGAGATGTTATCGGGCAAGGCGTAGGAATATTATCCGGTGAGCCGAAGGCGAAACGGATAATATTCCGATGCCGAGCCCGATAACTTTTCCTATTCAAAGGCACCAATCATCTATTCTATTTATCCTGTTACATTTATGTATACTTTTAAACAAATAAAATGTTAATAACACACGAGAAAAAGGAAAAAAATAAATAGAGAATGGCGTTAACATGACGTCATTTCGTTTTTATGACGTCATGATTCATCACGTGCATGTGTTATATGGTTAGTACCGGATATCATAAATGTTATACGGCACCTAGTTATCGGTCCCAAAATGACTCTAGTGACAGGATAAAATTCATTCTCAATCCTGCTTCTTTGACCCATAACAAGAACTCGCATTGAATGTAAGCTGAATTAAAAGTGATCTTTACTGACTTCTACAACAGATGTGTCAAAGTTAGGCATTATGAAGTAACACATTAAGGAATCAAGGATAACTTTCCATCGCTATCTGCCATTTGATAAACCGGAAGTCGGCTGTCAAGATTTGCTATCAGAATGGAAAGAAGTTTCCCGATAACCTAGTTTATCTAGAGAGATAACGTGGTTATGATATTACACGTGTTTCGATAACGTCAATTAGTCCGAATGATCCAGACGGAGATATTTCATTCAACACAGTTATAGCTTGGATCATCCGAGTTTACATTGGTATGAAAGTCCGTGTACCTTGGCAGTGAAATGAAATGATAGATTAGATAGGTTTTTGCATTATTTCGGACGTATGATTGTTTGTTTATATTGGGTTTAACGCAGTGTAAACAGTTTAGATATATCATAACTTGGATGATCCGAGCTGTAACTGTTGTATAATAAAATTTCTACGCCTGGATCATTCGAACGAGTCACATCACGGTTTTCCTGAATCCACAAGTTTTTCACAGTTATTTCTTAAGGACTCTACTAGAAATGCATCAAACGAGTAATAATGGTGTATTATCTTAAATCGCAACATGAACAAACGCCCATACATAAGTATGTATCATTGGTACATTTTAGAAATCAAATTCTCAACACATTTGACCGAAAAGATCCTTTGCATTACGGGGTACTTTTTATCATGCTGCGATATAAAAGGGATGTCAATATAAACGCAGCCTTCCAGACAAGTTATCATAACCCAGAGAAAATAACAGCTAAATTTGATAACCTAGCGACAACACTGGGTCAAATGTGGGACAGACGGAATGGTGCAATTTCTGCAAGTTTTTTTGGCATTGCAAAATGGAACGATGAATGCCCTTTGGAGTACTTAATACCGAAGTATTTTCTGGAATTGTGGACCTGGTTGCCAATTCGCCATGTATTACATAGGTCCGACATGTTTAACTGAAAATGCCGACATTGGTTTATGGGTATAAAGATGGACACAGCTACATAAAAAACACCGGATGACTTCCTATTGATGAAGAAATAGTAGACAATCTGAACACATCGGGTTTATCCAATGAAAATACCTCTGAAATAATAGGGATGACGCCATATTGTTTCCCGCGAGAATGACGTCACTTTACTTTCGTTTTTAAAAATAGATCTTAAATGTGAAATCTAAAAAGTCGTTAAATTTGATCGAGGAAACAACTATACATGTCACAACAACAAATTCGCCATTTGGTATGAGTTACTGATAAAAAGTGATTAAAAAGGATGTCCAACACTTCCATACCCGTTGAACTACTTAAGGTGCACGCTTAATGTGTTAATTGGTGGATGCCGATATACCTGAAAAATTGTAACCCTACACTTATATCCGAGGTGTATTTCACAGCTCACGGAAATACCCGAGTAGTTCCGATTGCATAGTAGAGTGTCTTCCTTGTGTATGATAAAGGTCATGGGCTCAATTCGCCGGCAAAACAATACCAATACTAAACAATTTCTTTTGCATATATGGAGTTAATACACTTTCAACAATTTTTCAGTTTAGCTTACAACACCGGGTCAATTGTGAAACAGACGGAATGCTGCGATTTCAGCAAGTTGTATGTGGCATTGCAAAATGGAAGGATCAATGCCCTTTAGAGTACTTAATACCGAAGTATTTTCTGGAAGTGTGGACGTGGTTGCCAAGTCGCCATGTAATACATGGGTCCTGCATGCTTTAACGAGACTGCCAATATTAGTTTATTGGTAGAACCATGTATAATTTTCTTCTAAAAAAACGGATGGATGAATGGTGTTTATGGCGCATCGACAAATAAGGACATTTAGCGCGATAACCCGGATGACTTCCTGTTGGTAAAGACATAAAAGAGTGTCTTCCTTGTGTATGAGAAAGGCCACGGTTTAAATTCACCGGCTGATGAATACCAATGACGGCTTTTCTGGCATTCGGAACACCTCGGCTATTTCTTAAAATAACCTCGGAGGTAATGGGGAGCCATTTTTGAAAGTAGGTCAGCAACGAAGGGCCAATCGTATCTACTCGGCAATCCCCGTAAGAAGCCGGGGATTGCCGAAACGAGCCGATTGACAAAATATGAAACAAAGATGTGTTGATATGATCATCTTTAATGAAAAAGGTAAAAATACCATTCAATTGTGATATATAACCAATTTGTGTGTATTTAAATACATATTTAGTGCCTACGTGTATTTCGCGTTATCCGCCGGAAATAAGGCGAATTACCCCAGTATTTCTGGTGTATTCATGTACTGCCTACGAGGTATATCTTCCGACTTGTTACGGGGATTGCCAAGTAGATACGATTGATTTTCTGGATTCACCGGTACAAGGCTAGGGCTCTGAAGTGACTTGCCAAAGGACATCCAAACGAAACTTGTGTCACTGGAGGGTCTTGAACTCGCGAACCCGGGTCCGCCAAGTTAAAAGATCACCACCTTAACAGCTTGGCAGCCCAGGGTCATTTACAAAATTATGGTAATTACTTCGATCCAATGCACTCTTGACAGTATACAATGAAGATATATTTTGAATGAGCAAAATCATATACAGATACAAAAGGATTGTTTTAAGTTCGGATCTATGAATTGCGATACAGATATGATGGAATCGGCTTTAATGCATATCAAACGTCCTATTGTTGAACCACTTACCGTTTAAATTCGAAACATTTGGAGTAAAACTAAACAAACCCTCACGATTGAATTTGCCATTTTTGGAATGAAAACAGAGTTAAAAAAGAAAGAAAAAGATGCAATAGGCTTCAAATAGCACCAAACACACAATCCTTGAGGTGCTTGCGATTCAACTTCGAATCATTTGGATTAAAACTACATTGAGCTTCGCGTATCAATTTATCCCTTTGGCGAGAAAAAAGGCCATAACTAACCCACGTGGAAATCATCAAGGTCGATAATCTATTCTAAAGTTATCATTTCTTCCTTGATTTTGCCGCAATTTGGAACAGTTCGTTATTTTTTTTGTGGAATTAACAATTTTGCATAAAGATTAAATGAGTCCCATAGCTCCTTACTGTAGTAAACTCAATTGGAATCTGACGCAGGCTCGAATTTGATTACGTGTCTCTTGCACTCTTGACTATTTTAATCCTTTACCAAACTCCAAACATTCGACTGTCCCAAATTGAAAGGGTTCGCAGACGACATTTCAAAATGTGATGAAATTAGAATGATGATAATATCTTCTGGTAGGGCAGAAAATATTGTGGAATAGGAGAAATTGCTCATTACGAGCAATTTCTCCTTTTCCCACAATGTTTTCCAAAGTCGTTTGCAACAAACTGATCATATGTCGTTATTGTTTGGCAATGCAATAAAGGAATTTCAACAAAGTGATTTTCATATCTTTTCTTTCATCATCATTTCATCCTTTCATTATCTAACCATCATCACCATCATTATCTATTCAGCATTACCGTCATTATCTAATCACCATCACCATGATTATCTGATCACCATCACCATGATTATCTGATCACCATCACCATGATTATCTGATCACCATCACCATGATTATCTGATCACCACCACCATCATTATCTGATCACCATCACCATGATTATCTGATCATCACCACCATCATGATAATCTGATCACCATCACCATGATTATCTGATCACCATCACCATGATTATCTGATCACCACCTCCATCATTATCTGATCACCACCATCATGATTATCTGATCACCACCATCATGATTATCTGATCACCACCATCATGATTATCTGATCACCACCATTATGATTATCTGATCACCACCATCATGATTATCTGATCACCACCACCATCATTATCTGATCACCACCACCTTCATTATCTGATCACCACCATTATCATTATCTGATCACCACCACCATCATTATCTGATCACCACCATCATGATTATCTGATCACCACCATCATAATTATCTGATCACCACCACCATCATTATCTGATCACCACCACCATCATTATCTGATCACCACCATCATCATTATCTGATAACCACCACCATCATTATCTGATCACCACCACCATCATTATCTGATCACCACCACCATCATTATCTGATCACCACCATCATCATTATCTGATCACCACCACCATCATTATCTGATCACCACCACCATCATTATATGATCACCACCACAATCATTATCTGATCACCACCACCATCATTATCTGATCACCACCATCATGATTATCTGATCACCACCACCATCATTATCTGATCACCACCATCATGATTATCTGATCACCACCATCATGATTATCTGATCACCACCACCATCATTATCTGATCACAACCACCATCATTATCTGATCACCACCATATCATTATCTGATCACCACCACCATCATTATCTGATCACCACCATCATGATTATCTGATCACCACCATCATGATTATCTGATAACCACCATAATTATCTGATCACCACCACCATCATTATCTGATCACCACCACCATCATTATCTGATCACCACCACCATCATTATCTGATCACCACCATCATGATTATCTGATCACCACCACCATGATTATCTGATCACCACCACCATCATTATCTGATCACCACCATCATCATTATCTGATCACCATCACCATCATTATCTGATCACCACCACCATCATTATCTGATCACCACCATCATAATTATCTGATCACCACCACCATCATTATCTGATCACCACCATCATCATTATCTGATCACCACCACCATCATTATCTGATCACAACCATCATCATTATCTGATCACCATCACCATCATGATTATCTGATCAGCGCCATCATTATCTGATCACCACCACCATCATTATCTGATCACCACCACCATCATTATCTGATCACCATCAACGTCATTATCTAATCACCAATATCAAAAATATCTAATCATCATCATTATCTAATCACCATCACCATGATTATCTGATCACCATCACCATGATTATCTGATCACCACCATAATGATTATCTGATCACCACCTCCATCATTATCTGATCACCACCATCATGATTATCTGATCACCACCATCATGATTATCTGATCACCACCATCATGATTATCTGATTACCACCATCATGATTATCTGATCACCACCATCATGATTATCTGATCACCACCACCACCATTATCATCATCATCATCATCATCATCAGCAGCATCATTATCTAATCAGCATCATCATCGTCATTATCAGCAGCAGCAGCATCAGTATCAGCATCATTATCTAATCAGCAGCATCATCTAATCAGCATCATCATCGTCATTATCTAATCACCATCATCATTATCTAATCACCATCATCACCATTATCTAATCATCATCAATATCTAATCATCATCATCCTCATTATCTAATCATCATCCTCATTATCTAATCATCATCATCATTATCTAATCATCATCATCATTATCTAATCATCATCATCATTATCTAATCATCATCAACATTATCTAATCATCATCATCATTATCTAATCATCATCATCATCATCATTATCTAATCATCATCATCATCATCATCACCATTATCTAATCACCATCATCATCATTATCTTATCACCATCATCATCATTATCTAATCATCATCATCATCATCATCATTATTATCTAATCACCATTTTCAATATCTGATCACCATCAACATCATTATCTAAATAACATCATCATTATCTAATCACCATCATCATTATCTAATCACCATCATCATCATTATCTAATCACTAGCATCATTATCTAATCACCATCATCATTATTTAATCACCATCACCAACCACCATCTTCGCCATCCCCATCACCACCATCACCACCACCACCACAATTACCACAACTACCAACATCACCAGCACTACCGCCATGACGATCACCACCACCATGACCAACGACATTACCATCACCATTACAACCACCAACAACACCATCACCATCACCACCACCAGACCACGAACACAAACACAAGCACCACCATACCCATCACCACCTTCACATACACCACCACAATTACCACCACCACTATCACAATCACCTTCACCACCAACATCACCATTACCATCACAACAACCATCACAATCACCATCACCAACACAACCACCATCGTCACCACCACCACCGCCACCACCACCACCACCATCGCCATCAAAACTACTACTACCACCATCACCACCATCCACCACCACCACCAACACCACCACAACCATCACAATCACCATCACCATCACCACCACCACCAATCTCACAATCACAGCCATCAACACCAACATCACAACCACCACCACCATCGCCATCACAACCACCACCACCACAACCACCAACATTGCCATCACCACCACCACAACCAACACCAACACCATCACAACCACCACCACCTCCACCATCGTCACCATAACTCACATTACCACAACCATCACCACCACCAACACCAACACAACCACCATCGTCACCACCACCATCGCCACCACCACCATTACCACCATCCCCATCAAAACCACTACCACCACCATCACCACCATCCACCACCACCACCACCACAACCACCATCGCCATCAAGACCACCACCGCCACCACCACCACCACCGCTACCACCACCACCACAACCACCACCACAACCACAACCACCATCGCCATCAAAACCACTACCAACGCCACCACCACCGCCACCGCCACCACCATTACCACCATCCCCATCAAAACCACTACCACCACCATCACCACCATCCACCACCACCACCACCACCACCACAACCACCACCACCATCGCCATCAAGACCACCACCGCCACCACCACCACCACCGCTACCACCACCACCACAACCACCACCACCACCACCACCACCACCACCACAACCACCATCGCCATCAAAACCACTACCAACGCCACCACCACCATCGCCACCACCGCCGCCACCACCACCGCCACCGCCACCGCCACCACCACCACAACCACCACCACCATCGCCATCAAGACCACTACCACCGCTACCACCACCACAACCACCACCACCATCGCCATCAAGACCACTACCACCACCACAACCACCACAACCACCACCACCACCACCACCATCGCCATCAAGACCACTACCACCACCACAACCACCACCACCATCACCACCATCCACCAACACCACCAACACCACCACCATCACCACTACCATTACCACCACCATCACAACCACCGTCAACACCAACCACAATCTTAGCCACCATCGCCACCACCACCAACAACAGCATCATAACCACCAAAACCATCATCATCATCATCACCACCACCACTACCACCACCACCACCACCACCACCACCACCACCACCACAAACACCGCAACCACCACAACCATCACCGCAACCACCACAACCATCACCAAAAACACCATCACCATCACCAAAACCACGACCATCACTACCATCATCACCATCATAACCATCACCACAACTACCACCATCACTACCTCAACAATCACCATCACAACCACCACCACCATCACCACCAACATCAACATCACAACCACCACCACCACCACCACCTCCAAAACCACCACCGTCACAACCACCACCACTACCACTATCACCATCACCACAACCACCACCATCACAACAACCACCACCAACATCACCACCACCACCATCAGCATGACCAAAACCACCACCATCACTACCACCACAACCACAATCACAACAACCATTATCACCACCATCACTATCATCATTACAACCACCTTCACAACCACCGCCACCTCATCCATCACAACCATCACCACCACCATCACCACCACCACAACCACCACCATCACAACCACCACCACCACCACCACCACCACAACCACCACCATCACAACAACAACCAACAACAACACAACCACCTCATCCATCACAACCATCATCACCACCACAACCACCACCACCAAACTACCATCACCACCACAACAACCACCACCACCACCACAACCACAATCACAACCACCACCATCATAACCACTACCACTATATAACCACCACCACCACCACCATCATCACAACCACCATCACCCCACCGCCACCATCTTAGCCACAATCACCACCATCACCAACATCACCACCTCATCCATCACAACCATCACCATCGTCACCACCACTACCACCAACATCACAACCACCTCCACTACCACCACCACCATCACCAAAACCACCACTATCACTACCACCACCACCACAATCACAACCACCACCACCACCATCATCACCACCACCACCACAACTACCATCAAAACAACCAACACTATCACCACAATCACAACCACTACCATCAGAAAACACCACCACCACAACTACCAACAAAACCATCACAACCACCACCATCACCATGACCACCACCACCACCATAACCAACACCACCATTACCACAACCACCACCACCATTACCACAACCACCACAACCACCACCATAATCACGACGACCACCACCACAGCCACTACCACCATCAAAACCACAACCACCACAACTACCATCAAACCACTACCACCATCACCACAATCACAACCACCACCACAGCCACTACCACCACCAAAACCACAACCACCACAGCTACCATCAAAATGACCACCACCATCACCACAATCACAACCACCACCAACACAGCCACTACCACCACCAAAACCACAACCACCACAACTACCATCAAAACCACCACCACCATCACCACAATCACAACCACCACAATCACAACCACCACCACCACCATAACCACCACCACCAACGTCACAACCACCACCACAATCACGACCACCTCCACCACCACCGTCACAACCACCACCTGAGACGCCTTTCAAAAAGCATTGTGGCAAAAGGAGAAATTGCTTGTCACAAGCAGTCTCTCCTTTTGCCGGAATGCGCTTTTAATCTATTCATATATCACAACAGAAAAAATGAAAGGTTTATTCAGATGTTTACAAAGCTTTTCTTAAGTATTTCTGCTTCAAGTAAAAACGTGTCGCCTGCAGGTGGAACATAGTTAAAACACCGTCCAATGGCATTTTTTTCTTTTTGCCACAATGTTTTTTTTATAACATATTCATACATCACAATAGAAGACTTGAAAAGTTTTTCATATATATTCTGCTTCAAGTCAAAACAGGTCATCTGCGAGTGGTAAAGAGTTAAAAACCCGTCCCGTGTCTCTTATCACGTATTCCTTACTGTGTTAATTGATTGTCGTCTAGAGAAAGCAAAAACTAATTGAAACGAGATCTTTAAAGGAGGAAGCGAAAAACAATTAACGAAGAAATAATGCGTTCGATAGTTTAATCAGACACTGCTTTTTGTTATGTAATATGTGAATTTCTGGATTCTTATGCAATTAACAAAGGAATAATTTATCGTTCATGGAACTTTGCAGATATTGAATTGAACGTAGTATGTATGGCATGTTCAGTTTGAATATCATTTTTCATTGAAACCCTTATTGTATGTTATCCTGTCAATAGTGCCATTTCGGGACCGATAACCAGGTGCCGTATAACATTTGTGATATCCGGCACTAACCATATAATACATCCACGCGACAAATCATGACGTCATAAGAACGAAATGACGTCATGTTTACATCATTCTCTACATATTTTTTCCTTCTTTCTCGTGTTTTATTTGTATATGATTTGTTTGAAAGAATACATAAAGGTAACAGGATAAATAGAATAGATGGTTGGTGTCTTTGAATGGGAAAAGTTATCGGGCTCGGCATCGGAATATTATCCGTTTCGCCTTCGGCTCACCAGATAATATTCCTACGCCTTGCCCGATAACATTTCCGATTCACGACACCAACCATCTATTCTCTATCTATGTACTTTGGTCACAATAGGTCAACAAAAGATTTGTTCTTTCAGACTGTTTCGTAAAAAGTCTGCCCTTTTCTTTTCCTTAATAGACTGTATATCTATTTCAATTCGGAATATTGCGATCGTCAAAAAAGCAACAATTTTGTCACAAGATAAAAATGTAAATACCCGATAAAAATGTTAATTGGTCAGCAACTTGTGAATTGATCACAAGTTTTAAACAGTTATCACAGAAGCCGGCCCACCTATTTATGTTCTTGATTCATTCATTGTCTAGAGATGATATTCTTGTTATATGACTTTGCCAAAGATCATCAGTTCATTCCGATTTGCTTATCAAACGCCAAGTTTACGACTGTCCAAAATTGAAAGGGTTTGCAGATGATATTTCAAAATGTGATGAAATTGGAAAATGATCTTCCGATAGGACAGAAAACATTGTGGGAAAAGGAGAAATTACTCGTAACGAGCAATTCCTCCTTTAACCACGGTATTTTCTAAAGTCGTCTGCAACAAAGTTGCGGTAGCAACTAATTTGAAAGCAGTACAGAGGTTTGGTGTAAAATTTCGAAAATTTCAGACGCTTGACGTTTAAATTCGAATAGTCCATACCTTTGGTTTCTTACTTAAACGTGATAAAGGAAACATCCTCGTTTACTCAATTCAATTTAATTTTATTCAGCATAAGATAGCACAAAGCATGCTTATAGCCACAACAAAATTAATACATATATTTCAACACATGCATAGACAGTCACAGTTCGGTAAGGGTTCACCAGAGAAGTACAAGATAAAAGCAAAATGCAGTTTTAGTTTTCATTCGTAAAATAGAACAGAGTAGTTACTGCACAGTAGGAGGCTATGTCTGTATTAAAGGGAAAACATTATATAAACATCTTTTTAAAAGAAAAATGGTTGTTCGTCATTGCTTCTTAGTCAGGACGTCCCTAAACTATTCCTGTTATTAATCAAAAGAGTCTAGATCCACAAATATTGACAGGCTTTTAAAACAGTAGAATTTTTCCAACATACTCATTTGAGTGAAAAAAAAAACCCATAAATGTAACGTTTTAACCCATTCCTCGATGTAGGTCAACGCGTGGTTTAAAATTTTGATAATTGTATTCTAAATCTAACCAGTTCTAATCTACACTCGAATAAGTAAACGAGTCTGGGTAATTAATGACTAATGTGGTTAATAAGAACTTGTTAAATGACCTAAATACCATCAATTCACGATGATTTGTCATAGAAAGAAATGTGGGCACAAAAAAACCTGAATGAAACAGCCGCATAATTTTCCCTTCAAATATGTATGTTAAAAGAACTATGTTACAGATTGGAGTTTTCGATCTTTCTAAAGAGAAGATCTTTTATGGTTGATATGTCAACACATATCTTAGTAGTAACATAAAACTTGATTATTGATTCATTTCCAAACTCCTTTTCATGAATGTTTTGTGAAAATATAGTCCATTTATCATGCATATACATGTATGATAAACTGTTCATTTAGTAAATAATGATCTATTATTCTAATCTTTGAATTCATCCATACGGTAAAGAGCGTTTTGAAACCAAAATATCAAAACGGTCAACACTGTTCCCACGAAACTAACGAAAGAAATCCATTGTACATTTAAACAATCAAATCAATGACCGTCGCTATGTCCCTTTCTTTTTAAATGAAAACGTAGATTTTCAGCATCTCTAATATCGAAAGTCATAACTTTATTATGTTTGGGGACAATAGATGTTGTAAGTTAATATGTGTTTGACCAAAACACGATCTACGAAGTAGTCCCTTTAAATAATGGAAAATTCGGAAGGTTCAGTCGTGGTCTAATTGAATTTGACGTGTAGGGGTGTGTGGGTTTGTCTATGTACCATGTGTATTCGTCCTTATATG
This sequence comes from Cerastoderma edule, assembly GCA_947846245.1. Classification (NCBI taxonomy): domain Eukaryota; kingdom Metazoa; phylum Mollusca; class Bivalvia; order Cardiida; family Cardiidae; genus Cerastoderma; species Cerastoderma edule. The sequence goes on from OX401414.1 coordinate 1,067,351, forward strand.
ATTGGCTTCCAAAATGTCTTAATCCCAGTCTGAAACAAGCTGAGTTTGGGATATCTTGAAATCTAACCGACAAAATATATTTATAGTACCTTGTTAAACATGTTTTCCGTATTAAATCACCTTTTGTTTTCTGTAACAGGAACTGGGAGAAATAAAGAAAATTGAAATTTGGAATCCAGCCGTGGTCACGACTTTGAACCCCTGTTTTCAAAGACTAAAGTAATTCGTGAATAACACAATTAAATAAAACTAATTAGTCCACATGGAACTGTTATACGATCCCCAAAGACTCTCAATTCAACGGGATATTATGTACATCCATGGCCTAATTGGCAACTAGTATATCAATTAGCATTGTGCTTGTTTGCTCATTAGGTTCATTAGGCATAGGGAAGGATGAGATGGAAGGATTTGAGTTGTGAGAGACTAAATAAAGATAATATATGTGTATGTGAACATGACTATGTACAATGTACTCGTCAAATAAAATGTATGTTTTGTTCTGTTCTGTTCTATATAAGGTTCAGTTTTACTAAACAGTTTACGCTTAAGATTTGCGTAAGTCTAAAACAACAAGTCCTTCTATTTCAATATTGGACGGAGCAATATTGCAAAGTGGCACATCATTGGAATCGTCTCTCCGAGACGCTTCCAATGAAGTGCTACATTGCAACATTGTACTTTCATTGAAGATACTATCCATGTTTATCAATTATGACTTACGCAAACATTTTCCGTAAGTTGTTTAGTAAAACGGGCCCCAGAACCATCCCATTATAAACCGTTTTCATATTCTAATTGGGCTAACCACCTGTAAAATATTTGAAATCATTGTTGGAAAAAGGAAAACAATGCTTGTTTCAGCGATCTCTCATTTTCAAACTTCCTGCTTCATGACTTGGTGGTGAAATACATCAGATTACATGCAACTAACAACCTACTCCTACGAAAAAGGAATATCAGCTTGTGCCGAGTTATTTGTCCTATTGCAACAATGATTTCTATCATATATAATTCAAGAAAAATTAAACGTTTTTTCTTAACCATTAACACTTTTTCTTTGAATGTTATTAACCCTTACAATGCTGGAAACGGTTTCATGCTAAAGTAAACAGGTTCGATCCAGGCCTTGGCAGCTGACCAGTGAATAAACCTGTTTGCTACTCTGAATTTATTTCCTCATCAAAATTTAGGAGATATGCAAGGTTTTGGAAAGCAGACGATACAAACATATATTTATAGAAAATTACTCAGTATTCTAAGGGTTAAGTACAATCCAAAATACTCTACATTTGGGATAGGTTTGGTTGTGCAATACTAAAACTTGTTTTTCTTCGTCTTACATAAAATATGACGCAAATATTGGCAAAGTTCACATCTGTTTTGTTTTTCTTAATAGACACTCCTATAATTCAATATAACGACAAAAGATGGAAGATCACAGACTTCAGATACCTAAGTAGAAGGCAAATATGATAATAACTTTTGTAATGGTATAAACCTAATCATTTTTATACCACTGGGCACCGTTTTACTAAACAACTTACGGAGAATGTTTGCGTAAGTCATAATTGATTAACATGGATAACATCTTCAATGAAAGTACAATATTGCAATGTGAAACGTCATTGGAAGCGTCTCGGAGAGACGATTCCAATGATGTGTTACTTTGCAATATTGCTTTGCCAAATATGGAAATAAAAGAACTTGTTGTTTTAGACTAACGCAAATCTTAAGCGTAAACTGTTTAGTAAAACGGGCCCCTGGTCACTTTTACACCAAACCACAAATTCAATAAAAGTACGAAGGTCAACATTAATTGGACCAGTTGTTACTAAGCAATAATAGTATTAGTTTAACAATGAAGAATGAACGGAGAAAAACATCACGACTAAACAGATGCCAATTAAATAAAACCAGGGTGTGTTTGTTTATCTCTCAATTTGTTCATATACTTGTATGTGAAATGATTAGTTTGTTTTCATTCAACATCTGTCAACATGTCTTAACCCTTATAGTGCTGGAACCGACTTCATGCTTATGCAAACAGGTTGGATCATTAAGGCAAGCCGCCAAGTGAATTGGCGGCTGGCCTGTATTCTAACATGTTTGCTACTATGAGTGTATTTCCTCATCAAAATTAAGCAGATATTTAAGATTTTGGAAGGCAGGCGACACCAGAATCTTATTCTAGATAAGTCCCCAGCATTCTAAGGGTTCATGGATCATGAGCACTGACAAGGTACATGTATGTACACCCACTGAAGCCAAACTAATTGGGCCACGTCACAGGAAAAGGGGCACTCGGACATAGCAAACAGTGTAGCCCCAGACCAGCTGCCACGTCACTGACGTGGCGGCTGGTCTGGGGTTACACTGTTTGCCATCTTAGAGGACATCAAGTTCTACCTTTTAATAAATACAAATGATAACTGTCGTGACTAGATGCTGGAATAATAGCGCTAAGAAAGAGCTGAGTCAGTGGTTTTTATTTATGTCCGAGTGCCCCTTTTCGCGTGAGGCGGCCCAATTAAACGATTGAATTGATATGGCTAATAACATTCGAAAAGCCATCGTTAAACTAAAAGACTATGTTGCATTCATAATAAGTAGTAATTAAGGTGCGTCTTGAAATTTCAAATTCAAATTGCCCTGACTAGCCTCTTTTACTACTTTACCAATAGAAATTTGGAAATCATGAATAGATCGTGTTTCAACCTTGAAACTTCTAAAGAGCTGCAGGGATATTTTTTAACATTAGAACAATGGGTTTTGGGGATGCATCCGATTTGAAACAATGAGTATTTTTGGAAAACGATGGCTCCTTTTTATCAAACTTCATTTGGACAATGATTCAAATTTCTCTGACCACTTGGTAAAAGACATTTGTTTTACTTTTTGTGTATCATATAAGGAAAAAGAACCTCTCCAAATAGGTAGGTGATTAAAATCATGAAAGTAAAAGCTTTACAAGTGATTCCAGCCATTGACACAAGTTTATGTTTTCTCTCATTCAATGGGTCCTGAGGGATGCATAGGAAATGAAACAATGGGTATTTTGAGATTTTAATGAGTAAAAGATGCAAAACCAATAGCAAATATTATCCCTGGAGCTGTATTAAAATAATTCATTTGAGGATGGGCATCGCGTCAACATTAGTTTGGTTATATTTCGATGTCAGACTAATTATAGTGGCGGCAGACCAAAACCTTTCTAGCCAATAAGCACTAGTCAAGATTGGTAGAACCATCAGCATTCTGTAAATCAGTCGGTAGACTGTATCTCATGGACCAACGATGTCGTGATTATGGTAATGTACAGAGTTATCAATTTGCTAAGTAGTTCAAAGATGGTAGCATCAAAGGCATTAGAAGGACATCATTAGTGATTAAACAACTAAGCTTGAATATTTCACTTCTCAGTGAGGCTCTTCTTCGAACGTTTGAAAAGAGCCAATAAAGAAACCATCCATAGAAAGTATTTTCTGAATAATGACTAAAGCATTTAAGCTTTTATAATTCCACATTAAGTGGGGTCAATCGTTTACCATCAAAAGACATAGCAATTCGTGTTTAGTAATTTCAACTGTCAGTGAGGTCTATCTTTTTAAGTTTAACCCTTTACCAGACAATAACGACATTTGACCAGTTTGTTGCAAAGGACTTTGGAAAACATTGTAAGAAAAGGGGAAATTGCCCCTGATGAGCTATTTTTCCTTTTCCAACAATATTTTCTGCCCTATCAGGAGATTATTTTCAATTAGATCACATTTTGAAAAGTCGTCTGCAAACTCTTTCAATTTGGGACACTCGAAAATTTGGCGTATGGTAAAGGGTATATAACCATCCACACAGAAATTGGTTCGTTATAATTAACTAATAAATCTTTAGTATTTGATTCAATTTCGATTTGCTGTACCGTTTGTTTTTTAAAGACTAAAAGGCCCCTTTAATTTACCTTAAACCTCAAGAAGGACCCCCTGTCTGCCATGATATGATTAAAATATATTTTCTGGTGGTGCAACGACGCTTTCAACACTTTATAAGAAACTTTGCGGATATCCCTTGATTCAACCTTTCACCACAATTTTCTAACCAGAAATCACCTTCAAAGCCGTGATGAATATCCCTCGATTCAACCCTTCACCACAATTTTCTAACCAGAAATTACCTTTAAAGCCGTAATGAATATCCCTCGATTCAACCTTTCATCACAATTTTCTAACCAGAAATTACCTTTAAAGCCGTAATGAATATCCCTCGATTCAACCCGTTACTATCATTTTCTAACCATAAATTACCCTTAAAGCCGTAATTTACGGCTTTAAGGGTAATTTATGGTTAGAAAATGGTGGTTACGGGATGAATGGGGGAATATCCGACGGTTATGTTAAATTCATAACACAATTCTGTTTTAACATCGCATCAACATAAAAGATATCTTTTACAGAGAGTAGAGTATTCCATTGTTCATTTTTCATTGCGTCAACATATTTCCAGATATTTTACGGTGCTCTGTTCATCATGAATAGAGGAAAACCCCTCCACTAAATGCTCATTAAAGATTTTATTTGGTTTAGATTGTTTAGATATATAACGATGCCGTGTTTATATATATAACGATGTCGTGTTTATTTTGCTTGGAAGAAGACCCCTTACCAAACTAAATTTACCCATTATGTATTTTAATTGGGTTTTAATATCGTAAAAACAAATTTTCAAACATTTTGCATTGTCCGGTTCTTCAAGCATGGAGGAAAATCTTAAGCTAACTGCCTTTTACGGCCGATCAAGACGGCTCGAAGGAACCATCGTAATTTCGTTTGAAAGCCAGGAAACGAATTTTGATTAAAAGGAACAATTTAGCTATGACGTGATTCAAACTCACGCGGAGAGGAACTTTGTAATTCCAAATTCTGTACTAGGCCTTGGAGCGCCCACGTGGTGTAGGAGAAAACATTATACGAATATTTGAAGTTTTGAAAATGATGCCACCTTGTAAAAATGATTAGCTGTCTTACCATCACAATCCATGGTATATTTTGTGTTATTAATGTTGTGTTGTATGCCGTGCTATGTTCTGTTACATTGTGTTATGGTGTGTTATGATGTGTCATGGTGTATATGGTGTGTTGTGTTATATTGTGTTATTTTGTATTATGCTGTATTATGTCATGTTGTGCTATGTTGTATAACGCTACGTCATGTTATGTTATGACATGTTATTTTATATTATGTTATGTTATAATCAGAATATCTATTAAGCACACCACCTTCCTAACGTTCTGTCGAAACTTTACCTTTGCACCTTCGTCGGAGTTTATAACCACCAAAGGCCAAAACAAGCCGACGATTTAAATGATCGCGATCATCTATTCTATGTCACGCAAGGAATCGATTTATTTTCCCTAAGCTTCAATTGCAACGTGTGGGGGTCAATGCATTCAGATGAAAGATTTGTTCCTTTTGATCGGAAAAGTGGTTGATATTTTTGAGATTTTTTCTTGGTTTTGATTATAAAGACAACATAACTCCAACAGACCATTCTGACATGAACAACAGTTTCCTAAATGATGCAGTCTTCAATCGGGAAACTTTTTGTACACTGATGTCGTCTTACTCTCGAGGTGGTCTCAATCACGATCACACAAAACTTGATTTCATAACGGCATTTGTTCTGTTAAGTATTTCACTTTGTTATTCTGACTTTTCTCAATTAAGGTTGGAATACCTTCAGTACGTTTCGAGAAACACGGGCAATGAGGCCCTGAATTCTAAGTAAGGCACGTTAACGATATTCAGGCAAACTTAACCCTTTAACCAAACGCCAAGTTTTCGACTCTCCCAATGCGAAAGAGTTCGCAGAAGACATTTCAAAATGTGTAGAAATTGAAACATGATCTTCTGATAAGGCTGAAAATATTGTGGACAAAGAAGAAATTGCCCCTTAAGAGTGACCTCCTTGACCCACAGTGTTTTCCAGCGTCGTCTGCAACAAACTCGTCAAATGTCGTTATTGTTTGGTAAAGGGTTTTAGTAACTACAACTAGTATTTGTAACGGGGAAAGTATTACTAACAATAGTTCGTCAGTAAGGAGGTACATTGATACAAAGGAATCACGGTATAACCCTGTGAAAACGGATCTGTTTTTTTATCTTAGAAACTCGGTTCATTTGAGATATTAATCTAGTCAACGACTTCTCAAGGAATAATTATCTCTCTTTGTAAAAAACGACTGCTTTGCTACGGTAATTAAGTCTATAAAGAAACAGTTCAAGATGATCGGTATTGCATGTTGATAGTAAAACAAGATGTCGATATAGAGATGAAAAATGGATATCATTCATAATTCAATTTTGTAATTATAATTGACATAACACTCCTAACGTAACCTTGTGGTTGTGAAGGTACTTGTTCACAGCTGATAGAACTTTAAAGTTAACATAAAATGCGGTTTAAACAAGACAGTTTTTTGTTTTTGTACTGAAGTTTGATCTACAATTAAAAGTAGCTATAACTGTTTATACATGTATAAGTCTGTTAAGACTATATTCGGATATAAATCCTTTTAGATAATTATTTGTTCCGAAAGCTTTCTATTTTTTTGTAGACTTAGGCCATTATGCCATCCGGTGCATATGCCAACAGGTAGATATTTTCGAAACCGGATACCAAGGGAAGAAAGAACCTGTTTATTATGTGCTTATGGTGTTTAACGCTGTAGCAACAATATTTCAGTTAAAAAACAGCTTCCCTGGATACACAGGTACTAGGCTAAGATCTGCCGTGACTTGCAGAAGGTCACTCCCACGAAACAAGAGGTGTCGGAGGGGTTCGAACCAGGGACAACCAAGTTTTAAGTCCGCCAACTTAACCATATGGCCATAAAGGTCCCTGTTTATTATGTAATTCAACAGATGTCGAAGACGAATAACTCTTAATACGTACTTGTCAATGTTTCACAAGCATCAGACAAAAATAGATTAAGAGGCAATACAACAGAAGACCTTCATTTTATAAATCTACTCTTATTTTACAGACCTGTCAGAGAGATGGGCTGATTAATCTATGTTTGTTTATCACAGAAGCCCTTTAAACAAAGAATGCACTTTTGAAGATTGACGTATACAAATGTGTGTGTTTACCTCGAAATATTTGTTTTCTCTCTCTCTCGTAACTACTTTTTGTAACACTCAGTATACGTTTGTCGCGTTGACTACAATTTGTACTTTAGATATGATGTAGATGATGTACTTTGTATAAATCTAAATAAAAGCATGTTCTGTTCTGTTCTAAATGACTCGGGTCCTTTATAAAGGTAGCCCTAATGGAATACTTGTATTTGCCTTAGTTAAAAGAATAAATTGAAATGTAAATCATGAAAGTATTTATCATTTCAAAAGCATTCATCAAGTCATTATTCTGTCTGATTTTCAATTAATACTTACAAAATGAGTACCAATGAATTCTGTTATTAAGTCCTTAGAAATAACCTCCCCTTGATTATCATTTTTTTCATTGAAATTAAAATTACATGAATAAAAGGTGTCAAATTAAAATGTCAATTCATAAAAAAAATTCTAGTAGTATAAAACTTGATTTCATTACGGCTAAATCTTTGACTTTTCTCCATTTTGGGTGGAAAATCTTTAGATATCCTCTGACAAAATAACCGTTCACATACTGTTTAAGAATGTTCGCTTTAACAATATTGACTATATTCATATGTAGAAACGGAAAATACACTTGACTTGAAGCATTTCCATGTGAAAGATCTTCCTTCACACTGAATTATCTTATGCAGACTGTCTTGGTCATAATGAACGGATTATAAAGCACGCTTTGGTTCGTAAACATGTTCACTGTTTTTCAACAGAAAACTAGTTAAATTGAGAGGGCCAGCCCATCAAATCTATGCTCCAGGGTTCTGTTTTACTAAACAGTTTACGCTCAAGATTTGCGTAAGTCTAAAACAACAATTCCTCTTATTTTAATATCCCGCGAAGCAATATTGCAAAGTAACACATCACTGAAAGTGTCTTTCCCAGAACCCTCCAATGACGTGTCACATTGCAATATTGTACTTTCATTGAAGATACTATTCATGTGTATCTGTTATGAATTATGCAAATATTTTCCTAAATTTGTTTAGTAAAACGGTACCCTGGTATTTCTTTACAAAAACTGTACACAGCTCTCTCAAGAAGAACTTATAAGTGGTTAAACGAAGAGTTGACCATGCCACGTTCAATTCATTAACTACCGGAAAGACTGTTGGCAGAGCGAGGTTACGAACTTAAGACCCAGGTTATTCAAGTTGAAAACGCTACCGACTGAGCTAACATAAACCGTAGGATCTCCATACCTCAAAGTTCAAGGGACAGTGATAATTTTTGGCCCAAAAGATCTCATAAAATTTCAAAAAAACTCATTACTTTTATTTATTTAAACACTTTTCTATATAAAAAAACCATTGATTTTTAAGTATTTGTAAAAAACAACAACATTGATTTTATTTAGAAAAAAATCACTGAAGGGACCTGATAAAAATGTTAGAGATATTGAGAGTTCGACGTATAGGTGTCTATGATATAAAGACAACGAGATGAAAAAAAAAACTGTTTTGGGAACCCGTATTTACTTCGATGTATAGAGAAGTTCTACAATCAGATGATAAATGTACAGTTTTATCCTGTCACTAGTGCCATTTTGGGACCGATAACTAGGTACCGTATAACATCCGGCACTAACCATGTAACACATCCACGTGACGAATCATGACGTCATAAGAGCTCCATGACGTCATGTTTACACAATTCTCTACTTATTTTTTCCTCTTTTCTTGTGTTTTATTTACATCTTTTTTTTTTAAAAAAGAAATACATCAAGGTAACAGGATAAATAGAATAGATGGTTGGAGTCTTTGAATGAGAAAAGTTATCGGGCTCGGCTTCAGATTATCATCCGTTTCGCCTTCGGCTCACCGGATAATATTCCTAAGCCTTGCCCGATAACATTTCCGATTCACGACACCAACTATCTTTTCTCTATATCTACGGTAGTAGAAGAACGTAATATGATCCTACCAAAGGAAATATGGGAACATTGTCAATTTGTCTCCTCTACGCATGCGTTAACATTCTGGCTATGAATACGTTTCGTAAGACATAAATGCTGATTTTGCAGATTTTCTAAGCGATTGCAGGCGTTGTTATTTGTGCATTGAATAACAGACGTATTGACACAAATGTAGATCAGGAGAGTTTTAAAAACATTTTGTCTGACATTTATCGATACAGATGTTTAGGATTTCCCTTCTTCTACATCGACTCTTAACTGTCTAAACAACCAATTTATTTATCCAATTATCTATTGATTTATCCTTTTATCTATAAATCCTTTTATTCATTTATCTTTTATTCAGATTGAACTATAAACGTTATATCATCAAAGCAAGATCTACCTTAAAACATCATTCATTCGACGACTTTAAATACTTATTGCAACAACAGAAATAACTGCTTATGACTATCGAATTCTGCTTTTGGTATGTGTTCTGTTCAGACCATGTTTCAAAAAAAGCAAAGCTGTACCTTTATGATACACAAGATCATGAAAAACAAAGTTTCTGATTTGTTCACGGCAACGGTGATTTTATCCTTGAACATTACACAGGAAAAAACTCGCACTTATATTACAGAAGCATTTCCCACATGACGAACCCAATGTTTTAAACAAGATAATGTTCTTGCTTTCATTGACGTATGAAAGCAAAAAACAAAAACACTCTAATTATTTAATTGTATATAACTGCGAAGGCCATTTCTTGAAAATTATTTATTAACCTCTATATAAACAAGGACATGACCGAAGGCCACATATAATTATGATAACTCATTATCCACTTAACATTTCTTTCAACTCGCTGGCGGACAAGAACACTTTTAGAACATTATTTTTCCATAATATTTAATATCTCCTTCATAATCAAGTAAACGGTCGAAGGCCATAGCGGAAACAATACCTTCTGGACATTTTCTTCAAAATGATTTAACCTCCTCTTCATAAAAAAAGTAAATAGTCGAAGGCCGAATTCAGTTTTAACAATAATTATTCTCGACTTAACAATTACAATGTATCTCCAATTCTTCGAAAGCAGACAATAATACCATCTGGACACTTTCTTGAAAACAATTTAATGTCGTCTTTATAAACAAGTAAATGAATGGTCAAAGACAAAATATAAAGATAATTATTAATTCTTCACTTAACAATTATGTCCAACTGTGCGTTAGTGGACAACAATACTTTTTGGACGTTTTCTTGATAAGTATTCAATGATGAAGAATCTTTATGTAGCAGTATTGAAAAATGGATTTTCTGTAAGAAAAAACGAAATATCAAATATCCACATTTAATTCCGTTCATTAAAATGATTCGTTATGAAAACACAGCTGATATTTAAACAGTGTTGAAAATTCATTTTGCTAATGAACCTGAAAATTCTATTGTACTATTTAACTATCATGCTGTACTGTTGCTGCTTTAATATATTGCCACATGGGACTATGACCTTCTGGTGTTAAACTGAATAAACTTATAAACTTGTAAACTTTAATGTTCTTTTTGTAATCAAGTAAATAGCCGAAGGCCAACTATGATTATCATTACTCATCATCCACTCATCATTAACAATATTTTCAACTCTTCGACAACATAATTAAGTAAATATCCAAATTCAAAATATAATTATAATCATCCTTCATCATCTACTTATCAATTATATTATTATCTGATAGAAGTTGGGCGTTTCTTGGTAAAATTAGTGAAAAGTGTATCATATGTCAAACCCGGTTGTCCCTTTCAATAAGGGTGACACTATGATATACAATACAATATAATACGAACATTGTATTGAGACGTTAACTTACAAAGTTTCTTGTCATTAAAATAATATTCAAAATAAATTTACAAACAAATCAATATCACATAGAAAAAGGAAGTAGATAATCGAGTTTATTCAATAATACAATATACATAACCTTCTACGTATCAATCATTCAAGTCTTCGAAAGCGGACAATGCAAACAAGAACCTTCCCCCCCTTACACGTTGTTTGCATATCTTATCAATCAAATCATGAATAATATCAACAAACTACCTAAAATAAACAACAACATCTAATCAAAGTTAATCATGACCATAACATAATCTCAAATTAAATCTATATAAACAAAGTAAAACAGAACAACAACGTCTTACCTGAGTGTCATGACGCAGTTAAGGGCGGGATCGGCCAAGAGATACTTCAAGTGCATAAAAACAGCTCAGTCACAGCGAAAGAATCTGCTGTGATAACCAACATCTTAGTAAGTATTATTTTAATGTCAGCTTATTAGCGTCTTTCATCTTTCGCCGCTTTCATACTCCGTTGGTCAACGAACCCGTAATTTCTATGACGTCAAAGCGTCCATTACAAATAAGGTACTTGAACCTAAAAGGAATTTGAGTAAAAGAAGTTATTGACCTTTTTATGTATTACAGTAAAAGTTATTAAAGCAAAGGTTCAAGCAAGTAAAACATTTTTATATTGTAAAGTAAAGTAATATATTCTATGAATTCCCTTGAATGATCCCTTAAAAGTCTTAGGTTTACGATAGTGATTCAAAGATAAGACTGAATTTATCCCCAAGTTACTTGATCAGGTAAAAAATCGCAGTGATTAAATTAAAACGTCGTTGAAATCAGTGTTAAACAGTAATAATTCATAAGTCGAGGGGTCGATCAGTCAGAAATACCAGATGTGTACTTCTATGACACACGTTTACACGAAACATTCCTAAAACCTTGAACAGATTATCAAGTGTTTGGAACCAAATAACTTTACGTGGTCACATGAATGAATTCAATGATCGTCGTACATTATATTAAAAAAGCTGTTGAAAGCAGCAAAAACACAATAAGGCCGAATCCAGTCGTTTATTTAATGTACAAATTATCTTAAGTTTCTAAACAATTACATTCCATCCACGGGTACCAGTATCAACAAAAACAATTGTGTATTGTACAATTGTACATATACATACAATACACATTTTTGTTTCTTACTGGTAGAGTCTATCTGTAATTCTACAATGTGTTTATCAAAAGCATGTTTCTCCTTTTGTAACAATCATTTTTACCATTCTTTATGAAAATCATTGTATATAAACTATTTTTTTTATTTCGTCTTCTTTCAATTTGGCCCGTTTTAAGATGCAGTACGATTGAAAAGTAAAACAAAAGTTCAAACCTTTATGAATACATTTCACCCAAGTAACCAATTCTCAAATTTCTCTAAACGCACGGAAGACTTTCTACATGTACGTCGCCATCTACAAAGCACGTGCAAAAATCGTGCTCGATTTATCGACGCTTAGTGACAACGTGCACACTTTTTGCCCGTGCACGACGTGCTTTGCTTATACGCGTATAATACATGTACGTATAATTTGGTGAAATTTAGAGTGCTTTAGAGGAACGCCTTAGATTGATTTCTAGCCATTGCATTTATTTCCTTTACACGCATTCCACTTTATGGGGATGTGTTAAATGTTCTTACGTGAAGAAATATATGTCAACAATTACGAAATATCAGAACGAAATTTTATGGATGATCTTATTTCATGTAGAAACCATTTTGACAAAAGGAGAACTTGTTTGTTATAAGCAATTTCTCCTCTTTTTATATCATTTTATGTATTTTATTTTAATTTTTTATCTATCCACGTGTATGCGTGTAAAGATCTTTGCCAACATATCATACACCATACAATTAATTATTTGATTGAGTAAACTTAGAATACATTGATGAACATATGCTATACTCCCTATCTCTATCATTCCGTGGCGAACAAGAACCCTGTATTTCAACTATTTCTAAAACTATTTCTTAACCCTTTACCAAACGCCAAATTTTCGATTGTCCCAAATTGAAAGAGTTTCCAGGCGACATTTCAAAATGTGATGGAATTGAAAAATAAACTTCTGATATGGCAGAAAACATTGTGGGTAAAGGAGAAATTGCTCTTTGCGGGTACATTCTTCTTTTCCAACAATGTTTTTCAGAGTCGTCTGCAACAAACTGGTCAAATGTCGTTATTGTTTGGTTATTGATTAAATCAAGATTATACTTGTATGTGAACATGACAATGTACCATGTACTCGTCAATTAAAAAATGTGTTTTGTTCTGTTCTGTTCTAAAGTATTATATAGCATCAACAATAAAACTAGTTAATAGCCATCGAAGAGAAAATGCCGAAAACCTTTTTTTCTTTTTTTAAGTGCTGCAGTTACAATGAACAGAAACCAATTTTCTCTCATCCTTTTGATTAAACATTACAATAACTAATCAGTCTGGTTTGTGTTTAATCTCTTAAAACCGTCTTCAACTCTGTTTTCTTTTCTACATCATAGCGGTCTTTTCTTCGAGGGTACTTTCAATTATTATCAGTGTAACTTGCGAAAATATTTCATTGAGTCGTTTAGTAAAGCGGTACCCTGTTCTCTAAACACCCTTCCAGGGAGGCCAGATCGTCTGAAAGTTCAATTCATCCTTTACCAAACGCCAAACTTCCGTCTGTCCCAAATTGAAAGGGTTTTCGAACTACATTTCAAAATGTTATGAAATTTAAAAAAAAAACAACATCAGATTGGGCAAAAAAACGTGGTGAAAGTAGAAATTGCTCGGTCAGGAGAAATTACTTGTTTAGAGCAATTTTTCTTTACCCGCAATGTTTTCCAGAGTCGTCTACAACTAACTGGTCAAATGTCGTAATTGTTTGGTATGGATTAAGTTCATGACGATGCACCTTAAACATCCCGAAGATATTTGAAAAGATCACCAGAAATTGTATTAGTATATCCGGAAGATGTAACTCTTTAATTACCATACTACATCTCCAGGGTACCGTTTTACTAAACAACTGAAGGAAAATATTTGTGTAAGGCATAACTGATACACATGGATAGTATATTCAATGAAAGTACAATATTGCAATGTGACACGTCATTGGAAGCGGCTCTGAGAGACGATTTCAATGATGTGTTACTTTGCAAGATTGCTTCGCCCAATATTGAAATAAGAGGAATTGTTGTTTTAGACTTACGCAAATCTTAACCGTAAACTGTTTAGTAAAACGGTACCCTGAGGCTTGACCGTCCTAAGAACACTCAAGTTCATGACGACGCACCTTATACCCCCATATGCATTTGAAAACATCTTCAATGGTTGTATTAGTAGAATGGACATATTTAACTCTGTAATAACGCTAAGACATCGGAGGCCCAACCGCTGGAAAGGTTCAATCAAGTTCATGACGACGCACCTTATACCCATATATACATTTGAACAAATTCTAAGATATTGCATTAGCATAATGGGAAGATGTAGCTCTGTAATTACGCTGCGACCTCGGAGGCCAAAAGCGCCCGAAAGGGTCACTCAAGTCCATGTACATGTATGTGTGAAGAGTTTCAAAATTTGGGCTATGCGTCCCGGATTATTACGTGTTTGCTACCAGCGTCCGCTTAAAGTTTTTCAGTGTTTATGGAAGTGTTGAACATCATTTTACATGTTCATATTTGATACTTGGACACTTCTACACTCATGATTTAGTGTGAAATTTTAAGTTATGATGTATATTTGTCTCTATATCAAGTTTAATTACTTTTACGATATTCCACTTGGCAATTTCATTCTTAAATGAAAGTATAAAAAAGTAGCCCGAAAAGACGCAAAAATGCGATTTCTTTATTATACCAGAGGCGGTTGTATCGGATAACCCTAACTCGGATGATCAAAGCTGTATCTGTAGAATGAAATATATTTGTCTAGATCATTCGGACAAGAATAAACCCGAGGAGTTCCGATTAATACCCTTGCTGAACCTCGTGAGACAGGGCGCCATTTTGCGAATTTAAATGGGCGTGACACATGTCTAGCCATTGTCTCACGGTAATTACAGAGTTGCATCTTCCTATTGTAATCATGCAAATTCTGAGCATCTGTTCATAAGACTAGGGTTTTATTTAGGTGCATCGTCATGAACTTGAGTGACCCTTTCGGGCGGTTTGGGCCTCCGAGGTCTTAGTGTACTTAAAGAGCTGCATCTTCCATTTGGAAAACTTACTTAAAAAATCTTTATTTGTACTTCGAATGATACATAATGATGATTGTACAAACGAAGAGAAGACGTAGTTCAAAGTTTTGGTACCGGCTATTTGACGATAACGTATGAAAAGATCAGTTGGCAAGATATGTGAGTTGACTAGGAAAGAAAGAGAGGAGAGAAACACGTCGGTTGAAAAAAAAAGAGAAGAAAAACATAACGTTTGGGAGGTCTGTTGCATACCACGTATTTTTGGTTAATTACAAAAACTGTAAAACTACATCTTACGAACGTCCAAATGGCGGAATCGTGGATGGCTATTTATAAGCATGTTATTTCCACAAAACATAATAGTTGGAGCGGAAGTGAAGCAAAGCAAATTACCTTCTTGTACTGAACACTGCAAATTGCTATCTCTTTTTGAATCACATTGCGAATTCTAAATATATCTTATTTTTCTCAAAACAATACACTTCTCATTAATCGATGAAATAACTCACTGACGTTTTCACGCAATCCGCCTTAACCCTTTACCAAAGGCAAAATTTTCGTATGTCCCAAATTGAATGAGTTTGCAGACGAGATTTCAAAATGTGATGAAATTAAAAAAAAATCTTCTGATTGGATAGAAAACATTGGGGGGAAAGTAGAAATTGCACGTCACGAGCAATTTCTCATTTTCCCACAATGTTTTCTAGAATCGTCTGCAACAAAGTGGTTGAATGTCGTTATTGTTTGATAATGTAGTCAGTCGTAACACTTCATCTTATGAACTTCCAAATCACTTAACTGGACTGACCACTTATCAACAAGTGTGTTCCGCAAAACAATAAACTTTGAGCGGAAGTGAAGCATAGAAAATTACCTTCTCGCACTGAACGCTGCATGCTGCTATCTCTATTTGCATCACATTGTAAATTCTAAATATGTTTCATTTTTCTCAAAACAATGCACCATCATTTAAATCATTAATTGATAACTCACTGACGTTTTCAGGTAAGCCTTAGAAAAGATTCTACGTAAAGAACAGCTCAGAATGGTGCCAGTGTCAGTGAAGTTACCTGAATCAGTCCGACATGTTGTCTACATGTTATCACTTAACTTTGGTTGAGTTATTTGGAATGTCTTTTCTAGACTTTCTGTCGACACAGAACTTGTTTAGCTCCACTTTGTACTTGTATGGCTTTTGACGCTATGTCAACAGTATTTTATCTATTGCACGACTTTCCAGGAGTTCACCAGTAATTGTTTGTTTGTTAAATAGTTTATAATGTGTTACACGTTATAGTCAACAGATATGAGGAGTTTTGAAGGTTTGAAATATATTTTTTTTAAAACTGCACAACATCCATACTGTTATATGATACGCAAGGACGTATAGTTGTTTGAAGCAAACTTCTATCGTTTTTAATTCTTTAAAGGCACATAAAAGAAGATGAATACAAATAAATTGCTTAAAAAGTATATGGAGTTCTTTTATTATGTTCATAAAAGTCATGGGAATTAATTTACGAATGCATTGAGATCCCATTGAATAAACTCCTTTAACATAAGTTATTTTGTGCTTGAAATATAGTTGCCTCCAATTCAATCATGTTTATCAACAACCTGTTTGTTTACATATTCAAAATAACGAATTCTGATTGGTCGGTTCAAACATTAAACTGGTTAATCTGGGTTATTTCTTGTTGGCTTTCATGTTTAAGTTGTGATGATGTTTTTTTTTTGGTGATAACTACAGTATTTGAATCCGACCAAAAGTTTATCAAATAATATAGTTTGATATAGCATTAATCTCCTTTAATGTGCCTTTAAAGTGCGTAACCAATGAATAAGCATATTTTTCAATGCAAAAGCCTGACATTGCTTTTGAGACCTACCGCATATAAAATGCACATACCTAGATAGATTGATACTCCTTGGATTACATACGCTTTCATTGTCTGATTCTAATTACATAGTACAACAATATCAAAACTCTATTGTTTTAAAAACATTTTATTTTGACTTTTAAATGTTCTCTTCTGTGAACATGTACATTTTAACGCCATGTTACGTACGACATAACGATCATGAATAATGGTAAAAAAATTCAGTTAAAGCATACTAGCGTTAAGAAAAACTGCAGAATTGGGTAATATGAGTTATGCATTATGATAGAATGTGTTGAGATATAGCAAACAAACCACAAGACCATCACACTGTTACGCCTGCAGTATTAAGTTTCTATTTTTCAAAGTGCTTTTTTTCACAAATTTGGTGAACACCAATTTAACTTCATTGTTTACATTTGCGTGACATCTGAAACAGCATGAAGCGCTTGGATTAATGTGTGGCGATCACATGGATAGACAAATCTGTGAAACACATACACATACTGCCATTTATCCAATATTAACAACGTGAACATTAAAAATGGAGAATTATTTGGGTTATATTGGTTCCCAACGTTTCTCGTCTGACTTTGTTTTATCGCTTATTGTAAACAGACTTTATAGTATTCACTCTTTTAAAATCATGTGAACGTGTTATAATCTCAATTCCTCTGCAAAAGAGAATTTAGAGTACTTTTTAGTAAATTTTTGATAATTCTAGAACTTTCACAATTTAAGTGTAAAGGAGCGCAAGTTTGGCTTTAAGTAATTTCATATTCATCGAACTGCTCAATATGGAAGCATGTTGTTATCAGCATTGACAAAATAGATAAAAAATTGTAGTCATATATTTATGTACAAAGTGTTTTTCTAATGTCCCGCAAATGTCCGAGTGGTTACGCTTAAAAACTGGCAAAGGCTTCTTTGAAAAAAATATAACACGAATCAGTTTTGCCATAAAACAATTGACATGGTGAGAAACCATCAGGCGTGTTTGACTTTTTAGCAACACACGACAATAAAAAAGCGCAATCTATCATACGATGTTATTTTCCTGAATTTAAAAGCATACCAGCGCTCAGAAAAACTGCAAAACTGGGTAATATGTGTTATCAATAATGATAGAATATGTTGAAACATAGCAGAAAACCACAGGCTCTTGACAATATAACGCCAGCACTATTTTTTATCTTTTTTTTCAAATTGCTATTTCATAAATTTGGTGCCCACCAATTTAACTTAATTGTTGACTTTCAAGTAACATCTAAAATAGCAAGAAGCGCTCAGATTAATAAATGGCGATCACCTGATTAGAAAAAGCACGAGAAACATATAAAGATACTGTCATTTATCCAATATTAACAACGTGAACATTAAAAATTGAGAATTTCGTTGGTTTTATTGGTTCTAAACGTTTCTCGGCTGACCTACTTTTATCGCAAATTAAAACAAACCTTATAGTATTCACTCTTTTCAAAGCATCAAGTGAACGTGTTAACTCGATTCTTCTGTAAAAGGGAATTATCAGTACTTTTAAATTAATTTACAATTATACAAAATCTTTCACAATTTAAGTGGAAATGAGCGCAAGTATGGCTTTTAATGATTTGATGCGCATTTGAAATACCACAAATCAACCTAATGTTCCTCAATCCAAATACCTGTCAAATTAGCCGCTTTCTTAAATAAAACCATTTCCATATTCAAAGAGTCGTAGAATAGTTTATTGACTCGCTGTGACGAGAAATTAGGCCATTTCTCAGAATGCTTTATGTTCATGGGAGAAGTTTTATTGTTGCAATAAAATCGAACGTTCGACACTCCTACAGAATTTGAGATAATAAAAAAGCGATATTCTTGAAGCCGAGACTTAAGTGTTTTATTGTTGGAATCAAACCGATTCCGCATAATTTCAATCTTTACCAAACGACGATTTTTACGAGGGTCTAACGTTATAGAATTTTGAGTAAAATCTGTCGAACTTAATGTATTTTACGTGGGTAGTATTATATGGCATGTTCTCTTCCATTTACATTATTTTGAACGATATGACCTCGTTTTGGCGTTATCTGACTCATTAAAATGTCCAGCAAATATCTCCATGAAGGCAATTTCTTTCAAGCGAGTTTTCTTTTTCGGCTTCTTAATTAGGCTATCTATATTTACTTACATTCTGCCTATGGCGTTTTGAGAGCCACGTAGATACGAAAATAAACGGAAATAACTACGGAAATAACTGTTTGACATCATTACATAAGTCCAGATGGTGGTTCATCCATGGTTTAAAGAAAAAAAGAAAAAAAGAAAATACAGTAATGATATCTTTAAGACGAAGCTTCTGAAAGTTCAACTTGAAGCCATTGAAACGGTATTCCTAAACCAAAATGGAAAGAAATGTAAATTAACCAGAAAATCAATACCGCTACTTCTCCGTATAAATTCGTTCAATTCTTCCTCTCTTCAGAGTGACTAGCCTTATCGCTCTTGAGGTAACATGTCAAACTTTGAATATAGTGGCTCTAAATTCGAGACCTGGCTCAGACAAAATGCTTTTCCGACAATTAATGAGACTAATTCGACACAACTTGTTCGTCTTTCAATACTGATCAATTACACTGATCTTTTCCTTTAATTGGGAAGAAGCCTAGGCATATTTGTTTGGGAAATTATTTCTCTAAAACTACTAAATTGGGGTACCAAACACATGATGTGACTGTGAATCTTTGAGAAAAATGCATGAGTTCAAAGAAATGTTGAATTGTGAAGATTCCATTTATTGGCCTCTGTTATGTAACGCGAAAAAAACCCTTAATGAAACAATATCTGGAATGATGTCAAACATTTTCCAAGCTACTGGCTGCTTTTCCACATTAACGTTATTCTAATTAAGAATAACGTTAATGTGGAAAAGAAGCCAGTAGCTTGGAAACTGTTTGACATCATTCCAGATGGTGTTTTATCCATACGTTTTCTTTAAAAAGAACTATCTTACCGATTCGGATTGAAACTTTTTGAAATAAATTGTCTTCTTCTGATAAAATGTGCCAACGTGACTTTTTAAGGAAGCATTAGACCTGAGCCCCCGTTATACAATGCGAAATATTCCTGAATTAGAAAAAATGTAAGTTTGAAAAATCAAGCAGTAGCTTAGAAAGAACAGTGCCCAGTGTTTGTAAGTTCATATCAATAGCATGACTACTTATTTTGCCCGTTGCGATATGACTGAAAAACTGTTGAAAACTGCTACCTAAGAAAATATTTTCTGATCTAGCTAGTGGAAAAAAGGGTGAAGATGTCACCTTGTGTTTGGAGGACGGCCGAGTTTAATTTAAACATACAGTAGAATGTTTCTTTAACTTTGGTTGTCGAACGCTGCTATACGTCGAAATAAAAACGGGTTCCCGAATTGTTTGTTCTTTATCTCTATGTCTTAATATTCCAGACATCTATATTGTCGAACTATTCAATTCATTCCCGAATCACTTGTTCTTTAAATAAACATCTTTTATATTCCATATATCTATATGACGAACCATCTCTATGTCGAACATCTATATCAGATCTCTAGTAGGTAAAGAGATTCTACTGAATTTATCTTACATTGATTGTGAAACGCTTTCTTACAACTTAGATCAATCACTCACGGTTCTGTTTCCTAGATATATATATATATATAGCTTTATTGCCTCCATTTTCTGAAGATTTACATAGGTATACATACATATTAAACAAATACATTTTCAAAAGTATACATAAGAGTCAAACACATACAAAGTGAGAGGAACAAGATAAAGAGCAATAAGGGTGAAATGAAGAGAAAGCAATGCAAATAAGAGAGAAAACATGAACAGTCACTGTCGTGATTCGAGAGGTCTTAACTGGAAAGACAAAACAATAACAGTTTTGCCTAAACCTTTATTGAATTCGCGTGTCATAACTTTCGATTACGAACAAGACACAGAAAAAAACAACATAATAAAGTACACACTTTAGATAGATCTGGGTATTTTAATTCGCATCAATCGTTGGTTTGTGTATTAAATTTTCAAACAAACAGCGGGAATTTGAATTTCAGATATCCATATAAATGGCACGTTAACCCAAATCTCCACACCTTCCGAAACTTAAGCTTTTTATTTGAGATGGGAAGAAACACATTATACATTGTAAAGTTAATTTACATGTGAACTCGGTAACTCAATCTCACCGATGAGTTATCTAATAGAAGCAAAACAGTTTAATATCAATATTTCTGTGTTTTATTTCCCTATCATTTACTTTGAAATCGGGCTGTTAAAGATTTGAATTGAAATAAGTAGAGTCTTAATTGAGGAAACAGGCAAAGTGCAAGATATACAAGAAGAGGTTTAAGACTCGTAGGCGTAGACAAAATGTTTAAATGTGTACTGACTTGATGATAAACTGTATATAGTTTAAGTCAATAAAGAATCTTGAATCATGAATCACGATAAAAACGTTGAGCTATAACAATTACTTTGTGATATTAGGAAAAAATGAGGTGATTTTTTAGTCTTTTGCAGATTGTGTCTAAATGTGGTCCGGATGATTGAATGACAGAATGATTGAGGATATTTAAGAACGAATAATTGGTCGAGGACAAGAATGAATGAAATAAAAATAAGAATTATGAAATGAATGATTGTGTGCATTAAAGATCGGGTCAATGAGCGAATACATAAATGAATGAAAGATGGAATGAAAGATGGACGGAATAAAGTAGAGGACAAAGAAATAATGAGACAGGATGGATAGAAACAAGCTGAAATAGAAGAAAAGAAAGAAGGGAGGAGCGAATGGATGGATAACTAAATGAATATTGCAACAGGTAAGTCATATCGAATCATGTTAAACCACTTCGGTAATTCTGTCAAGCATTTTTCACCACACAAAAAGAAAAGGTACCAGTCGTCAAAACCATTTCTTCAGTGATTCTGCGAAACTTTATGACACAACCTTGAATAAGAGACAAGATTGAATCTGTGTGATGTAATTTACAAACACTGCACGTCTCAGACTTGTGTCCATTAGGTGATCTAGGCGTTGTTTATGCTACTCAACTGTAGAGACAATTAGATTAGTCCATTTCCCCATTTGGGATTTGGGATTTCGTGTCGGTTCCAGATTGAAAGCAATAGCAGATCACATACAATAATAAAAACGCGATAAAGCATATCTATCTATGATATAGTTACAGCAAATTTATTTCAATAAGGAGCAAATTGCTCATGGTGAGCAATTCATCCTTGTTGTCACATTTGGTTCTTTCTTTTCCCCCAAAGCGTTTTATGGTAATATTAGGAGTCATGGAGTACGGAAGTTAAAAGATTCATTTTATCTCTCAAAAAAAAATCAAAACTCTTTATTAGGCATGTCGGCACTTTATGTGCCTATGGCCAATACATATACAATATAAAACATAATACAACATGCATGAAAACATGAAAAACAATTTGTAATACATAGAGAGTTAATAATAATATTTTTCTAAATTAAGTTACACGTTTTCTCTATTGCGAACCAATACTTGCTAATCTTGATTCGCATTAGACAAATTAATTATATTATTTCTTAATACTAAAGATTCCTTGATAAACTTACACAAATCCATTTGTATCTTAATCTTTGAAGAAGACATTATGGATAAAAATAATGTTAATGAAGGAAATGTGCAATTTAAATATTTAGTTCTCAAATTTCTATAGGCTGGACATATAAGTATAAAATGATATTCGGTTTCAACTTGGTTCGGTTTACATACTTCACAATATCTTTCCTCCCTATTTATATTAGTGTATCTGCCTGTTTCTATTGCTAATTCATGGTCCGAAATACGTAATTTTGTTAGTAATTATCAGACTCTTTCCATTATTTCACTCAATATAGTAGTCTCTCTATTTTGTCAAATCCATCAATTTTCTGTTTGGTTGTAAACTGTAGCAATGATAAGATCTTCAACAAACCCCCTATGTCTTTAGGATTCATTCAAATATACTCGAATGATATGTATCAAAAACATCTTAGAAACGACTGTGAACGGGGAAAGTGGGTGCAAATGTCTTATATGAAAGAAAATAACCATGATATCAATAGAATAGTCTGGTTGCCTTCGTACAATAATAAATTAGTATTGACAAGGGGTATGCAATCCAGACAAATCGATATAGCTGGTAAAAGATGGATCACCTCCCTTTTCCCGCTGACACCTAATATTTAAATTCGACTGTTTATTGTTTTGATTTTAACGTAAAACATTGCTTTTGAAATTCGTCTATCGTACTAGGGTTCAACACATATGACATCGAGAGAGGCAGCAGTCAATGAGTTTTTTACCCTCTTTGCTTTATTTCTACTTTACATTTCTCCCGTTTTGATAGTTTATGTAAAGTATGTACATGTATAAATTAACCCCGAAAAAGCCGAGTGATTTTCTAAAAATAGATTCTTGTGTCGTCTGTTTTCCAAAAGCTTAAATATCTACTTACTTTTGATGAGGAAAGATACACAGAGTAGCAAACAGGTTCGATCACAGGCCAGTCGCCAATTTATTTGGCATAAGCATGAAGTCGGTTCCAGCACGATAAGGGATACAAAAAAATCTAATTAAAACTGAGACATTGTGGATGAGCAGTTTATCTTCCCATTATTCTTATCATACGCTTGATTTATCATGAAGCACATCCCAATGTGCAACGATGTTTGTGTATTATGTAAGGGTTGTGTTGGTAATTCGTGTAACTTGGTGAGCTTAACTCACGTACCTTAAATCATTATGAAGGATATTATAGCGGGTATTATAGCTAATCATAGAAATCACAGTATAATTGAGAATCCCCACAAAAAGGTATTTCACCTTACCTGATTATTATTGCTAATCATAAAGACTTTACCCTTACCAGATCTTAATCGTATGATGATGTACTATGTACAAGTCGTGAAATAAAAATATGTTCTATTCTGTTCTGTTCTTAATCTCAAACAATGATGAAAACAACGGATGAAATAAAGAAAAATATAGAAACATTTGTGAACTTGGAGCGTGAACTTTAAAACTCATTATTCGAATCACCTCCTATATAAGAGTTAATTTCTTATTATCACATTTGTGATCAAGATCAATATTATTCATTTTTGTAATGTACACTTTTGTATTTGCTATATAACAGTTAATGTTTATCATTCAATAAACTATAGTAAGTTAGTAAGTTTAGGTTTTGTGAACAAATCATGTCGTTAAAGTATATCAACTGAAGAGCAAAACATGAGGATAAACACTTTTCTACAGTTACTCCACCCATTTAATTTGTATTGTGACAATAAGTCTTACATTATAAATGTTGCTTTTATCGCAAGAAAAATGAAAATAGTTAATATTAAACTGTTTGAATTTGTCATTCGACAACAAACCATCGAAGACTTTTCTATGGTAGGGTGAAAATTTGTTTTTGGAAAAAAGGAAACAAATCGCTTATGTCATCTAGATCTACCTGCAACATACCTGTAAAATCTTTGAAACATTGTGTAAATACAAAACACTTGTTTTACACGAATAGTTGTAATAATTGGGTACATCAATGGAACATGTTAACAATATATAGTGATATGAGAAACAAATATGTACATACCTTTTGCTGAATAAAACTCACAACATTTACGCGGACAAAAGCAAAAGAGATCACATCACACCGATTGTCTGTAACGCGTAGTTTTGTTCAATAGAGTCTTTAGACGTTTTTGATAGTTCTTACTATTCAATTACTTAAATAAAACAAATTATCTTCCTTTTCATACTTTATTAATCACTTCCCATTGTCTATAAAAATGAATTAAGTCCACCAAAAGTACGAAAATGGAGGCACATGAGTGTAGATTTCTGCACAAAAATCAATAATTTTGACACCTTCCATTTTGATGTTTATTTCAAACAAAGAGAAACAACTCGTACAGTATTGATAGCACAGTGCCGTCAGAGTTGTTCCTCTTGGTAATCTCTAACGAAACTAATGTGACAAAAGGGATAATGTGCTTCAAATGAGTAATTTGTCATTATAGCACGATGTATTGAAACAAACATCACAGAAATAACTTTTTAATGTTAATATGGTTTTCTGTTTTAAGATCCTATAGGTATTTTGTCTTCTGTGTCTTTACCTTATGGCCAGTTACCGATGCCGATGTATAGGAATGGGTGTAATTAATCTGCACAAGAAAATGTGATTATTTCCATGTAATATTTAATCATACATGTACTTTATTTTCAATCTGAAAAGTTGCTTGAGGTAGCCACGCATCTGTCATCCAGTCCTTGAAACATTCCCTGTTTCAACGAATGTAACCAAGTTGAGACAAAACATGCAGCCAGACCGGGACTCGAACCGAAAGCTCCATAAATCATGTCAATGATGTTCCTACTAAGCTATCCGGCGCACTTACATATCTAACTGTACCTTGTATATGGAGGCTTTAATGCTTTGTCTACAATCTATTAGAAAAAAAACGTTCGAAACCAACTACCCCGACTCCAATGTTTATAAATACAAGCTTGTAAAAACACATTGACGCAATATATAGTAATAGTAAATCCGTTTAATGATGCGGCGACATTTCCTAGTAAAAACACACCGTGCTGTTATATAGCGAGAAATCCGTGCACTGTTATATACATGGATTTGACACTTTGTTACAGTTGATTCAATGGATTATTATAAACTATGGAATATATGTGTTATAATGATACGGAAGTGATAACATTGAAGGATTATATAAACGCAGCTATTTAGAGTAAGTTATTTGAGTTTTCTTTTATCGCAATGTATTCTTCCGATTAACTTTAGCTAGAGTCATGTGATAAGTCAATTGTGTCAGTTGTTTGTAAACATCAATTTTTAGTATACTGCGGACTAATTCACCTGGCATTGACCTTTAAGCATGAATAAATTAAAGTGGGATGACGCGGTATAAATCAATAATCGCAAAGAGATCGTACATTGTCGGGATTGTTCGATAAATTCCGTGAATCTTATAACGAGTGCAAATAATTGACGGACAGTCCCGAGGATATATACAGAAACCAAACGTAGCGTGAAATGATGATGATAGAGGTCATCAACGGCAGGTGAATTTGTTCGCACTTGACTCATGCGTGTTTATATTATTTATCTGATTGAAAGCATCACTGAAATTATACATTACTAAAATTATAAGATTCTACGGAGTAACGATGATGATAGTTTAATTAAATTGAACCCACTTATTTCAATATACACCAAAGTGACGTAGCTGTGGAATTACTAAGATACCAGTGTGACGAAAGAAGAATTTACTTCAAATGAGCAATTTAATCTTTTGTAACAGTTGTTTCTAAATATATTTATATATTTGTGACTCATATTGTTGAAGGAGGCCCTTTTACTGACCTCTATAAATCGTAGAGTGGGAGCTACATACCCGATAATTAATGATGATCATATTGGCACATCATTTTATGGTTTATGTTGATGTTATTATCCCCCTTTTCCATGTTTTAAAGGTTTGTCTCCCCTCAAAACTGATTTTTTCATCGTCTTTAGGGAAATGTTGAAATTTAATCAGAATCATGTTATGCATCTTTCGACCAAGAGTTTTTTCTCAAAAATCAAACAGGGTTATCATCATGGCCGAAAAATTAAATTTCCCACAGGCTTCAATGTTAATTTTCGCATTGGTTGTCTCCCCTAATGAAGTTATAGTGGAACAGTTTCACGGTAAAACCTTGTCAATTATGACGTTCTTCAATGTGACAATGTTTCTCAAAATTGCTACCATTCAGTGTTGAGATGTGCAGCAATCTTATCAGGGGTCATAATCCTTAAGGAAATGGGTTTAGACGCCTAGAACACCAAAAAGAAAAATACATTTCACTGTATGAACAGACATTGAAAGAAAAGGGGTGCTGAAAATGCGCATCCTTCCTAGTCAGCTATGCATCTTATTGTCCGTCCGCTCAAACGCTTCTTCTAACCAGTGACTGTCTGGTTGAATGTTTCAGAACCCTCTCCTCAATTTACGCGTATGCCTTCCCTCCATTACCTGTGCGTAAGCTATACTAAAAGTTTTCTTTGCGTACACACATCATTTTTTATCCGCTCGTACGCTTTTTCTCACGCTCATCAGTCCGATTGAATGATTGCCCGTCTGCTTCCACTTTGCCGCGAGCATGTATCTCAAGATCTTTGTCCGTCCGTCCGTCCGTTCGTCCTCTCGTTCGTCCTTTCGTTCGTCCTTTCCTTCGTCCATTCGTTCGTTCATGTGTCCGTTTTTCCTTCGTTCGTTCGTCCATTCGTTATGTGTCCGTTCGTTCGTTCATTCGTCCATTCGTTTGTTTATGTGTCTGTTCGTCCATTCGTTCGTTCATGTGTACATTCGCTCGTCCGTTCATCCATTCCTTCATGTGTCCATTCGTTCGTCCGTTCGTTCGTTCTTTCATTTGTCCGTTCGTTCGTTCTTTCATTTGTCCGTTCGTTCGTTCATTCTTTTGTTCGTTCGTCACTCCGTTCGTTTGCATCAAAACGCCATTCTCCGCAAGCTCACACGATTCTACTCTACCTCGGCTCTTCACTTGTAGACTACATGGTAGGTTATGCATTCATGATTGATCTTTGAACAAGTAATCTTTGTAAACATTCTGTAAAAGATATATTGTACTATTGAAGATATTCGAACTGGCTTTACCCAGGATATAAAGCCGTCGCTTAAACCACTGACCTAGCGGACCAACGGGACCATATGTGTAATTGTTCCAAATTATTAAAGTTTAAGTAAAGAATTATGATAATTAGAACCATTCATGCTCGACAATGGTCCTTATATCATAATATCCTAAAACACACCAACAGTGTTGCTCGTTTGATTCAGCACCAAAGTATAAAACAACAAATAGGTGGAATGGAATAGGCCATTTATTTATCTATAGATGACGATAGCTTACCTTATTAAGATGTACCCAATGCAGACATTACTCTTTAACTAAAAACGTCTTTAGTTAAAATTGGCCTTTATATCAGTGTTCAGTGTAATACTATTGTAAGTGCTTCAAGTTTATGAAGCACTTACTATAGTCTTGCATTGAACCCTCGATACATCAATGTCAAAGTTCCTTTATCAGCGCTCTTAAATGAAAAATTGATCATTTTAGTAGCAAATACTTTGTCATATATTCCCTTACTTTAAACATTTCTTTTTTTCAAGGTATAAACAACATCATATACATTACAAACAATTTAGTGAAATAGATTTGAACGGAAGCTTAAAGCTTATATAAAATTCCTCTCCTCGAAGGTTTTGTATATATTCCCTTGTCAACTCTCTTGGTAACGATGCCCTTTATATTCTTAACATAAAACTAATCATTTAGAAACAAAAGCGGCATTTATAATATCAAATCAATATCCATTTATTCCTCCCATCCGTGTTTATTATTTCCATTTTGCCTCCGTCTTATGGTGCTTGGACAATAAACTCGCAGTGAATACATTTATCTTCGAATGTAATCGGTCGGTTCCCTCTTCCATCAAAGCGGGTTACGTAGGAAAACCAGATGCTTTGCTTTGTTCATGCATCATAAACCTTCTTTGACAAACTGGATGTAAAGTAGATTTCAAAAACCTGTATATTGACAGCGACACAGACGCACTTAACATATAACGAGTAATATCTCCTTTTTTCACCATCTTTTCTACCGAATACCACATAGAATCTTGGATTTTTTTATACTTTCGGATGCGATTGTCTTCGATTTAGTAAATGCGATTCGTTATAACGAACCTTTTTTATACCTTTAGATTATCCTTTGGAATGTTTTTGTTAACTTGTCACCACATAGCTCTAAGGCTTTATTTTTCTCAATTTGCTCGTACGTTTTGTTTCTCTTTCCGTTCTTGCGTTTTCTTTCTCAATTTGCTCGTACTTTTTGTTTCTCTTTCCATTCCTGCGTTTTTCTGTCTCAATTTGCTCGTATTTTTGTTTCTCATTCCGTTCCTGCGTTTTCCGGTCTTAACATTCCCCTCACCATCATACTGTGCGTTCTGCTTCGTGTACTCGTTAATATGCATTTACTCCCCCCCCCCGTCCGCCTGAACGGTTTCTCTTCCACGTTCAACCAACCACATTCACGCTCTCTATCCAATCATAAACCAACCATCTCCCTTCCATCTCTCTTATATATGTACGCGCATCGCTTCTGTGGGGTTGTAAATACCTGCAAATTATTATCCGTACATAACGTGAGGCGAAAATGCATAAAAACGTCATGCAGGGAAAATTCGTACGGCATATCCAAAACCTTATGCTGGGCAATTTTGTAATTTTTGGAAAACTGATAGACTAAAATGTTTTTTTAAAAAAAAAAAGAAAGAAAAAAATACAGAAATAAAGAACAAAAAAGGAAGCTGTTTTTGAAGTTTTTGCCTTTACCCAATCTTCTCATATCATCATTTCATCTTTCGCTTCCTTCATATTACGCTTTCCCGCCTTTTTGTCCCGCTCCTACATGTTTCGCCATATAATTCGCTACCCTGCCTCCATGCTTCGCCCATGCATATTTCGCTACCCTGCCTACATGTCTCGCTGCATGTTTCGTTACCCTGCCTACATGTGTCGCTGCATGTTTCGCTACCCGCCTGCATGTTTTGCTACCCTGCCTACATGTCTCGCTGCATGTGCCTCTACCCCGCCTACATGTCGCTACCCGCCTGCATGCTTCACCACTGCATGGTTCGCTACCAATCTACATGCTTCGCCCCTGCATGTTTCGCCACCCTTCTACACATATACATGTGTTTCGCAGCCCTCTGTCTGTCTCGCGCGCCTTCCCCCCTCGCTGGGGATTCGAACTCACAAATCGCACATTGTGAGAACAGTACTCTACCAACTGAGCTACTGAGACAGACGTTCTGTACTCTCCGAAATACATCTATCTCCTTGACATATTGAAGAAGCGTAATAAATGTATCGAAAAAATATATTGTCACCAGTGGGAACCGAACCCAGGACTAGGGACATACTAGACCATGCCTCTTACCACTGAGCTACAAGGCCACTTGACAAAATAGTTCCTTAAAAACGTTTAAGACTCTATGTAAATGCATGCTATTAAACAACGCGCCTAAAAGATTTATGCAGGATTCGAACTAACAGACCTGAGTTCGCAGACCCATAGCTCTAACCACTGAGCTATGGTGACATGTACTCGACTCATCATTGAAATACGTATTACATCTTTGTGTTTTGGAATACAAATGTATTAAGATATGTTAAAAACGTTTGCCTCTGTCTGGAGTCGAACCCAAGGTCTTTTACTTCGTTATCCACATCTCTGACCACTGAGCTATCCAGACAGACGACAAATGTCACTCTAATATATGTCCATGTACATAAGACATTTAAATGTATGAAATACAGAAGGTTTTGAATAAAAAGCATGATTTTCCAACCGCCAATCTAAACACGTCATTTGATGTTAGGGGGGCTTCTTTTACCCCTAAACTACAGGGACAGAAAAAAATATAAATTGCCGTTTTAACTCTTTTATAAAACATTCTGAAGAAAAAATAAATTAGCATTTTGTGAGGTACGAACTCTTGATAACTGGGTTATGAGACCGCGCTCAAACCACTGAGCTATCGACTCATTTATGATTGACGAAAAATATTTTAGTATAAGAACAAAATAAAGTTTAGAAGAATCACCGATAAGCGCTCTTGAAATACAACGTTGATCGTTTTGTCATTATTCTTTGCGAACCCTGCTATTCATATTCTTTTTATATAATATCTAATGTGTTGAAAAATAAAAGTGGCTGGCGTTGTATATCTTTCTTAGACAAACTGTATGTTAAATAAGGTTTAACATGTGTATCTAAGTAGCGACACTGACCCACCACGTGCAATTATCCCTTTTGCCCCCATGTTTTTCTACCCAATATCACACAAACACTCGGATTTACGTATGCAAATGCCTTCGATTTGTTTAGTGTATTGTTAAAACGACTCTTCAGAAACGTTAGGATAATGTATTAATTAATTGACTTTGTTAGCTGCCCGCTTGTATGCTTAACCTTCTCATCCGCTCGTGCATTTTTAACTTCTCATCCTTTCGCCAACTTTCCCTTCTCATACACTTTCCCTTCTCATTCGTTCACAAGCTTTCTCTATTTTCCATTTGGTTATACGCTTTCAGTCTTCAATCACTTCCTGTATTTCCCTTCTCAGTCATCTCAAATGCTTTCTCTTCTAATCCGCTCATACGCTTTCATTTCTCATCCGCTCGTTTGCTTTATTTTCTCATCCGCTCGTATGCTTTGATTTCTCATCCGCGTGCATGCTTTCCTATTTCACCCATTTGTATGCTATCTCCTCTCATCCGCTGGTATGTTTTCCCTTGCTTTGGCTCGCTCGCTGTCAATTCTTCATTCTCTCTGTTCTGTTCTTCTTTCGAACGCGTTTTATTCTCCATCTTTTCGTTGGCTTTTCTTTTCCGTCTGTTCTCTACTCCGTGCTCTCCTACGCTTTCCCATCTTATCCAATCGTATGCTTTCCTCTTCTCCATCGGTTCATGCACTTTTCCCTCTCCTCTCGCTCTTACGCTTTCCCGTCTCCTCTCGCTCTTATGCTTTCTTGTCTCCTCTCGCTCTTATGCTTTCTTGTCTCCTCTCGCTCTTACGCGTTTTTGTCTCCTCTCGCTCTTATGCTTTCTTGTCTCCTCTTGCTCTTACGCGTTTTTGTCTCCTCTCGCTCTTATGCTTTCTTGTCTCCTCTCGCTCTTACGCGTTTTTGTCTCCTCTCGCTCTTATGCTTTCTTGTCTCCTCTTGCTTTTACGCGTTCTTGTCTCCTCTCGCTCTTATGCTTTCTTGTCTCCTCTCGCTCTAACGCGTTCTTGTCTCCTCTCGCTCTTATGCTTTCTTGTCTCCTCTCGCTCTTACGCGTTTTTGTCTCCTCTCGCTCTTATGCTTTCTTGTCTCCTCTCGCTCTTATGCTTTCTTGTCTCCTCTCGCTCTTACGCGTTCTTGTCTCCTCTCGCTCTTATGCTTTCTTGTCTCCTCTCGCTCTTACGCGTTTTTGTCTCCTCTCGCTCTTATGCTTTCTTGTCTCCTCTTGCTCTTACGTTTTCTTGCCTCCTCTCTCTCTCTCTCTTACGCTTTCCCGATTCCTTGCACTCGTACGCTTTCCCCCTCCTTCAACGTCCCTCCATACGCGTTCCTACTACCTACGTGTGCCCATACAGCCCGCCCAGTCGTAGAAAGACCAGAAAATCCGATATCCATGCATCCAGCAGTAAAATGTGATTTAGGGAAAATGCGTCCGGCATACCCTTCACACGGTTCATTTTGGGAACCGATGGGACTGGTATGCAATGTTTCAAAAAAAAAAAAAAAATCGAAAAAAAAAGGATTTCCGAGCTTTTCTTTAAATTCTTTCCCTTCCCTTCCCACATCTCACTTCTTCATCTTTTGCTTCCCTTCTCTACATGCTTCGCTCATGTTACGCTTCTCTACTTTCGCTACCCTTCTATATATGCCTCGCCCTGCATGTTACGCTTCCCTTTTAACGCCACCCTTCTTTACATGCCTCGCCCCTGCATGTTCCGATACCCTTCTAACGTCACTCTTCTCTTCATACTTCGCCCTGCATGTTTCGCTTCTCTTCTTACGCCACCCTTCTCTACATGCCTCGCCCCTACATGTTACGCTTCCCATCTCTACATGCCTCGCCCCTACATGTTACGCTTCCCATCTCTACATGTCTCGCCCCTGCATGTTTCGTTTCTCTTCTAACGCCGCCCTTCTCCACATGCCTCGCCCCTGCATGTTACGCTTCCCTTCTCTACATGCTTCGCCCCTGCACGTTTCGCTAACTCTTTCTACATGCCTCGTCCCTGCATGTTTCGCAAACCTTCTCCACATGTCGCCCTACATGTGTTGCGCTGCCCTCCATCTGTCTCTCGCGCGCTTCCCTCTCTCGCTAGGGACTCGAACTCACAAATCGCACATTGTGAGTCCAATGCTCTACCAACTGAGCTAAAGAGACAGACATTACTTCGTTACCTGATCTACGTTTAACAACTTAATACGTTTGAAAACGATACAATAGATAAACAAGGTCTGATGTAAAATAAATTGTTCAACAGTTGGACTCGAACCCTGGTTCTTGCATATTGTAGCGCAAGTCTTTAACCACTGAGCTACCATGCCAACTGAGTGTCCAAAGTCTAATTGGTATATATAAACATAGTACATTAGAATTAAAGCAAGAACGAGTTCTTAATAATTCAAAATACTTCTATAAGTAACTGACACGTTAGCTCAGTGGTAATACTACTCCGCTCCCGTTCCAAGGGTCGTGAGTTCGGTTCCTGCATTCGTAACTCTTTTTTGCATTGTAAAGTATAAATAATATTTCGAAAAAAGTCAGTCAGTCTGTGCGGGATACGAACCCACAGCCCTTAACATGGAGGACCTCATCTCAAACCACTGAGCTAATCAGTCAGATGTAAGTTGTGTCTTTAATATATGTTTAAATACTTAACATTGATAACACATATATTGCTATTTAATATTGCTTATAGTCAGATATGTTGATTACTTATACGTAAATCAACTTGTTTCATTATGTATGTCTCCATAGCTCAGTGGATGCATGCATGCCGAGGTGTCCTTGGGTTCCAGGGATCGAATCTCACCCAAACCGATAAAAATGTTAGTTTTTTCAACATTTTTTATAATAATAAATTAAACTTTGTTCCAACGGAAAATATTGCCCTCGTCTCTGGTGAGAATCGATCCACAGACCCCTGCATTACAAGACCTCAAAGCTATCCACTGAGCTATAGGGGAAAACGAAAAATGGCCATCTAACATGCGTATAAATACTTGATACATTTGAATATAAGCCAATATAAAGAGTGTGTTTAACATCGCAACAACAGTATTTCAGATCTATTACGATGCCCATCTCATAAACGATTGAGGAAGACCCAAAGATATAACAATAAAGAGTTTATATCTGTCCAAGTTATACAGTGGTAGGCAGTGTTTATCATAAGGGTTTAACATCGCATCAACGATTACTATACTATACAGTGTGATGCTAGGCCGTGATTGATGAAGGAAGAATATCCCATTGCTTAACTGCGAATAAGAGATAATTAGGTAAGTTAGAACCATCGACATTTCGTAAGTCCATCAGGAGACTCAGTCTAAAGAACATTCATGTATATCACTAACGTGTTTAAAAACCAACATGGTGATGGGTCATGTGATGTCAGGTTCTGTACTCTGACAACAACTCCATGGGTGGGAGGGGGGGGGGCACTAAGTAATTAGAAACACGCTTCCGTGAAACAATTCTTATTTGTTCGAATCTCACTGCTATAAGTGAAAAATTATTGTTATTCTTGAATGTAGACATGCAATAATCAATAATCAGGGAGAAAAATACTTGCTTACGATGGGAATCGAACTCACAACCCTTGTAATGACAGACCATGACTGTAACCACTGAGCTATCGAGACAGACGAAATTTTCGAAAATTAATAGTTATTTAATTGTCAAATATACGTACAGTTAAAAATGGGCGTTTTGCAGGTTTCATTGCAATAGGTCGACAATTCCTGAATATTTTATTGCTTAAATTCCTTTGCTAACACCATTGTTATGTACTCGTCATTGCCTACTATTTTATGATAAAGAAATGAACGATATAAAGTATATCTTTGCTTTTCTTAGTCTTTATTTCGACTTACATGTTTATGTTTGTTTACATATTTTACCTCCCTTTAACTACATACCATTGTGAGGGTTGAAATACGAAATTCACGCTTTGTTTTAATAGGACCCCAAACCGCGCAATGGCTAAAGAGGTCCTCAATATGGTCAGGAGACAAGCGAAAAATGCTTCGTCCCTCCTAGGTTCAATTCGCCACATCCACCGACCCCGACCAATTGGAACTGTTGCACGCAGCTATGTGAGACTAGGGACTGGACAGAACCAAAAACCAAATTTTGATAAATTAGAATTACGGTAGTAAAATAAAACAATAGAAGACAGTAAAATAACATTTCCATTGTTTTATTTGAATGTTTAAGCATTGAGTAATGAGCAAATACTAATATTAACATATAAATGTGAGACACTTTTGCAAAATGAACATAAAAATACAAAAAGGCAATGTACCATGTACAAAAGCACACACACACACACTCTAAATTATCTAAGACCTTTTTTAAGCAGAATACACGAATTACCATATACACAAACACAAATACGTTGTTCGTTATACCCATTTTTAGGATGGTATACACACAACACCATGAACAACATTCTCATGCTAGCTATTCACTTTCGACTGAAACCCTTTTAAACCTTACTTCGATCATAAATATGGACATTTACTGGCAACATTTAGGAAAATGCATTTACATACTACAATGGTTCAATGCAATACTATAGTAAGTGCTTCACAAACATGAAGCTCTAAATATAGTATTGCAATGAATCCTTAACTTGAACAAAGAGCACCATTAAGGTAATACCCATAATCCACCATTTTGAAACTCATAATTTCGTTGTATTAGTTAGGTAGATTTCAGTATACCTCGGTCTGGGTCGGAACTATTGGCGTTGAACCGAAAAGTTTCGGACTCCGACCGAAATTCAACAAGAACTACCGAACTAATCCGATGACAAAATGAGTTTCAAATTGTTGGACAATGGGTATTCTACCTTAAATATCTACCATGACAACTGGGGAAAAAGAGTCTAAAGGTTTAAAAGCATTTCAATAGTTGTGACATATTGACTCTTCGTCTCTCACTATGTTTACCAGAATTGTATTAGCCAGATTTGTTTGATTATGTGAGGTTTAAAGGGGTGTCAACAATTCTTCAGTTATAGTATGGCTTTTCTGGTTTAATCAATACTAGGCTATCGCTCTGAAGTTAATGTCAAAGGATATCTCACAAGAACAGAGGTATACGTCAAGTTCAAACCCAAAGCCTAGATTTCTTAGACCTTCTTTACCCCTGGGGCACATCTAATTTTTCAGGAAATTGTACATCTATCCAAAAAACTAAACAAAAAGGTATTTGGTCTATCATAGGGAATATTTTGAAACCTACTTTACTCTTGTACAAACAGGTTTGATCCAGGCCAGCCGCCAAGTGATTTGGTTACTGGTCTGTGATCTAACCTGTTTGCTTCTCTGTGTATCTTTCCACAAAAAGACATTTAATGTTTTGAAAAGCAGGCGACACAACAATCCATTTTAGACAATTACCCAACATTCTTAGGGTTAAATAAAACCATAACGTGGTATTAAGCTGTGTCTACAAAATTTCTGTGGTATTTTCGACACAATCTAAAACATCTGATATCCCCAAAAAGTTTTGATTGTGGAAATGAGTTAAAAACAATTAAATGAATTAATAAAATTAAATGAGTTGAAAAAAAAGAAAATATTATATCAAAATCTGAATATTGTTTTTTAACAAAGAATGAGTCAATTCCTTGTCACAATGATTTCCATAAGAGCAACAATTATGACGAAGGAAACTCAGGAAAGCAACATAGAAGCATATTATTATCATGTGTTTACAATAAATAGGATAGAAATAAATAACTAATTGGACTAATTGTGTACAAGTAATTTCCTCCCACCTATTCATAACCCAGTTTCTAGTCCAAATATGAAGCAAACAGCAGATAACAGTAATAAGGTATGTCAAAGTGACATTGCTTTAATTAAACTGAAAATAACTAATGTTACTGAAGAAACATGTTCACATATAAAACAATTAACAAGTCAAAATAAAATGTTGTTGAAAACATATAACAGTTGTATTTTGGTATTATATTGAAAAAGAAGCTATATCAAAATAAATACTAACCGCAAAATTGATTCAGAATGTGTCAATTTATCTAAAAAAAGTACCTGTGGTATGGAATGTATTTCAAACCCGTTGCAACACTTTACAATCTGAATACATATCTATTCATAGTATACTGGCACTGAATACTTAAATACTAAATAATTTCACTTCGAATAGCTTTTTACCAGCAGGTCACATGTAAACAACAGTACAGCTGATAAACAGTTCTAAAGAAATAGAATATTAAAATCCAAACAGCTTTAAACGAGAAAACAATTGTCAAATAATTCATTCTATAGCAAACGACTTCTTATTTATCTTCTCTTTGTTGAAATTCAAGGAGTAAAAACGAGAAACCTTTCATTCTTCAACAACAATAACTTACGGCACATGACATTTTCTGTGTGAAATAAAATAGATCCATTGTGATGAAAGAGGTAAAAATGTCAACCAATTTATTCTTTAACAACAAATTACTTCTTCTACAAGACATTTTCTTGGTGAAATCAAGAGATCAATTGTACATGAAAGAGTTAAATAGCCAAACAGTTTAGTCTCAACAACAGATATTTTTGCAACAAGACATTACCTAAGTGAAATAAGATTGATCAATTTAAATAAGGAGTAAAATAGTCAAACAATTTAGTCTTCAACAACCAATATATCTGCAACAAGACCTTACCCTAGTGAAATCAAATAGATCAATTCAAATAAGGCATAAAATAGTCAAACAATTTAGACTTCAACAAAAAAAGATTCTGCAACAAGATATGACCCTAGTGAAATCAAATAGATCAATTTAAATAAGGAGTAAAATAGTCAAAAGTTTAGTCTTCAACAACGAATATATCTGCAACAAGACCTTACCCTAGTAAAATCAAAGAGATTTATTTAAATAAGGAGTAAAACAGTCAAACAATTTAGTCTTCAACAACAATTATTTCTGCTACAAGACATTATCCTAGTAAAATCAGTTAGATCCATTGTCATTAAAGGGAAAATATGACGAACAATTTTATTCGGCAGCAACTAATATTTCTGCTACCTGGCATTTTCTTAGTGAAATCAAATTGAACCAATGCTGTTAGAGCATGAAAAATGTCAAACAATTTATTCTGCAGCAACACTAATTTCAGCTACCTAACAATTTTTGGTGAAATCAAATAGTACAAATGTTATCAAAGCACTAAACACGTCAAACAATCTATTCTGCAGCAACAATTATTACAGCTACATGACACTTTCTTGGTGAAACCAAATAGAACCAATGTTAGCAAAGGAGTGAAATAGTCAAACAGTCTATTCTGCAGCAACAAGCATTTCAGCTTTATATACCTGACATTTTTAAAGAAAACCATCTGCTGCAGATGTCTTCACAAACCACTGTGATAAAAGAACAGATTGGTTCTTATGAAAAACTTTTTTGTTACAGTGGCTCCTTAAGAAATATTGTTTCCCATTTCTCACAATTATCAAGAGAACAAAATTAAAACCTAACAGATGAAAAAAAGAAAAAAAAAACAATCAAGGAAAAGCAAATATCAAGTCATAACAAATGATATCATATTCAATGATTGATATGTAGATCCTCAATGTAAACTGAAGCAAAACAAAAACAGATGTAAATACACATAAAAGGAAATATGAAATCTCCGGGCATTTCCACACCAGTACCGCCTGGCATCCTTTTCAGGTCGTTGAGTCAGTTTTTTAAATCAAGATAATTGTTTAGTAGTGAAAAAATATAACTCATTGAACATTCAATTTATTAAATGTTGGAAATAACATCTGCCAAATCAAGACTTGAACTGAGACCTTTGATCTTTGTATTTATTTGAAGAACATGACTTCTTACAAGTATTTCATCATGTAGGTTGCAATAGCCACACTATTGTGTAAGAATATAATCAAGACTCTACCTCCCCAATCACTCTATAGCATATAAAAGAAATCGAAATCGAACTTAAATTTCATCTGCTATATTTTTTATTCGTACTCTTACCCCTATTTCGTTGGTACTCATTAAGGTTGTCTTGTCCTACAAATTCCATAGAGTACCAAAAAATATAGTTTAATTTAGAAATAATACATGCAAAAGACAGACTTTTAGCATAAATTTAATTCATAAGGCTTCTTAAATATAATAAAGGGGGATAATAGAGTATCTATAGTTCTTCTACAATAGAGAGTTCTAACAGCTGAATAAATGAATGTGATATTAGTTTAGCCGGTTTATTATGGATGGAGGAAGGCAGCCAAGTTAACTATCATATATGCTGGCCAAAATGATAGAAACATCAGCATTCTTAAGTGAGCCTTCCTTAAGTGAGCTGAAATTACAATTGTTCATTTGAATTTCAAGGTATCTACTCTAACACCAATGAGGCCCTATTTATAAATAAACAGC
The DNA here is from genome assembly GCA_947846245.1 of Cerastoderma edule. Taxonomy (NCBI): domain Eukaryota; kingdom Metazoa; phylum Mollusca; class Bivalvia; order Cardiida; family Cardiidae; genus Cerastoderma; species Cerastoderma edule. The sequence continues at coordinate 1,106,703 of OX401414.1, forward strand.
TTATTATATACCCATAGCATCCGTTGTCTGCGATTTGTCCATAAGTTCTGCAATCTGACTGGTCTAGAGGTTCTGAATTATGAATGGTCCATAGGTTCTGCAATCTGATCGGTCCAGATGTTCTGCAATCTGAATGGTCTAGAAGTTCTGAATAACGATTGGTCCAGAGGTTCTGCAATCTGAATGGTCTAGAGGTTCCGCAATCTGATTGGTCTAGAGGTTCTGCAATCTGAATGGTCTAGAAGTTCTGAATAACGATTGGTCCAGAGGTTCTGCAATCTGAATGGTCTAGAGGTTCCGCAATCTGATTGGTCTAGAGGTTCCGCAATCTGATTGGTCTAGAGGTTCTGCAATCTGATTGGTCTAGAGGTTCTGCAATCTGAATGGTCTAGAGGTTCTGAACAACGATTAGTCCAGAGGTTCTGCAATCTAATCGGTCCATATATTCTGCAATCTGATTGGACTATAGGTTCTGCATTCCGATTGGTAAGGTTTTCCGCAATTCGATTGGTTCAGTAATTCATTTCTGTCTGACTGCCTCACAAGGAAGGTCATTTCCGGGTCTAAAAGAAGACCTAGACACTTCTTGTTGTTATGAAAGTTCATTTAATTGGTTAATTACTCAGACACTTTTTCAAGTTTTCAGTGTTTTAACAAATAATTTTGCTCTTTATAATCTAAGTTTCTACTTTGATAATATACGTCGGAATATCTAAGTTAATTTGTTACTAGAAATTCACGTTATATGTGGTCGGATCATCATAAGGAGTATTCCACCCTGAAAAAGAAAAGGAAATCAGGGTACGATGTTAACTTTACTCTGTTTTAGTTTCATCAAGAGCCAGAGGTATCGTCACAGCCTGATCTGTGGGTTCACGTTATCATTACCATCACAATGTTTTTATAACTACAGACAACTTATATCCAGATATACTATAAAGTTAAACTACCTATAAGGAAAACTTCTATTGACGGATGGAGTACAGCTTTATTAGCGAAGTCAGTAGGTTGTCCAACTTGAAACACAAGGGCCCTGGATGAAAGACCTTCCTCAGTATGACTATTTTCTTTTCATATTTCAATGAAGTCTTTGATACATGATAAGTGTACTCATCAATCTTTTAACGTTTATTACTCCCAGAGTTAGTCCCTTTAAATCGTATATCTTGATTACTTCCATCCGCTACTCTACAGTACTGCACAGCTCCTTACCTTATGTAAAGGGAGATCACTGCGTAGCAATATGGTGTAACCAGATTTGCCTGGCTTGAGCTGTTTAGGTTTTCTCCCTTTGTTCATCAGCAATCTTTTGTCTGGTTGCATAGGATCTGAAATATAAATAGTCGATCAATTATCCATATGAGAAAAGAAAATCGTGTGGTCAATATTATTTCCTTGTCGCTGATGTTTTTTTCTTCTTTTTTTTCGACATTAAAATGATTGATCTATGGTGTAGGACAAATGAATCATGTGTCCTTGAACATTGGGCACACCGTGGCTTGAACTAAGGACCATTGTTTTCTATGGCTGAGACGCTATTAACCGAAATAAGAAGACTTTGTTACGACAATACCCCAATATCTAAATGCCATTATTACAAACATCTGAGTTAATGTTACAATGTAGTTGATTGATTCGAAAGATGGTGTTGTTTCTTTGGTTTGTTGCGTTTCCAAACTGTTTAATTCGTATCAATCACCTTTTTTGTTACAATATGGTTTATCAAATTCGAATCAGATTAAAAACCATCCTGTTAATTTGGGGTTTATTTCAAATTCAGAATTCGACTAAGGAACAGTAGCAGGTTGGGCGCTGCAATGTTCTGTCCCAGAAATAACTCTGTACCGCTGGTGAGAACTGAACCCGGGATCCCCATACCAAAAGTCCTACACCTTAACCACTGGACCATGCAAGACCCTCATAGGTTCTATAACTCTAAAATATACTGTATAACTGTAGTCTGGAGTTCGCTCCCCTACATATACAGCACTTAAAAGTACATGAAAGGATACGATTACAAATAAATTACTGAAACAAATATTTGGATTATTTTATTATTTTCATAAAAGTCATGAAAATTGATTTATGAATGCTGTGAGTCCCTATTTAATTAACCAATGTAATGTAAGTTATATTGAACCTGACACATTCAATCAAATAATATTTATCAATAATATGTTTGTTTACATATTCACAATAATGAATTCTGATTGGTCGTTTCAAGGAATTTGCGTAAATCACATTAACAGATCAGAGGTGAAGAATCAGGCAAGCTGAATTATAATACTGGTCAATCTGTGTTGTATCTCGCTGTCTTTCGTGCTTAAATTGTGCTGATGTTGGCTGATATTTTGGTGAAAACTATTTTTTTTTTGTATGGGTTTTACATCACATCAACATTATTATTATGAAAACTATTAAAATCTGACAACACGTTTACTAATTGATTTAATATGATATAGCAGAAGTCTCCTTTCGTGGGCCTTTAAAGAGTACAACTGGGAACCAGAATTGAAATATAGTAAAAATCGGCGTTGAATCTCAACACACAAAACATCCATTCATTGCTTCTTTCCCGATGGCGCGATTTCGGGAAGTTTATAGCGCTCGTAATTATGCAAGAGACGCGCGATCCCCCGTCACTCCGCTGTGTCATAAACCCGGGACGTAAGGCCTAATACGGAAGGACGTCCGGGAGAGTAAAAACGTCACTATAGTCCGGGATAACCCGGATTTATTATACCCCGGGACCTCTCCGGTATCATCCCGGAAACGTATATCAAATTACACATATACCGGTATCCCCCGGTAGAGCCGAAATGATCTTGTTTCCGTTTATTGAGTGATCGATATATGGTCTTTTAGCCCGGAATCGGTATATGTTTCGAATGTGAGATCTAAGTCACAGCTGGAAAAAATGAAATTACGCATAGTACCCCTTCGTACTTATAGACTTTACCTACTTCAGTAAAATGAGAGTGCGACTTTTTTTGCTGAAAACAAGACACCTTTTTGCGGTTGAGATCCTTGTATTGGCTAAAGCGCTTCTTTTTCCCTTATAATCAACAGTCTCCATAGGTTCATTGATTTGATGGATAAAATCTTCGTCTACCAAAACTTTGTATCTCATTACGGTTAAAGGCATTGTCAACACTCATTTAGCTATTATTGTTGTTGTTGTTGTTGTTGTGTTGGTAATTTCCTCCGTTGAACGTCGGAGCACCCAAGAATGTACATCTTGGTAAAAATAAATTTCATAAAAAAAAATTCTTTAAGTAATTACTTGCTTCAGAAATGGTTGAGCAAGTAGTTGATAAATTAAAAATTAAACTACACATAGATTAAAAGTCACAGACCCACTAATGTTCAGTATAAAACACAGTTTTTAACATCACAGAAGTATTTATAGCAATAGCAGTATTCAAGACTTTACGTGGGTTCACCAGTAGTAATGAAGGGCTCTTATATGTTCCGCTTAAAGATTCTCTCTAGACACCAGCAGTGTAGGTGGGGCTTGAACGATGCACCCCTAATAGCAAGTCCAGTACAACAATCACATGATAAGGTAAGATCCCACCCCATCACAAACGAGCTGGGTATTGCTAGATCAAAGTAAAACCGATGAAAATAAAAAAGATACTCCAACGTACCCTTCTGAAACGCTATTGACTTATTTTTGCTTTCGTCGAAATGAATATTACTGACAAAGCCCTTCGTGTATAACATTGTGTCGCAGTTTAACCGAAGTATGGTTGATCCAGTGCGAAATATTTTAATTCTATGATAGAAAGATTGACAATTTGCAACACATTATTCACTGCCATAGATTTTTCATATTCTACTTCATACTTCTGTCTTCATTAACCGTTGCAGGAAAAGAAATATAACAGGAAATTTGTTGAAATGAACTAATGAAGTTTTGAATAATGAAACAGATACATAGATAGACTATTGAACGCTATATGAAGGTTAGGCTACGACCAACACATTTCTTTGGCATCGCAAAACTAAAACCGATTGGCGATGAGTGTTAGATTTTGTGATGCCGTAGACATAAAAGTCTTGTCTACGCAAATACTTGGCGCCATGGAAAGCCTTGGGAACTTTGAGGGAGCTGTTATGCACCGGAACGTACTTGTTCTATCCCGGGTTTTAACATCCGTCCGGCATGTACCGGAACCTTTGGGAGCGGGATGTTACACCGTACCGGTATTTATTTACCAATTCCGCCATACTGGAATTTGTAACTGGTCCAAATGGTCCACTTTGAAAGAAACAGCGTACGAACAAAAATGGTTTACCCTAGAAGAATGTTTATGATGTTTGGTAGAAACCGTTGTGAAAGAATGATAAATTGCAGATATGGAGCAATTTAACATTTGGTCACAATGGTTTCTAATGTCTTCTGCAGCAGATACCACGCGGTGATACACAAAAGAGAAAGAGGCTAAAGCCGTTTGCATGTAGGGAATCGGGGGCTGTACAATATCCTATGAAAGATCACCATTGTTGTGTTTTAACTGAATTAGTATCTATGCAAGCATATCGTTATTCCAAACCAATAAACAATTCTTGTTTCCTGCCAACGTTGAAAGGAACAGCAAACCACAAATGACTTTGAAACCGAGGACCGATCTCTTATGTGATGGTGAAATATGGCAACATTTTATTGCAATAACATTTTTCAACCCTTCTTCTTTATCAATATGTCTATATATGGTGTTTGTAAATATGCCATGCTTCATATATATAAGAATGTTAAACCATGAAAGGAAAGCATCTATTTCCCATACAACATTACGGCAGTAACTATAACGTCTTCACTCTTTATAGAAACAAGAAACTGCTCAAACTTTGATGTTACATTCTTTGAATGTTTGGTAATATGGCCGATTGTGACATATGTGTTGAAGGTTTCGTGTATGGCATTTGCTAGTTATCCGTAACCACAAATAATGTATATTTTGTTAGATGGATCAAAGATATATGGCATCAGAAATATTTGAAAGAATATTTGGCTGAAGACGTTTTCTTTATATCCGATATACGTATTGTCAATGTCAAACAAAAATGTCTACTTTTAAACAACACATGGTGTCTTTTCAGGCTGGAAAAGCAGTGAGAGACAAGTTTTGGAATTTTTGCTATTGGATAAAAACAATAAGGACCAATACGTCACTTATATGTTGTAGTTTCGAAAAATGTAAGATAAATCAATGTTAAGTATTGTGGAGCGATATATTAATTCAACATAGTCCTAAGAAGTTTCTTTTATTGCCGCCAATACAGATCCTTTGAAACCGCACGTTACTCATCTGTCTGACCGAAACTTGTTACAGTGTGAGTTATTTTTGATGTCAAAAGATAATGAAATAGCAAATACTTTAAGAGATGTTTGCCTTGAGACATAATCTAATTATTGGTTACAAATAAATTATTCTCTATATCTTACGTAATGACCATGTCTAATTTTGAATAATGAAAATACAGCGTAACACAATATGTACAAGATGGAATATTATCATCAGACTTTATTATAACCCGGTTGGCATTCGACCTCGTATCCTTGCACACACCGAGGAAAACATGTTTAGAATTCAATACAAAAGGTTACGCCATTCATCTTCATTTAGGACAGCAATCCCAATTTATGAAAACTTATGAGAATCTTCATCTATAGGTTGAGAATGCCAAGAAGAGCACGATTCCGAGAATATGTTAAATTGTCAAATAAAATACAAGCGATTAGTCTTACCAGAGCATTTAACGTCTACTGCAGGAGGTTTCTGTCTGATTTATAGCACTGTCTGTCGGTGTAATTTGATTTTTGATATACAAGAACCATTGGAAAAGACGCCGAAAGTGTTACATCTAGACTTTACTGAATGGTAGAGATAAAACACATGCTATGTATCCTCAATCTAGTACCCATCTAATGGAACAGCACCATTTTGGATGATGTCTCGCTCCTGGAGGTTTGGGATATCTTGACACTCTTCGATTCTATTTTCTTCTATAGCAATATTTCTTATGAATAATTGCTCACGAAGTATGTATAAGAGTTCGAAAAACATTTGGCTACAACAAAGATCGTTAAAGGCGGGTGTACTTTCGAAATGCTGTGGGACAATTACAAAGACAAGGCACAATACCTTTCATTATTATCAAATGTCTGGTATAATAAGTTCGGAGAAGGCCTTGTATTGCAAAATGGGACCGATTTTAAAAGCCTCGTACTACAAATAGGGCCCAGTTTAAGAAATGGTATATAACCAAGGAAACAGTTTCTGGTCTGGTATTACAACATGGGAACCAGTCTTGCACCTGCTTATACAACTTTCGAATATGTCTCAGGCCTGGTATTATAATGTTCGACCCCGTTTCAGGTATAGTATTACAACTTGGGAACCAGTCTCTGGTCTGGTTTTACAACTTAAAAACGAGTTAAGGATCTTATACCACACTGAGAACCAGTTTCCGGTCTGGTATTACAACTCGGGAACCAGTTTCAGGTCTGATATTACAACTAAGGTACCAGTTTCAGGTTTGGTATTAGAACTCGGTTACCATTTTCAGATCTGTAATTACAACTTGGGAAACAGTCTCAGGTCTGTTATTACAACTCGGGAACCAGTTTCAGATCTGATATTACAACTTGGGTACCATTTCCAGATCTGTAATTACAACTTGGGAACCAGTCTTAGGTCTGGTATTGCAATTCGGAAACCAGTTCAAGGTCTGGTATTACAACTCGGGTACCAGTTTTAGATATGTACTGACAATTTGGGAACCAGCCTTGGTCTGTTATTACAACTCGGGAACCAGTTTAAGAGCTGGTATTACAACTCGGGTACCATTTTCAGAACAGTAATGACAACTTGGGAACCAGCCTTGGTCTGTTATTACAACTCGGGAACCAGTTTCAGAGCTGGTATTACAACTCGGGTACCATTTTCAGAACTGTAATTACAACTTGGGAAGCAGTCTTAGGTCTGGTATCACAACTCGGGAACCAGTTTCTGATCTGTAGTGACAACTTGGGAACCAGCCTTGGTCTGGTATTACAACTTGGGTACCATTTTCATATCTGTAATTACAACTTGGGAACCACTCTTAGGTATGGTATTACAATTCGGGAACCAGTTTCAGGTCTGATATTACAACTAAGGTACCAGTTTCAGGTTTGGTATTACAACACGGGAACCAGGTTCATGTCTGGTATGACAACATGGGAACCATTTTCATGTCTGGAATAACAACTTGGGAACCAGTCTCAGGTATGGTATAACAACTTGGGAACCAGTCTCAGGTCTGACATAACATATTGGAAACAAGTTCCAGGTCAGGCGTAACAACTTGGGAACCAGTTTCAGGTCTGATGTAACAACTTGTGAACATTGTGCATGTATTTCATTGGAAACCGAATTTAAGCCTTAAATCAAAACGTTCGAACCAGTTGTCAGGCCTGGTGTTCAAACAAGTAAACAGTTTAATTTCGTGCCAAGAACTAAAACTAACGGTACTTGTATGTATGAACTGTGCGATTTAGACGAAATCGTTAAAAACAAAAAAAGCAAACAAAAACGATGGCTTCAACCCACGCAGACGGAAAACCTTTAGCTTCTCTTCATTCGGAATGGCTTAGGCGATGATTATTTTGTTAGAAGAATGTAATTGTGTTCTTTAGAAGCCATTAATATCTATCAAAGCTATTTATATCTACTTTATTTTGGCTAACAGCGCCAAACGATCTTAGAATGTGTTTTATACCTGCTAGGAATCGGTATACTTAGCAATTCCTTTCGAGAATATGAATGAAATAGATTGATCACATACTTGTTTGCTCACCCCCTAATATTGGCATTTCTAATTGGTTTAAATTCAAAGCAAACGCAGAAGACAATCACGAAACATACTAAAATATTGTTCATGACCGATTTAGGCAAATTAAAAAGATTTGTGCTTCGAAATCTTTGGGAAAATTTTTTCCGACAAAACGCGAAATTTATTGTTAAAGCGAATATTTTTGTTTTGTAATAATGCTCTTCATACTATTGTGCAGAAGATGCAGCCAGAACAATACAGTGAAGCCTCGTTTATCCGGACCCGATTGTCCGAATGTCTCCCAATCCGAACGAAATTGCAAGGGAACGGAATTATTTGACCAGTTTGTTGCAGACAACTTTTGAAAACATTGTGGGAAAAGGAGAAATTGCTCGTGACGAGCAATTTCTCCTTTTCCCACAATGTTTTCTGCCATATCAGAAGATTATTTTTGGGACGGTCGACAATTTGGCGTTTGCTAAAGGGTCATAAGTATACACGTGCATACAGACCGTTTATGTCTTAATGTGTATAAGAACATGCGCTACTTCATTAGTCCGGATGAATCGGTAATCCGGATATTTTGTTGGGAACGGATAATCACTGTATAAAGAAACAAGCGAAGAACCAAACTCTTAATGGTTCCCGTCGCTGAAATACTGACAAGGTCAGGGCGAGAGGTCATATGGCTTTCTGAATAATTTCCTCAATCTGTATAAAGTTCGAACAGTGCCATAACTGACCAAAGGACATAAATAATGGTTCCCCTCCTGTGCTTATATATGCTCGTGATTGCATAACGAATTGAAATCTGGTTGCTGGATCAAATTAATATGTAACTGTCTTGGGAAGTTTGCAAAGGTATTCGAAATGCTTTTGAACACCTTTGGAAAAGTCGTTGTCAAATTAACGTCCGAAAAACTGCAGGACAATTGTTTAGGTACCTTATAAACAAATATAAAAACATAATGTAAGCTTTCGAAGGAATTCGTTCGTTGTTGAACACCTATGGGAAAATACGACCCCCTATCTTCGGACTGGCTTGCCAACCATTATTGCTAGCGGATGGATTTCATATAATCTTGTTCTAACCCAATGTTCTTACAACCATGGGTAATTGCTTCGAGTGGTCAGAAATCATTTGCAGCCGGTACAAACTTCTTTGAACAAAGTACAAAGATGTACAATAAGGGTAACACTGATATCGGGAGTGAAAATATTATCCAATATCAAACATGGTCTTTGCTGAAAACACATGTGTTCTATATGTTTCACGATAGTTAGGCAAACTCATTCATAATCAAAGTTTAAACTTTTTCATATTACATCGGATTTTATCAAAGGTTTATAGATCGTAGCTACCAGTAGTATTGTTTTATGTCTACATATCAGAAATACATGCCTTTGTAAATTCCAATAACTTAAAAAACTTTATTTGAATTCACACCATGGTAGCGTTTTACTAAACACTTTACGCTTAAGATTTGCGTAAGTCTAAAACACCTATTACTATTAATTAAATATTTGGCGAAGCAATATTGCAAAGTAACACATCATTGGAATCGTCTCTCCGAGACGCTTCCAATGACGTGTCACATTGCAACATTGTACTTTCTTTAAAGATACTATCCATGTGTATTAGTTATGACTTGCGCAAATAATTTCCGTAATTTGTTTAGTAAAACGGGACTTTATTTGTTTACATGGCTTAAAAAACAATGGTCGTATTACTTTACATGGGTTTTACATCACGTCAACATTAGTAAAGCTATGTTGCGATGCCTGACGCTTAATGGTGGAGGAAAACCCCATGCTCCCCTGTCCATAAGGGTTGGTCAAGCCGGGTAGAACAATCATCACGGACGACTACCTCACATGAAAATCCGAGTCCCTCGCCGATATGTGAACCGACGCGGAGAGAGGCCATTTGATTTTAAGTTCTGTGCTCTAACCACTTGGCTCTAAGACCGCCATCCTAACCATTGGGCCATGTAGGATCAGAATTACGATAGCATACAGTCCTTGAGTAATATAATTCTAATATACCTCTACCATGCTAGTCAATTTCAAATATAACTTTGTAACACTATTTGGCATTGCATTGGTGATAAGATATATGTAAAAAGAAAAGTCCCCAACACCGTTTGCATTTGCGGTTCGATACCTCGGCGAGCTATATCAAATACAATAACACAACGCCATCTGCTAATAAGGCCTTTAGAATGTCTGTAAACGAGATATGGTTAAGTACGATATGACAGGACTCTAAATTCAATTACCGGTTTTAATTGATTTGCACACGTTTTGTCATATTAGATAGGCGCGCAGTTACTTTGATATGTTTGTTATTCAACGCAAAGACAGTTTTTCAATTGACGACCCCTGGATATGTCTTGGGATGGCAGCGCAAAGGAAATTGCGCTATTGATTCTGAAATATCGATATTGACAGGTTTTATGACAAAATGGGGCTAAAGCGTTAGATGATGAATTGGATAATTCTTGTAATGTGTTTCACGCGATATCAACAATTTTTCAGATATGTACTGGTTTTCATGAATCCACAAGTACAACAGTACACTGCTATGGAATTAAATAATACTTGTATGGTGTTTAACGCCGTATCAACAATCTTTCAGTTATGTACCGGTTTTCCTGGATCCACCAGTTCAAGGCTTTAGAATTTAACAATAGTTTAGCATTGTTCTTGCATGCTATTCAGTTAAATCCCAGTGGTAACTTCGCCTATTGAAGTTTGTATATGTAGTATTTCCTTAATAGTTTTGATAAATATACGCATCATTTCAAAGAAAACATAATGCGCTCTCAATAACCAATTCATCTCTTTGTCGCAATGGTTTTTACTTACAAAAGCACTAACTGAGTATATTTTCTTCATTTTCTAGAAACCTGCTGCTGAATTCAATTTAAAACAGCCAATAACTTCTAAATGAAGTAATTGGGATAGGGAATATTGTTAATTACAATATGAACAGAACAAACAAAAATACTCGCATGTCAGTCAAACCTCCAATTACCAATAACCAATTTCCGAAAATAACTTTAAAGACACATCAATCAGTAACAAGAGATCTTCGTTTCGAAATGCGGCATTTTTTGCACAGAATGGTTTTTTCGATGTGGAACAATGCATTGGAAAGACAGAATAACGAAGCATCTGCACATTCTATTGTTCGCAACTTTGATGGATTGCATTCAGTCCCCGTTCAAAACCGAATTCATTATGGAGCCATTGTGATTTGTTGTGATATCTAACTACTTCTGAATTTAATTAACGGTTTTTCAATATTCGTCAAACACTTAGCTTGATATTCTATTTAAAATGGTATCATATTACACTTCACATTTGGTTATACCATGTCCAGTATACAAATCAAAATTTTGTGATACCTAGTGCGGTGATCAGTGAAACACTTGTGAAAAAATAAGGAACTTCTCGAAAATCACCTCGTTTCTATTGAACTTGTTATATATCTACCTACGCAACAATGAATACATAAGAGCAATATCTCCTACAGTGGTAATGATTTTGATTCAGTTTACCTATTGAGGGATGATGTTGGAGGCAAATCAAGAAATCATTGCGACAAAAGTAGAAACTGCTCGAAAGATGGAAACGAGAAATGTTACCTATCATCGTAATTATTCGGGGTTTTTTTTCTTATTTTTTTTTTTTTTATTCAGTAATGTTGGTTTACAAAGTTCTTTTTAACATATATTGAAGAAATTTATATCATGCATTTATATAAAGGTTATATAAAATCAAATCAATGTAAGCAGTTACATAATAGAAGAACAGAACATACATTGTTCACACCTACGAATGTCTATTGCTTAAAAAAGAAAGAAAACCATCGTGATCAAAGGAGGAATTGTTCATCATGAGCAGTTTCTCCTCTGTCCACAGTAATTGTTCTTTCTTTCTTTTTTCAAACGTTTTTGTTACATAATAGTTTTATTGATGAAATATAAAAGAGTAAATTTCATTTTATTAACAAGACATAGAGATATCACAAATATGGGTCAATGATCATCATCGTTATATCATGAAATAATCTTCAAGAAAAAGAAAAGTTAATATATCAGATAAAAATTATTCGGTTTTAATGTACCTCTTGAGGTGTGTATTTAGAAGGCAAATCAAGAAATCTTTGGGACACGAGAAGAACTGTTAAGTATTACCTTGATTCTATTGAACTGAATCTATACCTATTTTCACAAGGATTTATGAATAAGAGCTGATTACCCCACTGTAGTAATGATTATGTTTCATTGTACCTAGCGAGGCATGTATCTAGAAGACAAACCAAGAAAGCATTTGCAGAAAAGAAGAAATTGCTCGATAGAAAAATCTGTCTTATCGTATTTAATGAATGACTCTGTTTCAGTGAACAACTTGAGGTGTGAATCTAGAAGGCAAATTAAGAAATCAATGCTACAAAAGAAGGAATTGATCGAGACGCTATTTTGCCTTATGTTTACTTCCAATTTCCCAATATCTACATAAACTAATCATCTATCAATTAACATAACAAGCATAACAAAATAGAAATTAGCATTTTCTAATTGTCACAATGACTAACTCCCCATATATGTCAACAACTTATCACGTTTAAAACAATATTAATCAGAGAATTCAATTTTCCACATTAACTTACACCGACTATATATCAACTCACGTAAAAAGCCTATCAAAATGTTAATACGCACATAATTTGCATTTCATTACTGACATATTTACATAATATTTTGACAAATACTGCAATCGAACAAAAAGAGTTATGTTGGTTTATCGTCGTAAATTGTCTACAATATAACGGCGTTCAAACACATAGATCTACATACTGCTAGCCTCTTGTCTAAATGTCTGTGGTCTTAAAGGCACATAAAAGGAGATAAGTAGAAATAAATTACTAAAACAATATATGGAGTTCTTTAATTATTTTCATAAAAGTCATGACAATTAATTTACGAATGCATTGAGACCCTATTAAATAGACTCCTTTAACATAAGTTATTTTGTGCTTGAAATATAGAAGTCTCCAATTCAATCATGTTTATCAACAACCTGTTTGTTTACATATTCAAAATAACGAATTCTGATTGGTTGGTTCAAACATATGTGTATCAACTGTCTAAGTCAGGGGTGAAAAACCACACAATTAAACTGGTTAATCTGGTTTGATTCTTGTTGGCTTTCACGTTTAAGTTGTGCTGATGGGTTTTTGGTGATAACTATTTGAATCTGACCAAAAGTTTACCAATTAATTTAGTTTTATATAGCATTAATCTCCTTTTATGTGCCTTTAAGGCCGAGCCAAATACCACCATACGTACTCAGCATAAGCTACTACATGTATACTAATGAATGGAAGCCATTATCATTATTGATTTGAATTTGTTTTTCTGTTCTTTAAAGAAGGCTATCAATTTGTAACTGTCACTGTGATAGTATTGAACAATTGTTGGAAACCGGGTCAGGTGAAAGGACGAGAATGTTCCGTACCTGACAAATATGCTAACTTTTGCTTACAAAAAGATCAGGGAAATCTGATAAAAATGTTCTCATAATAGTCTATTCAGAGCGGAAAATCAAGTATTCTCCCCTTTAGATCATAATGATTTTTACACAATATCACGTAAGAAATACACTTTTGTGCATGTTTTGTTGTTGACGTCTGCTGATTCTTTAACCCTTTGCCAAACAACAAATTTTCGACTTTCCCAAATTGAAAGAGCTTGCAGACGACATTTCAAAATGTGATGAAATTGGAAAATAATCTTCTGATAAGGCAGAAAACATTGTCACGAGGAATTTTCCTATTCTCACAATGTTTTCCAGAGTCGTCAGCAACAAAGGGGTCAAAGGTCATTATTGTTTGGGAATGGGTTAAATGCGTACTACCCACAGATGCCCATATCTGGTTATAGATTAAGCGTTTTGGCTGGGTTAGTCGCGTTAAATAATTCAAAACGAGGTCAATTATGCACGCGTCAATCAGCTAAATCGGGCAAAATTTGCAGCGAGGGATTTTCCTTTATGACTCCAGTGGGAGCCGTGAAATACCAGACAGGTATGAAGTGTTAGATGCATACTAGTGGTTTCATGCCGTTTTAATCATTTTTTTGTACGGTGTTGTAATGCCATCTCGACAATTTTCGAGTTATGTAACGGCTTTTTAGGATCAACAAGTCCTTGTATAGGACTCTGAAGTGACCAAAAGCCACTCAAACAAAACCAGAGGTGTTCGTGGGACTTAAGCCTTGGACCCGAGGTTTAAGTTTGCCACTTTACCCAATGGGCCACACAGAAACTTACCGTTTCCAACAATGGTTAAGATATTTAGTGCCATATCCCTGGGCTAGAACCTGTGCAGCGATTCTTTTGATAGCCATTGCTAATGTTGTTGACTAATATAATGTATTTTATGTGACCCAGAACGAGTTTCGAATCCGCAACTATCTACAAAAAGATACTAGGCGCACACTCTACACTCCACTACTGCGTTCAAAAGCCATTGCAACCGTTGTCTTTCTAAAATAACGCTTGCGGTGAGTTTCCATAACAGGTAGACGCCTGGTTGACTTTCAGGATGCCAATGGTTCTACCTGGCTTCACCAGCCCTTATGGACGTCAAGTTTGCGGTCAATCGCCATCAACATAAATCTGGGATCATAACATTTACCAATGAAACTGTGTCAGTACGATAACGAGCCCTTTTAGACAAACATGTTGCTGAGTCAAGCATGGGAGTTTTGCTGGGCTTTGGCAGCGAAACATAGCTTTGTGTATAGGAAACAACTTGTTATAGATAGATGTTTCTTTTCCTCGCTTAATTTCTTATTTTCAAATTTCAGATTTCTAAACATGTAGTAGGACATTCATAAGAATCCGAGAGGTCATTCTAACGTGTACCAAAAAAGAAAGCAAAACATTTGATCAATGAACCATTCATTCACCACCTCGTACACAGGTCCCTAACCCTCCTCTCCCAACTCCATTATAAAATCTCGTTCAGAAGGTCAAACTCTCGTTCGTCTCTCGTGCGATTTGGTTACAGCCAATGAATTATTGAGAAAGCCCGTGTTGGACGTGGTACCATCTCTCGTTACTGTCGTAAAATGTCGTGTTTGGCAGAGCGTACCGACTGCTTTACGGCAATATAACATGACGGACATCATTCATCGACCCTATAGAAACATATTCCTCCATCATCTTTTACGCCTGTGTCCTTGGCCGAAGTTATTTCTTTTTTTATTATTTTATATCAAAAATATCTGAGATCAATAAACAGGCAGCCACGTAAGGTCACGTTATTTTCTATAAATAATAACATTCATAATTGTTGGATGTTTTTCTCGTTCGAAACGGATGTGTGAAAACTTATTTATTTTAGATCTAAATCGATTGTGAAACTAATTCTTACAACTTAGATTAATCACTCTCGATTCTGCTTCCTGGATACATAAGCAGGACTCACGCCGAATGTTAAAGTTCGCAAGGCAGATTCCGCTTTTTCACAGGATTCGAACCCACGACCCTCGTGACCGACGCTCTACCCCTGGACAACTGCCCTCCACAAAACGGATCACTTTCTTGTGTGTGAGATAGCATTGTCGGTATGTGAATTTATACCGTTTTCGAATGTTCTTTGGTAAAATCACGACATTATTTGGTTTCTTAAGCAAATGAGCCCTGTGGTGCAGAAGTAAATAGACCGTTTCGATGGTATAAAGTTTGGGCAAGACTCACGCACGACGCATAACCAAAACTCCAAACGAAAGGCCGTCAAACTACAAAATCATGTTATAATCAAGTTTCGCGGAAATTGGAATATTAATTCTACTGATGACCCCAGTTCTAAAGATCATTGTCGAAGCTTAACTTCCGGTTTGGAATCCAAGATAGTCAATGATGTAGATAAAGTAATTCCGAAAAACGGCATTCCCGAAAAAAAACCCCCAAAAACCCCAAACAACACTAGTAGAAGACCAAACCTCTAGCGTTCGTACTAGCGAACTAAAAGAAACACCACACCATCATCCCCAATGCCTTCATTCCGAAACATTGCGTGACACAGGAACATCTCCGTGTTGACAAAGATTAAGAGGCGCATTTGGATCATTTATCATGTTTTCGACAAATGGTTATGTTTGCGATGGTGAGGAATATTTTCGACGAGAAAGTTTATACGAGGAGCACAAGTTTAAAATTCTTATTTCTATAAAATATTTTCGAATGACCATACCAAACTCCGGAAGCAAATTCTGGGTTTGCCAAACACTGAACTTTTGCTATCAATCTGCCTCGTTTATTTGTTAGGGTTTTTACATTGTGTCAAAATTATTGCAGTTTATTCAAAGTCTCATAATATATTAAGGAAAATCCCAAGCTAAACTACCCATAAAAGGTAAACAAGCTAAGTGGGTTAATCGGCATGTGTAAGGGTTAACATCGTGTCAACAGTATTTCAGCTATACTCCGATGTCAGGCTTATTAACATATCTACACATAAGAGATGGACAAACTTAGTATAACAATCGGTTTCCGTTATTTTTTAAGATCGTATCAACGGTTTTTCAGTTTTATTCCTATGCCTGGCTTATAATCTATGAAAGACGACCACAAGCTTAACTTCCCATAAGAGATGGACAAACTTAGTATAACAATCGGTTTCCGTTATTGTTTAAGATCGTATCAACAGTTATTCAGTTTAATTCCAATGCCAGGCTTTTAATCTATGAAAGAAGAACGCAAGCATACTACCCATAAGTGATGGTTAAGCTAAGTAGAATAATAGACACTTGTTAGGGTTTAAAATCGCGTCAACAGTATTTCACTTATATCCCTATGCCAGGCTTATGAACTATGAAGGACGAACACAAGGATAACTAGCCATAAGAGATAGACAAGCTAAGTACACTGAATTACAATCGGCATTCCGGTACTGGGTACCTTTTTACTAAACAACGTAAGAAAAATAGTTGCGTAAGTCACAACTGATACACATGGATAGTGTCTTAAATGAAAGTACAATATTGGAATGTAATACGTCATTGGAAGCGTATTGAAATAAGAGGAAATGTCATTTCGAACCTACGCAAATGTTTAGTATAAAATGTTAAGTACAACGGTACCCTGGTCCGACAAGCTAAAGCAGTCGATAATTCGTTAATAAGCCGGGCGACCCCCTCTCGTGCAAATCACAAACTATCTATTACGTTAATTGAACCAGCAAGGAAAGAGACCATGTGAGTTCATGGTCTAGACCCAATCGGTACTACTCGGATATTTCCATCGATATTTCGTTAGTAAGCCGAGAGACCAACTATCGTGCAGACCATAATATATCTATTACTTGATTTGAACCCACACGAAGAGAGACCATGTGGTTTCATGGTCTAGACCCTAACACAAGGCCAAGGAGGCTCCTGTGTCTAAACTGCAAACTGGCACGAAGGGAAGCAATGAATAACACATTATTTTCGCATACCAATCCATGTTAATCATAACACCAACAGATGTTTGTAGATTTACGAGTCTGTGATCAATACAAACTGCCCTAGCTTGGTGAAGACTGAAGACATTTGTTTCATAAATCGCTTAAGAATGACCAATCATATGGGCTGGGTAAATTGGGGTAACATGTTATTGCACATAAACATTCTTTACAACACATCTTAAGTAGAACTTTAACGTATGTTCTATAAGCCGGTATATTATACCAGAATAACATCAACAAGTCGAAGCAGGGTATAGTACAATCGCAATTTTGAAACCCATTACACGCCAAACATTCAAAAGACATGGTAAACATTCAAAAGACATGGTAAACATTCAAAAGACATGGTAAACATTCAAAAGACATGGCATCACTAACTCGGATGATCCAAGCTGTAACTGTGTTACAAATATCTACGTCTGGATCATTCGGACTAGGTAAGCGCTTAAAAATGTTTTCGTTTCTACAAGAATGGTGTTGAGATATAAAGGTGTATTTGATTTTAATTTTGAATTGGTTTGGACACCATGCCAGTAGCTCATGGATTCACCAGTAATGGGCTATGGATTGGAAGCATATTTGAAATTGTGAAGTTGTTGTTGTTGTGAAAGCCTGAAGCACAAAGAATGATTGGTGGTGCCATTTTATCCGGATTCCACTTTTTCTATTTTTTGGAGGGATGTGTATTCCTAATCGGTTGACAATTTTGATTTTTATAAAAGATATTAAAGCACAGGTTTATTTGGTGCCATTTTACGCGGACTTGAATTTCGTCAATGATTTTTTTATTTATTTCGGTTGACATTCTGGTGTTATGAGCGAAAGCGGAAGACTAATTCTGGAAGGTGCCTGGTTTCCGTCATTTTACGAGTACTCAGTGCAGCGCAGAGTCATAAACTGGGCCCACGCTTTCTCATATGACGTCATACTGCCAGAGGTCACGGGAACATAAAATTTCGGCGACCTTTGGCCGACGTGATGCTTAATTCAGAATACGAAAATGGAGATTGGGCGTTATATGTCGAACTTGGGTCGCATTGACAATAAAAGTAAGATAAAGAGAATATGAAAATGAATAAAATGTAAATTTATATGCTGTGCATAATGCAGAGCACGCTTTATTTACTTGCAATAGCACCCCACCCTCTATTTTCCTGTCTTCTTTTTTATCGGAAATTAAATTTAGTCATTTTGTCGAATGTTGCATTGATGTCCTAAACAAAGCGAAAAGTGTAGTCGGACCGCGTCTCAAGCTAAAGAATCCCCTATTCTAAGTCGAAGCTACTCTACCATTTCTAAATCAAATTGCCGTACAATCCACAAGTAAATAAAAACAATCGAATCTCGATTATTCGAACCTCGGTTATCCGAAAAAAGTAGGGATGGGAACGAATATTCGAATATTCGAATATTCGAATAGCGGGTCGAATATTCGAATAGCAAAATAGTATTCGAATATTCGATTTTAATGAACCCATATTACTGTATGTTTACCATAAATTTTATTCAAAAATAATGTTGTTTTATTTTCATTTTCTTCCTCTAAACCGATCCCAAATATCGAAGAACGTGCCTAGCTCCCAGGTGCAGTTACGATGTTTTTACAACGTATGTCACACAGTAAAACACCTGTGACAAATTACCACATCTTTTGACAGTTTGCAAAACGATTAATTCCTAAGTGTGAAAATAGTCGATTTTAAGCCGCTAAATCTAACACCTTAATGATCTGCACTTGCTCCTTATTATCCAAAACAATTTTTTTTTTTTTATATGGGTTTTACATCACATCAACATTATTTCAGTTATGTAGCGATGCCCGACTCTTAATGATGGAGGAAGACCCCATACTCAACTGCCCATAAGGGCTGGTCAAGGCGGGTAGAACCATCGGCATTCCGTAAGTCAGTCGGGAGACTGCCTCTCATGAATTAAACAATTACTCTTTCAATAACCAATCGTAATCATGATTGCATATGCACGAAGACCAATCAAATCTGTTGATAAAAAACGAAATAATGGTTATTACTGCTTTGATATTGCATGCACGTACATGTATACAGATATCGGCTATACACAAAAGGTTTGAACAGAGGACTAGTGTACTAGTATTCGGACATGCAGACATTCGGACATCAAAACGAATTCTAAAATCGAATATTCGAATATATTTGAATAGTTCTAGTCGAATATTCGAATAGTGATTTCACTATTCGTTCCCATCCCTAGAAAAAAGTATGTCTCATCCGAAGTATTATTAATGCTTCTTATCGTTGATGCACGAATGATGGGGCCCGTTTTACTAAACAACTTACGGAAAATGTTTGCGTAAGTCATAATTGATTAACATGGATAATATCTTCAATGAAAGTAATTGCAATATTGTGACATGTCATTGGAAGCGTCTCGGAGAGACGATTCCAATGATGTGTTACTTTGCAATATTGCTTTGCCAAATATTGAAATAAAAGGACTTGTTGTTTTAGACTTACGCAAATCTTAAGCGTAAACTGTTTAGTAAAACGGGCCCATGGACTCGAAATGGATAACACCGTACGCGTAGCTGAAACAAAGTCCCACGCAAATTTTAGAGTCTTAAAGCTCCATACGCTCTTTTTCGCTTTAACTGCTCCTTTTTTAAAAGTTATTTTGTGCTGTCATACGTTAACAGTTGGAATAAAAGACACAGTGTGAAGCTCAAAGGCTTTATTAACGTATTGTATTCATCCCCTTATAACGGTTTAACATCGCGTAAACGGTATTGTATTGCCCGGTTCATAATCTACGGTGAAGTTTACCGAATCTGTCAGCCCACAAGGACTGATCCGCCCATGTCGTATAAAAGGCAAAACGTAAGTACGTAAGTAAGTCTAACGACTGACGCTTATGAAAATTATATTTTCGATCTATGCCTTTGGTAAAGCCATTACCATAAGATATACGCGCCTTAGTCTCACAAAATAGACTTCATAAATCAAACTTTTTTTTCATCAAAACAATCACATCTACGAGCAGTAAAACATCACTATCAAACATTAAACAGAATGAGGTCGTACTTTTAAGTTCAACAAAAACGGTCTAAATAAGAATGAACCTTTCATTGCACTGGTATACATGCTAACGAAGAAAATAAGTCACTTATTTTATCGCAAGTGCTACTGGTACAAAATGAACATTGACATCATATCATTTAATCAAATCTGCGATGCGTAAATCGTCATTAGCACAAAATTGAAATGAAGGAAGTTGCCTCCTTCGACAGAAACGGTTCTACTTAGATTCGGGTCTAAAGAACACTGGCCCAAAAATCGACACAAGACTTAAATCATTGATTATGCCCACTCTCAAATATATATCCAAACGAACGGTACTCAAAATGATCATTGACATCACATTCGTCATGGGGATTTGTTTTCCTCGTGCGGCGTGCACATCTTGTCTTCTTACAAACACAGACAAACATTTGTATCCAATCACGTTTACATAAATATCGCATTAATTACGCCCGCCCTCTCTTAGTCTGCCATTTGCGGTTTTATTTGTTACTTAAAAACTGTGCATGATTCGTTGTACGTCGGCCATTATCATTTTTTATTAATAAACTTGGTAACCATTTTGATGTCTATAAAACGGCGAGAGCTGTCACCAGAAAATATGTTTGAATAGTACAGTATGGTCGAGACAGTCCTGATAGTGAAACCACAGTTTTGATATAGTATAATGATTATAAAAAAGGTAACTTTAATTACTAATCACGTTTTTTAAAGCAATACTTCCGCTCATTTACACTTAAACTGTGAATGTTCTTAAATGATTGAAAATTAACTGTAAAAGTACTTTAAATCCCCTATTGCAGGGGAACTGAGACTGTAACACATGCACTTGATGTTTTTGAAATAGTGAATACTTTACGGTTTGTAAGAAACCTTGGGAGCCAATAAATCCCAAGAAATTCCCCATTTAGAATGTTCAAATTGTTAATTTTGGATAAATGACAGCATTTTACATGTTTCATGTGATTTTTCTAACCAGTTGATCCCCACTCGTTAATCCGAGCGCTCCTTGCTATTTTAGATGTTTCTCGGAAATAAACTCTGAAGTTGAATTGGTGGGCACCAAATTTTTAAAAATAGCACTTTGAAAAATAGAAAATATGATGCAGGAGTTATATTGTCATGATCCTGTGGTTATTCGCTATGTTTCTATCATAATTTATTACTCATATTGCCCAGTCTTCCAGTTTTTCTGAGCGCTTGTATGCTTTTAAGAAAGTGCCTGGCAATAAATTCTATATAGAAATAAAATACTCAATTTTGTACCTGGTTGCGGAACCGGTACAAGTAATGTCGCTTCTTAATTGGCCTATATTTTCTTCTGGTAGAAGCTAAAATAAACGAATACGGAAGACATATTCCATACATATTCTTACAGTAATGGTTTAAACGCACTGAAGAAAAGACATGATAAGCAAAATTAGATCATTTCAATTCTTTTAAGTTTGTATACAGTGAATTAACATGCGTCTTGATTTAAAAGCGTGACATTGCTTTTGAGATTTACGGCATACTTAAAGAGATTGCCGCTTCCTGAATATGTTATGCTTTTAATAACTACTTTAAATTGTATATCAAACAACCATACAAAAAACGGATTGTTTCAACGAAATCTTATTCTGACTTTCACGTTTTCTCTTTTGTGAACATGCCCCTTTAAGTATAGACAAAAGAAGCTTTGTGCATGTCAGAAAAGCGTCTGCATGATCAAGGGTTCGAGCAGACGCTTTAATAACGTCTACAATTGCTTTTCAATTTCCTCAGCTACCGGTCGAAGAGTAGCGAAGCGTCCCAAATGCCCCATAAATCCCAATTACTGCCGTTTCACATGTACGATAAACGATATTAAAATTGATTGACGAGCGTTCGTGAAACTTTGGGAAGCGCCATTTTTCTTCCTTACTTCTTCGCCAATTAGACTACATAACTAAGGGTTCAGTGCAAGACGATAACAAGTCTTTCACAAACGTGAAGGACTTGCAATAGTTTTGCGTTGAACCCTCGATGTGAAGTTGTTTGATAGCCTATCGACAATTAAGTGCATTAGTACAACTTTCAATTGTCGTTGGTCGGCCAAAAGTTCATATCATCTTTAGAAAAAATTACGTTATGCTATTTACCCAAACACGTCAGAGACATTTGTTGTTGTTTTTTGTATGATGTTTAGCGCCGTATCAACAATGTTTCAGTAATGTTACCGCTTTCCTTGATACAAACTCCTCACAGTGATCTCCCTTTATGTGGTTGATCACTGCCATCACAAATGTCACATGACCACCTACTTAGAAACGAAAATGGCGTTAAAAGATGGCGGCGAAACTCAAAAATTGTAATCCATTTGTGCTTTATTTATAAACAAAACCAAATTTTTTTTCAACTTAACCGGTCAGAAATCAATACAACAAGATATTGTTACTAAATTAACTAAGATAGCCGGTAATCTCTTAACAAAACAGCATCAATTGAATTTCATCCAAATCTGGATGAAAAATCTTGTGGTAGCAGTGATCGATGCAGCGTAGCAAGGGGAGATCACTGTGAGGAGTTTGTCATTGATATACCACTACAAGGCTAGGGCTCTGAAAAGTCATGCCAAAGGTCACTCCTACGAAATAAGAGATATCGACTCGGCTCGAACCCGGGATCCCTGGGTTTTAAGTTCGTCCCCTTAACCACCTGCCCATGGAGGACCCCGGAAACATTCGGGGATATGTTATATACGTAAAAAGAAAATATAATTATAGTTTCTAACTGGAACACCCTTGTAATCCGATTATATTCCAAGGGGTTTCAAGCTTGAACCTAAGTTTTGTCGTTAAAATAGTAATTAGTTATTCATAGATCTTACTGGCGCGTTGCAACAACGAATCCATCTGAGACAGTTAATAACCCAATACAATTGACCATCAATTTCAATATAAATACCGCTCGGTTTGGACTTTCGTCCGGAAATGATAAAGCACTGTGTGGTCTGGTGAAAAATGATAGTTTTCTTATAAAAGTATGGAAAGCCAAAACAAGTTAGGGACACCTTTCCGTAGCAACCTAATGGCTTCCGTGGCCTAGTGGTGAGAGTTGAGAGCTTGTGATTTCATAAACCCTATATGCACGATTCCCAAACCCGGTTTAGCTATATTACAATGTAAGATGTGTTATCAATCGACATTAACATGTTATCAGTTATTGTATTACGGCTCATCTTCAATAACTGGATTTTCATGAGAGGTAGTCTCCCGGATGATTTGCAGGACGCTAGTGGTTCTTCCCGGCTTGACCAGTCTGTATTGACAATTAAAAACGGGGTGTCGTTCCATTCAGTTTCCTATGTCTCGCACAATAATCAGTATACTTTTTACTACGATGTAAAACACTAAAGAAAAGAACCCCACACGAGGAAGAAGTTATACACACAAAGTAAGCTAAAGTTTGAATCTAGCATGCGCATATCATGTAACTTAATATAAGTTGAAAACGGTTTAAAATCACAAAGCAACAAGCTGTTAGTGTATGAATATTTATCCTGTCACTAGTGCCATTTTGAGACCGATAACCATGTGCCGTATAACATTTGTGATATCCGGCATTAACCATATAATACATGCACGCGACTAATCATGACGTCATAAGAATGATATGACGTCATGTTTACATCATTCTCTACTTACTTTTTCCGTTTTTCTCGTGTTTTATTTACATTTCGTTTGTTTGAAAGAATAGATAAAGGTAACAGGATAAACAGAATAGATGGTTGGTGTCTTTGAATAGGAAAAATTATCGGGCTCGGCATCGGAAAATTATCCGTTTCGCCTTCGGCTCACCGGATAATATTCCTAAGCCTTGCCCGATAACATTTCCGATTCACGACACCAACCATCTATTCTCTATGTACTCTGTCAAGTCATATAAAGGAAGTGGCTTTAGCAACAGAAGTTATAAACGAGAGCATAGCTCGCTACGTCAATTCCCTCCATTTGTCTAAATGCTTTTTTTGCTTAATTTCAAAATGGAAACAGAATCGTAATAAAATACCATAGACGTCAATTAGAGCTTTTAGATTATAATATATGGGATATTAGAGAATCACAGTTTGCAAAAAATGTTCAGTGCCATTTGGAAAGGAACAGAAATGCTTAATATATTACAATTTCTATAAGGAAGTAAACATTAATATCTTAAAGAGAATAAAGTCTATTTTTTTCATATGGGTTTTACATCACATCAACATTATTTCAGTTATGTAGCGATGCCCGACTCTTAATGATGGAGGAAGACCCCATACTCAACTGCCCATAAGGGCTGGTCAAGGCGGGTAGAACCATTGGCATTCCGTAAGTCAGTCGGGAGACTGCCTCTCATGAAAATCCATATCCCTCTCAGGATTTGAACCCACATGGGCCATGTGATTTCAAGTTCTGTACTCTAACCACTAGGCCACGGAGGCCCCAATAAAGTCTATAAATTATCAAATCTAAATCATAAATTAAGGTATAATCTTTCTTTCGTCGTATTACTTCACTCGTTCTTGGAATACATCGATAGGTGCCGGAACTATTCGCTTTACACCGGAATATTCATCCTTAATTTCAGTCGTTGACAATTCAACAAATGTTAAATTTCTGGACTTGTTCAAATTAAGAAAAACTTCGAATGATTATAATAAAATATAACACATGCCATATAGTGAATGATATTGATTAGAAACACTTGTGGTAAATGCAGAAATTGGTTCTTGTGAGAAATGAATTAAAGAGAAATCTGCTGCGAAAGTGACATAGCAAAATTATATGAGGAATAAGATAAAGCTGATTATTTAACAAAAGTTGTCAATAAGACAGCAGTCTTTGCTATTCAAACACATTTAACCCTGATGGTGCAGGAATTAAATTCGTCCTTATGCAAGCAGGTTGGATCCAGGCCAGCCGCCAAGTAAATTTGCAACTGGCCTGTGATCTAACCTGATTGCTACTACTCTGAGTATATTTCTTCATCAACATTAAGCAGATATTGAAGGTTTTGGGAAGCAGACGACACAAAAATCTATTCTTAGAAAATCATCCAGCATTTTAAAGGGTTAAACGGAATATAAGGACAGTTATAAGTGATGTGTTCTGAGAGAATAAGTCGCAGACAAAGCATCAACCAAAATAAGTACGCAAATTGGCGTATATGCGAGTACGTATATAAATGGGTTTTATATCGCGTCAACATTCTTTCAGTAATGATGCGATGCCTGACTCTTTAAGATTGAGAAAGACCCCATACCCAAAAAGGGCTGGTCAAGCCGGAGAGAACCTAAGGCATTTTGGCAAACAGGCTTACCTTAGTTAAATTCAAACCAGGACAAAAGGTACTTGGTCAGTAACCTTATACCAAGACCTTCAGCACACGTATGAGCTTTCTATCCATTCCCTTCATTAGATAAAGCGATACACCAAGATATGACGCCTACGCCAAGTTGAGCAGTTTGTTTAACAATGCGGCGTAAGAACGGCATCAACAACATTTCAGTTATAAAACGTCTTACCCAGATCCACCATAGATAGGCAGTGGCGTCGAAATGTCTTACCAAAGGACACAGCCAGGAAACCAAAGGTTTCAATGGGGCTCAAACCGGGGAGTATTAACTATTTCTTTCTATCTCTCCCTCGGTCTTCCCATCATTCTTAAAAATATTTTTGTATCACCCAATAAAGTTTTGTTCTGTTCTGTTAAGTTTGAATATATTAAAAGTGTGTTGCCTTTTCAACACGAGTGTTTGAATCGAATAATCCTTGCATAAGCCAGTTGGTTAAAATGCGATAGACTGTCTGGTTTGAAGAATTGTCCCAAATACATTCGGCGGCAATGTCAATCTGAGTTTAAATAATGAAATAGATAAATGTATGTGTTTGGAGAACCGTTCTCTGAGAGGCAAAGGGCACTTTTATCTTTATAGGACTTTCAAACATAATTGGATTTAATTTTTTTTAAATGAATTATCTCCTAACAATAGAATAACAATGTAAATTTATAAAGTAACAGAAAAATATACTATTGACAGTTTTCCAAACCCGTTTATAACCGTACATAAAAGATCATTTGTATTGCAGATATTGCAAACCGTTTAAACGAATTCATTTCGTAAGCAATGAGCTTAACAAATGTCTAATTTGTCTATTAAAATTACACACATGCATAACAACAAGTCATAAAGACGGCAAACATCAACACAAAACGCTTAAAAAAAATAGCAACAACATCTTTTATGTATTTCTTCTGATAACAAACATGCTAATTAAGGATATAATAAAGCGACAAACAAAACAACAAAAATAGATATAGATTAAAAAATACTTTATAATTGAAACTCGACTCCTTTAATTACAATGCTATGGAATACCATCTGGCGAAAAGATGTCTGTCAGTGAACTTTACAATGAATTCCGTCGTTTTGTCCCATATTTATACGATTTGAATACCATTACTCGGGGTCTCTCAGACGTTTGCTATGAGGAATAACAGGATTCCGTGTCAAATAAACGCTTGTTAAACCAGGACCGGCTTCACAACGAATTTCTTGTGGCTGGCATCGATTGAAATCAATGTGGGAAAAGAAGATTTTGCTCATTCTGAGCAAATTCTTCTTTTCTCGCGTTGATTTAAATGTCTGGAAAAGTTGATCATATAAGTTGTTCATCTTAAAAGGTAACGAGTTTTATTTGATAAATGGTAAATGTTTGGTATTGTCTTCATTCTCGGAAAAGGGAAAATGATTAATTCCTTTTTTGGGACAAAAGAGGCGTTTGATATCTTTCGCCTAGGAATCAGCCTCTTTTTTCGTCCGTTCTACAAACTTATCATGGTTTTGATGTATTTCCTTTGGAAACTAAAGGCTAATTTTCCATCATTTTACTTGCAATGTTTACCATTTTGAAACAGCCTTATATGTATTTTTTGACTTCATTAGAGAAATCCTGTGTATAGTTTTGAAGACATTTCGTTGATCTCGATTTCATGCATTAAGGTAAATACTCATAATCCGCAATTTTGAAACTCATTACTCCGTCGGAATTATCGGTTGTTTTCGGGTAAACATCGTCCGGAACCGGCACTTTTCGGTCGACCGCGAATAGTTCCGGCCCAGAACAATGCATACCGAAAACAACCGAAATAGTCCGACGAAGGAATGAGTTTCAAAATGGTTGATTATGGGTATTCTACCTTAAACTCAGTTAACTACAACAGAGCAATCCACCTCATGTTCTTTACATGATTCAATCAACCGAATAAAGAGATTCGTTTTACCATAATCACATGCATCCCTTCTTTTGTAGTATTCGCTGACCTAGTTCTTCTACTAAGGGCTTTAAAGTGCCTATTCACACATAGGGAAATTTGCAAGTCAAAATACATTGTCGTTGAACGAATACAGTGTTTGTATTGCGGTATGATATTTGAAAATGCAGAATGAGTCAATCTAATGAAGATTCCTAAGATTATACGATTGATTTCAAAACCGTTGCCACACTTTTGAATCTGAATACAGAACTTTTGATTGTATACCGGCTCTTAATACTAACACAAGATCTAGTTTTACCCCACTGACTTTTCCCCATTAAGACTCGTACAACAGAAAGG
This sequence comes from Cerastoderma edule, assembly GCA_947846245.1. Taxonomy (NCBI): domain Eukaryota; kingdom Metazoa; phylum Mollusca; class Bivalvia; order Cardiida; family Cardiidae; genus Cerastoderma; species Cerastoderma edule. Next base: position 1,134,720 of record OX401414.1, read on the forward strand.
CTGCTTTACAGTGTTAAAGAATTGTAATCTTCATATCCAAGTTTCCTCGCATCTGTGTACATACACCTTTAAGACCGTGGTTACAACTTTTCAATGTTCACTTGGGCGCAAATAGGCACCCATTAAGGTTCTCTGGTTTATGCGCCATCCCATGTTTTTCAATGCATGTCATACCTGACGAGGTTTTAAATCATTGAAACAAAATGAACCTCGAAAAGCAAATTGTTTTGGGAGCAAACGCTGCTTTCAATCAGTTTCAATAGGCATCTGCATCAAAATACAATACAATACAATAAACTATGTTGTTTTCGTAATAGAGACCTCTGGCCCGATATACATACAATTAACCATTTTGGGCAACAAAGGAGTACTTTGATTTGTTCTTTATAACAAACAAAAACAAAAAGTCAGCTTTCAAAAGATAGTCAAATAGTGTAAACTTTTCCAAAACATGTTCTATTAGTCATGTGGACGCGGACGCTTGATCAATTGGTTCCCAGGTTCCAAGACTGGCGGACTGTAAACTAAGGAACCAGCGACCAAGCGTCTTCGAGCGCCTAAATTCCTGAACGAGGTTCTTCAGGAGATGCAGACGATTGTTAATGGTGTTGTTGTTGTCTTCAAGCAGATGGCAGTGCTGACGTTTATCATACGGTGTTTCCGTTCTAAAACATTTACCAATCGGTTGATGAGATATTATCATTAACTCAATAATTAATTTTCATCAGAGACACGTCGCCTGACTTTTGTGTTGGTCTAGTTACGATTGTGGTTGCAGTGATCAATCCCACAAAGGGAGATCACTGTGAGGAGTTTCATCACGCCCAAAGGAATCGGAAATGTGTTCAATCTTAATGGTTCGTAGACGAGCGTCGATGTCTCGATGTAAACGATATTATTGGCGTCAATTATACAGACTTTCCGATGTGAAACCTTTTACAAAGGATATGGATAACAGTTTTGCTTAAATAATTAATTTTCATGAGAGGCAGCTTCCTATATGACTCCCAAAAGGGAAATGGTTCCGCATGACTTCATGAAACGATGTTCAGTACCTTTGGTGCATGAAGGGGTAGCATATATGAGTCGAGATAGCGATAGCTACCCAGGCTTGCAGTTCATTGTACCTTTGTTGATTAGAATTATGGTTAGGGAATGTTGGGATTCGTTAGATATTGATGATGCAGCAGAGCGAATCTAATTATGAAAGACTCATGAGGGTCAAGTGAAGCGAAGTCAGAAATTGTTCCATTGTAATTTGACACAATCAAATATTGCACCATTGTAAGCACTAAGAAAAAAAAACATATATAGTAACATTGTAAGCACTTAAAAGAAACTAAATATTTCATGTTTGTAAGCACTTGGGCAAACCAAACACCATAACATTGCAAGGTCTTTGGCAAATCCAATCACTGAAACAATGTAAGACATTACACAAAACCAAACATGAAACAGTCTGAGCATTACAGCAAAACCACACATGGTAGTTTTTAACGCACGCACCAAAGCAAAAGTTTGTAAAATTTCAAGCATTTAGGTGAAACCAAACATCATAATATTTTACGCACTAGGCAAAACTAGATACCGTTACAGTTTTACCACTTAAGCAACATAAGCAATACCAAGTATTGTAGGAGAATGGCCGTTCGTAAGTTGCGAGAACTTGTGGCCAGACCCTTTTGCAAAACCTGATATTATGTCTTCTTACCAATGTTGTATACTGTATGTTATATGTTCAATCGGCAATGAAATATGTTTAAACTAAACAAAATATTGTGAGTAATTCGGTAGAACCAAAAATTGTTACAATGTAAGCATTTAGACAAAATAAACTAAAGTAACTTTGTAAGGAATTTGACATAACCAATATTAACAATCTGTATGGACTTTGGCATAACAGAAGATTGTTTGTAACATTGTAAGCAATTCGGCAAAACCAAACATTGTAAACACAAATAAGACATATTGATGTATACGCTTCAGTGTTTACGTTGCCCTCAAAGAGCCATCACTTGATATAATGAAATATGCATGTTCCGTGATCTCTTTATACGTATAGAGGACCCATATGTATGTGTGCATAAAAGCGACTGTCAAAGGGACTTGTAACAGCTGTGAGTGGCTTGGAGATTTATTCATGAACAATTCCTTTCCCCCTGCGAGCACAGATGTTTGGGATTAGTCTTTGCTTTCACTTCTTTCTATGGTGTGACATGTGTTCGTAAATATAAACAAAGTTATATATCAACAGATTTGGAAACAAATAATCTGTGTTAGTTTAAACTTATTCATTTAACATTTATCATGACTGAAGCTTGAAGTTGTTAAATTCACCCCCGATGACTTATTTCTGGATACTCAAACAGTTTGTTTGTATGGTGTTTAATGCCGTATCAACAGTTTTTCTGTCATGTCACGCCTTTCCTGGACCCACTAGTATGAGGCTAGGGCTCTGATCTGACTTTCCAAAGGTCAATCCAAAGAAACCAGAGGTGTGGGTTGAGCTCGAACCCGCGACCCCCGAGTACTAGTTCCGCCATATTTGACAACTTGACCACGCAGGACCCATTACTAAACCAGTACTCGGGCCGATTTGTGAGCGGGTCCCGACATTTTCCATCTCTCCGCTAACGGGAATCGAACCCGGGACCCTTAACAATATTGTCATAATCTGTGTTAGTTAGATTAATTTTGTGAATGTATATCTACCGAATCGTCGTGTTCGGTCAATTACAGAAAGTGTTGCAACAGAATGACATTACTGTGACATAGAAACCTCCAAATGACAAACGAATTCCTTCATTTACAGACTAGTGGCCACAAAATCATGTTTTACTTGAACTAAATTTAATTAAAAAACTCCAAGTCAACAATATAGGGTAAAAAGCAGACATAAAGAAGTTAGATGAAATAAAAAGAAAAAAAAATACTCCTTTTTATCTACACCTCTGACAGCCAAATCAAGCGCACGCCAAAACGATTACCTATTATTCCCCCAGAACAGATACAAACAGAGAGCAGTGTCTCTCAAACATGACAAATACATAAAACATCTCATACACCTTTCCAGTTTTTCCAACGTAACCCATTACCAAACAATAACGCCATTTGACCAGTTTGTTGCAGACGACTCTGGCAAACATTGTGGGAAAGGGAGAAATTGCTCTTAACGAGCAATTACTCCATTTCCCACAATGTTTTCTGCCCTATCAGAAGATTATTTTTCAATTTCAACACATTTTGTAATGTCGTCTGTAAACTCTTTCAATTTGGGACAGACGAAAGATTGGCGTTTGGTAAAGGGTTAAGGAATATATCTTAGCATATCTTACAGCATGTGTTTATATTACTTTAATGAACTAAACCGTTGCAACAGTTTACACTATCTTTGAAATAAAAGTGTTGTGGCTTTACAATACGGTTATGAATGGTTTTGAAAGGCGTATCAATGTTCTAATTGTATGAAAATATTTTACATTTTATCTGAATAAGACATATTACTCTACAAAGAATATGTCTATTTGTTTGTTGATATGGGGTTTTATATCGCGTTAGCATTATTTCAGTTATGTTGCTATGCCCGACTCTTAATGATTGGGCAAGACCTCTAACCCAACTGTCCATAAGGGCTAGTCAAGCAAGATATAACCATCGGCATTCCGTAAGTTAGTCGGGAGACACTCTCATGAAAAGTTAAAATGCCGTCACCGGGCTTTGAACCCACGCCGACAGGGGCCATGTGAATCGTAGGATAGAAGCTTTAAAACGAGATTTCATTCCCTTTTTTGTCACAATGGCTTCACGGCCCACTTCTGATACACAGACGTTAATTCAGTAAACACGGGGGCAAATGTTAAATCTACACAATCAAAGTCGACCTATAAAAGCATAATCATGTTATACCTGATACACAGACTAATCACCTAAAACCTATCTTCCTTTTTCCCTCCCATCAGACGATTAAAAGGTTGTCTACAGCGTGACATTGGGCAATAACCCCACTAATTCCATCAACACAGGCGATTCACACGAGAAAATCAGGGATAAGCAAAGAAACTTTAAACTGTTTCTTCGTGTATTTTCATTTCACCCACCTTCAATGTGAGACTAGATAAAACATCGCGACAAAAGGAGAAATTGCTTGTGACAAGCAATTTCTCATTTTGTAACGATGGTTTTAACATTAGATCGTAAAGAGAAAAATCGTATTTCACAATTTTCGTCTGCAGTCTTTTTGTCATATTCTATAGCTTTCGTCAGCTGATCTTTCCTTTATTCATTTTGCTTTTTCTCTCTTTGTTTCATAATTCGTCTGCTGTTATTTTCAATTCTGACATCGCCAATCAAAATCAGAATAGAACAGCCAGAAGTCGGAAAGGAAGTAATGAAAACAATTATCAAGTCATAAATCACATAGATTCAACTCATCATAGATAAAATAAGCCCCTAATTTTTCTCTGAATTGTCAAAGGTCAGGATATACAACATGTATTTAAAAAAAAAATATTCACTGACAGATTTTCTATTATAAATCGTTTTTACTAAAACAAACTGTTCAAAACGCCTTAATACCAAAATGATATAGCATATATATTCACTCTGGGTAATCCATTATATTGTTTGGCACCGTTATCTCTTGTACTGATCCAGAATAGAGTTGGTAGCAATTTAAGAAGGCAGTTGATCCTATAGTCTTACCCAGTAAGGAAGGCAGGACAATTTATGGAAATCAGAGTTTACTTAATTTTGCCTGAGGGAGTGTGGACACATTTGTCAAGTGAAGCGCGTCGGTGAGTGGATAAATAGTGGGCGTTTTCTTGCGATTGTATTACAAAGGTTTTATGATTTAAATAAGCAAGTCAAACATCGAGACAAGGAGGAAAGGAGAAACTGTTTTATCCTTTTTTCTCAGTGGCTTTTAAATCCATCTTTTAATGTTCTATTCTCCACTCTGTGGTTATCGCAAGTAATGAAGTTTAGGGCTAATTAGCCAAGCTTCGCTAGACACTATAAGTACACCAAGGGCGAGAAAAATATTCAATTCGATAGACCGATATAATTGTATAATTCACATCATTTTTGAGACGATAGCGATATGTATCAGTGATTTAGTAATTGTTCTCGAGCGGTCTTCGTTAGTGGGACGTTTGGATTGGGTGAGTGCGAGCGTTTTATTGATAAAATCATCCTAGGCATAAGTAGCTGCTTTGGACTCGATCTTCTATCCAATACCATAGACCGTGCTTTACGGGTTTATGAAACGTCTGGTTATTTTGATTGAGTCCTTTATTGGGACAGGAAGGTATATGGCGAATTGATACATAAATGGAAATTTCGACACTCAACGATAATTATTCGCCATCTTAGTTGCAACTGGAATTAGCAAGAACTATTTAATTCATAGACGCACCAGATGGAAGTAAAGACAAATTGTGTATGGCTAAATAACAAACAAAACGGACCAGCTCCAAACTTCTACCAGTCAATCTTTGTGAACCGTGTTAAACTTATTAAAGAGAACAACCAGCCAAGTAGTAAGGTTATGAACAGTGATCGCAATATCCATCAGTAACATTTTCCCCCTCAAATTACGGCTAATTTCAAATCAATTGATAGTCATTAAGTTCGTTTTTATTTGAAAGTACTTCATACTCGAATGAGAAACAGTAATAGTTAATGTTTAACGAGTATTGCATATATGCGTTTTTATAATTATTGGATGTGAAGAACATGTGACAAATATACAGCGCTTATTCGATTAAGTATAATAGTAGCTGTTACAGACTGGCTATTTAATACGCGGTACATGAAGAAGTCGATATACCTTTGCGCTCACGGATTCTTTGCTAAATCAAATACAAGGAAGGGGATATCCAATCAACAAACATCTAACGAGTATTGTTTAAGGGATTGGAATTATTGTGAAACAATTAACAGGCGACTTGAAAAGGATCATTGGAAATAGCTCAGTCAATGATCCGGTAGAAACAACACACCACAGAAATTTAAAGGAGAGTGCTTGTTAATAAACTGCATTGGAAGAATTGCAAAAGTGTTTCGGAGAAATTTACTTTGTGAACTTAGAACATAAAACGCACTATCGAACTTGTTGAGTGTTCGTAAAGAAATTTCAAAGAACATTTGGAGAAGCACTTTGGAAAATACTTACTTTGATAACTAAGAAGCGGTTTGGAATTTGTTCCGTTTCTTTGAATTTGAAAACTAAAGTTTTAGAGGGAACTGTTTAGGAAAGCGTTCACAAATAGGAAAGACGCTGTTTTGGAAATACGTATTTTTTCATATAAGATTAAAGACACCAAACGAAACTGTTTCGTAGAAAGAGTGTTATTAAAGCATCGACAAGAAAACTTGCAGATTGGAAATAACTCGTTTAACACTTTCAGGTAAATAAATTAACTTACCCTTTTTCTCAAACAGTCCATCTTTTGATTATTTACTGTTTATTAATTGAGATTGTTTAGCGAGTTGTGGACACTATTTCGGTCATTTTGTCTCTGATATAGCAGCGGTCAGTTCACCTTGTCATGTTCTTTTTAGTTTTGTCAAAAGGGGTGCAAATCACTCTTTCCAAGCCACGAACTGCTTTTCCACGTGGCCATAATTGACCCATTCCTGTTCGTTTACCTTTCATTTTAAGAAGCATTTAACATTTGGTACGAGTACCGGTTATGTATGTATTCAGGAAGCAGAATTGGGAGCGATTAATCTAATTTGTGAGAACTTTCACAATTCACGTACAGTAAATAAGTTTAAACTTATAATTTGTCATTATCACCCTTTTACCATACAGTATGCAACGGATTTTATAATGTTTTTTATCAAATGCAAAATTTTCGACTGTCCCAAATTGAAAGAGTTTGCAGACGACATTATAAAATGTCATGAAATTGAAAGATAATCTTCTGATAGGGCAGAAAACATTGTGGGAAAAGAAGAAATTGCTCGTTAAGAGCAATTTCTCCTTTTCCCACAATGTTTTCCATAGTCGTCTGCAAAAGACAAGTCAAATGTCTTGTTCGTTTAATAATGTTTTAAGACAGGCCTCTCAAATATTGTATGCTAGTGTTTGTGAAACAACGTACTATATTATCGCATCATTTTGGACGTACAGCTGCTAAGAATCTTAAAAATGCAAAGGTCATTCGGTTACATCAGCAATCTTCGTTTTCGATAATATAATTATAAGAAATCAGCTTTGTCGATCAAGTTGATTTTGAAGCATGTGTAGAATGTCTATTTTTTTTTATTAATTTAAAGTTAAACCGTGTGAGAAATAAGAGAAAAATCACGATTGATCATTACTTAGATTTAACTCAGCAAGATTTGTTTAAAGTCGGGTTTAGACTAATCAGACGAAGTAAGAATCATCGATCAAGTCTTAGATTGTTAACATTGTCAAATAACGAGACATCTTGAGCGATGTTTCGTGAGCGATGCGTCTGTCTGACCATGGTTAAACGTTTTAATATGTCTCTTTGTGTCAGTTTGGATACGGACAAACTGTCCCGAGACAAAAATCTTTGTATACTACACCAGTTTTATACTGGACCACGTACGTTTGGGTGATTTTCTATTTTCTTCTTGTAAAATATGATTTTGTTACTGTTTTAAATTGCAGACGACATTAATTTTAGTTTGTGTAGTGTTGTATGCAAAGTAAAAGATACATCTTAGCCTCATTGAAACCTTTATCATCAAATTGTTGGACAAATAAAATCAAACAAGAAAAAACTTACCAGGACTTGGCTTGGAAATGAGTCTAGCAAAAGGATGCTTCAAGGTTATTGGTTGATCGTCATCGAACATTGAACCTTGGTTGACTGGTCCTTAGTCCCCGACTCTAACCATTACGTAGTTCTTGTGTTGATATGGTTGTTGGTTTAAGCCCCACGCCAGGTGAATTCATCTTTAATCTAAATGGAATAATGATACCATCTTTATGAAACTTAGTATACCCAACCATGCCAAATATTGTAAACTAACAAACGACTTTGATTACTATGAGGGGAAGGGACAATTTACCATCAAATCGCATTTGTCACTGAACCTTCCTGCTACTGTAACATTAAAGTGCCTGATTTTTTAAGTTAGACTATATGGTAAAAACCGCGGCGACAAAAGGATAAATTACTCGTCACGAGCGATTTCTCCTTTTGTCGATGCGGTTTCTAAAATGCATTGCTTCAGACTCATCCAAACGAGCTATAATGAAGAGCCCGGTCAAAGTTCCGTTTTGAGAAATATCTTCTTTTGTTTCAGCGTTTTTTCAAATCATCTTCGGCCAGTGCGGCAATGTCTATTGTATGCAAAGCAATGAGTTCTTTTAAAAAACATGTATAACAGTTCATGTATAATTGATTATAGCTTTTTGCAGCATGCGTGACAATTAAATCTTGTGAACTTATATATGTATCTTAAATAGATCTTAATTAGTATTGATTATGTTATTTACCTTATTAACTAATGCGCCATGCAACATGATCATAAGAACGTTATCAACTCATGTGTATTGATTTTCTATAATCGCGACAATAACATTTGAGTTGTTTTTCGATGCCAAACTCATGAATAAATTATGAAGAACAAAGTTAAACTGCTCATAAAGCATGGACATTGAAAGCTACACAAATCCAACATCATGTGTTAGACAGTCCAGAAAACTATTTTTGCTCAAAATCGAAAACGTATTAGAAATTCTTTATGGGTTTTATATCGCTACAACATAGTTTCCCGACTCATTATGATGGGGGAATTCCTAATACCCAACCGCCCATACAGGCTGATCAAGCCAGGACTAATTATTCGGGAGACTGCCTCTTATGAAAGTCCAAATGCCGTAACCTCGATTCGAACCCTCGCATAGAGCGGCCAAAATAACTGACCAAAGTGTATGACAGACGGTAGAGTGCTACCTAGTGAATTTAAAACGGAAATATTTAAACATAGAGGGAAAGGGGTTTGAAAAGGGTTGATAATCTATATTTTCTAACACAACACCTGAGATGCATTTTGTTGCAAAATATAATTAATATTTATTGAACTGATGACAGTCTCATCGTACAAAGCTTGGTTCACCCAAAAATCCTTGCACAATATTTCTAACAAATTCAAGACATTCTACCACTTAGTTCCCTATGTAAAGCGATCTAAAAGCCAAACCCTTTATTCAATTCTGATTTGTTTGTTTTTTGCGTTATAAGTGCGTGTTTAATTGTTTTTCTCTCATTAGGACGATAGCATTTACGTTGTTTTGCAATGCCCATTTCATAAATAAATCATGAAGAGCCGAATCTTAACTGATCATAAAACATGGATGTTGTTAGGCTAGAAGAATCTAATATCATGTATTAAAAAGTCCGGGACCAATTTCTGTTCAAAATCGAAAACGTATTAGGTGTTCTATATGGGTTTTATATCGCTTCAACATGTTTCCCGACTCATTATGATGGAGGAATTCCCAACTAAAGCAAGGAAGAACCGTCAGCATTCCGTAAATCATTCGGGAGACTGCCTCTTATGAAAATCTAAACGCCTTCATCGGGGTTTGAACCCTCGCAGAGACTGGCCCACATGAAAGGCTAAAGTGTTTGACCGACGATATATAGTATTGGTAACAGGATTCGAAACCCGGCGGGAAGGGGCCTTGTAAATCCAATGTGAATAATTCTTCAAAAATACGGGGAAGAGGGTTAGAAAAGGGTTAAGAATCTATATTTTCCAATAAACACCTGAGATACATTCTGTTGCAAAATATCATTTACATTCATTAAAAAGATTATAAACTGACAGTACATACATTAAATAATCTAGACAATGTTAGCATCTGTTGCAAGTACTTTTACCAGTAGATACATTATGTAAAGTAAAACGATCAAAACGGCAAGCCCTTTATTCAATTCCGACTTAATTTTCGTGGAATACATCATGAATTTATAAAAAATAGTCAATGTGGAAAGGTTTACAGACGAAAGAGGATACTTCAATACAATTAGGAAAAAATGATAATGGTAGCTATTGCATCCCTCTATAACACTCAATGGAAATGGGGTCATGTTACGTCTGGAAGTCCGGATTAATGAATCGACATGAACAGAACAGAACATATTTTATTAAACAAGTACATAGTACATAGTCATATTATACATAGTTTGTACAAAGTATTATACCATGTGGTTTTTAAGGAAAGTTATACTAAACACGTAAAACAATATTTGATTATCAAAGAGTGAAGAAATAAGTAAAAATAGGTAATTAAGATTGTTGTGTATGATTATGAACGCTTAAGAATAGTTGACGTGCCTCCAATGCCGTTTTTATGTATTTAGCCAAATTAATTAGTAAAGCTTCATTATTTGTAGACATGAGAGCATTGAACTTAAAAACAGATGGTTTTTTATAGTAATACTCAGTTATATATTGTTTTCTGATTTTTTCGAAGGCTTTACAAATACAAATAAAATGATAAACGTCCTCAATGTCATGGGATGTGCAACACATACAAAATCTCTCATTTCGAGGTATAGCATTCTGGGTGTAACGCCCTGTCTGTATTCTTAGAGAATGTGCCGATAATCTCATTCTCGACAAAAAGAATCTAAGATTTGGCGGCAAAATGTCTAAGTATTGTTCATACTCAAAATAAGGTTTAAAATATCTTAGCTCTGAAAGAGATGAACTAGACTCAAGGGAACATTGCCATTCTTGTATAAAACATTCAATGACTCTGTTTTTGAAAAGTTTTGGAAACGATTTAAGGCAGATTGTTGGTGTATTTGTAAAAGCAATCGAAAATCCAAAGTTATCTAACAGGTGTTTAACATTTGACACCCAGTTTTTCTTCCCTAAGTTACAATCTGACAAAGATAGTATATAAAGTTTCTTGATTATAATATTGTCTGTTTGTAATATCTTACACCAATACTTAATAATTTTATAATAGCGCATTACATAAAGTGGAAATCGACCTAAATCACCATATACCATGACATGGATAGACATTATCTCTGATAAAACGAAACAAATCAGTTGGAAAAAGACGCTACAAATGATTAATTGGAAAGAAAAAAAGTTTTTCTTCTTTGAAACAGACACTTTTACGTTATTTGATAGTAATTAACATGAGATGAAAAGGGTGGTTCCTAAATCTATTAAAATGTGCACTCGAAAGACCTTGGCTATTTTCGGCTTTATTCTTTCTTCTTCCCTGTAACCCATGTTTGACCTTAGGATCCAAGTCTTATAGCACGAGATCAGTGAGAAATCTCCTTTAACCCTTTCCTAGACAACAGATTTTCGACTATCCCAAATTAAAAGAGTTTGCAGACGATATTTCAAAATGTGATGAAATTGGAAAAGTATCTTCTGATAGGCCAGAAACTATTGTGGGAAAAGGAAAAAATTGCTCGTCACGAGCATGTTGTCCTTTTCCCTCAATGTTTTCTAAAGTCGTCTGCAACAAAGTGGTCAAATGTCGTTATTGTTTGGGAAAGGGTTTATCTCTTTCGCTTCGCTTTACCCCTTTTGATTAATATTTCTGGTGATTTTTAGAAACAATTATCAGATCGATAGAATTCATAAAAAATCCTCTTTTTTCTATAAGATATTGATACATTATACGATATTGGTAATCTACTTATTACATGGATATTATCTTTTTTATTATATTCTTCAAATGCTCTATATTGTAAAAAGCCTCATGAAATCTCGTTTAATCCTTTTTGCCTGGAACTACTATCATCTACCCCATTATAAGATATGTTTGTCGTTGATTTTTTTTAAAGCAATCATCGAATACAGCTTCAATGATTGAAGAAAGCGATACCCATTTATCCAATAAAAGCATGATATCTTGTGCGATATTGATGATGTATATTTGATGAGAAAATAAAAGGGCGATTAATTTACCAGTTACGAAGAATTGTTATTTCGCAACACAATACATTGTCCAGCGAGGATTATTGGTCAATGACTTAGACGACAAAGCGATAAAATGTCGGCCACCATGTGAATGACCGGACTGAAATTCTAAACAGTTCCGATTTATTACGAATTAACACGACGGCGCAAATCGGAGGGATTCGGCTTTTTCCGGCTATCCGGTAATTTTATGATTAATGATTTCATAATCATGCATTTTATATTTTTCGTATTTTTCCTTCTACCCGTCTGCATGCCTAAAAGGTAACCTCTATATTTCTACAAAATCATAAAATGTAGATTCCGATTAACCTCGTGAGTTTCCGTAACCCACGGACATCTTCGAAGTTGTACGAGCTCGTCACCGAACCAAATCAATATGAAACATTTTCTTGTTTAGATGGATACTTATTCATCTCGTTTTTATTGCTTTGTTACTGCGGCTAAAGCAATAATACAACATAAACATGCACAGTTGTTTCCGTACATTCGAAACACGCCATTCAAAAGAGCAACTGTATATAAGTCAATGTAAGTAGGATGTAACCTTAATGAAAGCTTTTCAGGCATGAGATGTATTCATTCCCTGTGCATAGTACTTATCTTCAATAATTCGGTGAATTGAATCTCAAAATCCTAAAATAAGTTTTCCAAAATACAAAACATGTAAATTTAAGACACATATCTTTTCAGCTATCAGACTATCCGTGATACGAAGAAGCAGCTCACAGCAGGCGCCTAGGTTTCTGTGATGTATCAAGTATTTCGGGATATGAAAAGCATGCTATATCCCCTTTTTGTTTGACTGAATGATTGGTCTTTGAAGAATCGATTGATTGATTGATTTGTTGATTGATCGATATAATGACTCATAGGTAAATTATTTTTTTAATTGGTTGATTGATTGACAAAAATAATGACTAATTGATTGATGGTTTGATTAAATGATGAATTGAAATATAGATTGATTGGTTGATTAATGTAACGATCGATCGATGATACATTGCTTGCTTGCTTGCTTGCTTGCTTGCTTGCTTGCTTGCCAGCTTGCTTGCTTGCTTACTTGCTTGCTTGCTTGCTTGCTTGCTTGATTGATTGATTGATTGATTGGGAACATTTTTATTTCTCATCTTGAACCTTTCTTTTTCACATGCGAGACATTTTGATTTACAATAAAACATACGCATAGTCCTTTCTCGTATCTAATTCAGGTCTTGTTGTATTATAGATTCCAATTATATCACGTATAGGCCCGTTACGCTGCGTGTAATTCATGTATTCATGTATGGAACTTTTCTCTGTTCACACAAACCATGTTAATGAAAAACATCTAAGCTCATTTCAAATTTCAACCAAATCTTTTGACTATTATCGTTCTTTATCAAATCACACGAGAGAACCAACAAATTTGCGTGCGCACTTAAATCGGTTGTGATATTTTATGACATTAGATCCAGAGAACTTCCGAAAACTTTTATGACATTGGGAGCGGGGAATTTCCCAAAGGCATTAATTATTGCCCTAAGTTAGCATGTGCTGACAGCATATCAATCCGAAAGCCACAATTTTCCCATTTCATTTAAGCTCATTCAACCCTTTCCATCATACACAATTGTGTGCCTTCACCAAAACGAAATGTGGCGCAGGGAGGCAGTGAATTCTCTCTCTGTCTCTTTCTTTCTCTCTTTCTCTGTCTATCTCTTTCTCTCTTTATTTCTTACTCTCATTCTCTCTCGAATTACGAAATTCCATTATACATATTGATTTTGTATTACCCTTATTGTGTATGTTTATAATAGGGTTTTAATACAATTCTGTTCTATTCCAAATCATGAGAATTATCGTCGTATTTCATGAAAAAGGTAATGAAAGTAAAAAAAAAAGAACATTTTAATTGGGGGTAAACTTCACAATTTCATTCCGTCGAATATCATAATCTTATTTCGAGCATATATTTATAATTACTGAGAAAGTCAATATCGACCACTCAACCATTCCTGAGCAACTCGCAATCATTATCCAGGTTAGTTTGTTTTATATTGTATGTTCAATTGATTGTTGGGTAAGTTCCTGAAAACAAACAAAAACTCAGGCACGACAAAGAAAGTTTGTATCGTATTTCTGTTCATTTGGTTAATACAACACTGTACATAACAATGCAGATTTTATAACAACACGTTTATGCGTCGTGGATCAAACTCCCGAAGGGGTCAAATTTCAAAAGCAAACTATTCAAATATTGTTTGTCTGGTTGAGACAACAACAGACAACGGATTTATATACTTTATACTTATATTCGTCGATGACTTCCCTGAATTGAATTACAAGCTGTTACCTTTTATGGCATGCTCCTTTTTGGCGCCACTAATTAAAGATTAAGCAATTGTGAGGTTCAGTATATGGTATCAATTTGCCGTTTCCGCTTATACCAGACACGTTAGTTATACGTAGGAAATTGGGCATAAAGGACCATTAAAACAAGAACTATTCCTATTACCTCATTATCTGTTTATCCACTGTAATGCATACTTTGAACGGACCTTGTAGGTTAACGTCTTAATTAGATTTTCAAGAATTGCCACTAATTCAACATCTAGCAATAATGATGTTCAATATATTGTACCAATTTACCTTTCTATTATAAATCAGTTCCGTTTGTTCGTAGAAAATTTGATATTCAGGATAAATTGGTAAAAGAAATGTATCTAACACTTCACAATGTGTTTAACCACTGTAATGCATACGTTTAACAGAATGTGTAGGTTTACGGTTTAATTAAAGTTTCAATAATTGCCATCTATATAAAATCTAGCAATGATGGTGTTAAATATAGTAGTACGATTCTGCCTTTCTCTTAAAAACCAGTCCCGTTCGTACGTAGAAAATTTGAAATACAGGATCAATTGAAAAAAAGAAATGTATATATTATTTCATTATCTGTTTATCCACTAAAGTGCATATCTTTCAACAGACTGTACATTGCGGTCATAGTTGATACATTATTCAGCATCGCTTATATAGCAAAACGATCATTCTCAAAGACGATGTCAGATAACCCGAATTAATTTCAATTTCCATCCCAAAAATCTATTTTGTTAATATCATCCATAAGAAACGTATATCTATTAAATTGTTTCAGGTTTTTGTGTGCTTAATGTCCATAGAGTTGAAGCATTACACCAAACAATAAACCTTTTCGGATAAATTGGTTCATTTTCGCCATTTAAGCAAGATGGTGCCAAATATCCTGTCTCCCACTGTCAATAAACGCATTTGCTGTTTATTATATTACATACAAAACGTACGGCTTTGATAACATTCATAAACCGAGCTATGATAAACAGGAAAGTTTGATATCCCCTTCATTCAAAGCTAGGTCCTGCGTTTACACATCAATGGAACGATCAAATTGGAATCTTTTTGTGGATTGTCCAGAGGGGAAAGCAAGGAAGTGAGAAAGCCTGGTATCCATCTTCATTTAAAAGAGAGTAGTTCCTGCGTATTCGAATTAAAGAAATGATCACATTGGAATCTTTTTGAAAAAAACAAACAAACTTTGTTTACTTTCAGAACAAAAATCAGGAAAAGGTGATATCCCCCCTTCATTTATAAAACATATCGTCTTGGCGTTGAATCTTTATGAAATAATCACATTGAACTTTTTTCCCAAAACAACACTTCGTTTACTTCCCAGAATGAAAAGCATGAAAGCTTGATGTTCCCCTTCATTCATAAAAAAGTGGTTCTGGCGTTTATATTTTAATGGAAGGGTCACAATAAGATCTTTTGAAAAATAACAACTTGTTGACTGTCCAGAGTGAAAAGCAAGAAAGCTCAATAACATTTCATTCGTAAAAATTAGTTCTTGCGTTTATCTTAAATGGTATAATGACAATGAATTTTCTTTGCAAAACGATAACTTGTTGACTGTCAAAAATGATAAGTATGAAAGCGTCAAATTCCCCTTCATTCATAAAAAGAAGTTCTGGTCATTTAATACGCAGATGCATGTGGGTAATATGGTCTCATTAAAGAGTATTACAAAAAAAAAAAACCTAACACCATCTTTGTTTAACGAAAACGATTTAAAAGATAATTCTAAGTTTGGTACCATTGCTTCACTAGTTTACATTCTCTTCATAAAGTTTACAGAAGGATTCATTGGGTCGGCTTTGAAAACATCCTCCAAGAGCGAAACCACTTCTCCTTCCAAGTATCTGTCAAAAGGATTCCCCTGTAGTGGGTATATAAACTAAATGAGATAATTTGGTAAAAGTGTTAACAGCCAAGCATATAATAAAACTAGGTATTAAACTCAAGTGTGCAATAAAGTTCCGGTAACGATGTTTGATTTATGGATGTGCATCGCAAAGCCGCCCCCTCTATATATTTCTGTACTCGTGCCAGACGCATGCGCGGATATTTACATCCGGTAAAATTGATCAAGCATGGCAAAGCCGCTCTCACTGTATATTTCCGAACTCGTCTCCCACTATATATTTTCGTACATGTATCATCCGAATGCGAGGGGCTCTGTATCCAGTTTGATTGTACAAGCATGGCAAAGCCACCCCACTGCATATTTCAGTTCTCGTGACAGACGCATGCGCGGAGATCTACACCCAGTTTGGTGGTTCAAGCATGGCAAAGCCGCTCCTACTGTAGTCCGGATGATACAGACGAAGATATTTCATTCTAAATTCATTATATTTCACACAGTTACAGCTTGGACCATCCGAGTTACTCCTACTGTTGATTTATGTACTTATGCCAGACGCGTGCGCGGAGCTTTACATTCGGTTTGTTTGTTCAAGCAGCGAGTTGCATCCCGACTACCGGCTCGTATACAATCCGACAAATGTTCACTATGTTTGAATGTTGGACCCTGGTCTGGTTATTACCTCTACACGCAAGCACAAATGGTATCAATCCGGTTAGATGTTAGGTTCGGGAAAAATGATTAGTTTTCAACAAGGGAAGAGCATCCATATGTATTGATTAGCTTACTACGTCTTTCTTATGGTTGGGGAAACTCTCGGATATGTTAGTATGTCTTTTTTTGTATGGTATTTGATGTCGTACAAGCAAAATTTACGTATACAAATGTTGACACGTTAGTTGTTTTTTTGATTGGTTATATGGGGTTAACACAATGTCAAAAATATTACATTTATGTTACAGCTTTCCTCGATTAACCAGCACTTGACTAAGGGTCTAATGTGTTTAGCCAAAAGACAATCCCGCAAATCCAGAGGAGCCATAGGGACACGAACCCTGGATACCCCAAATTACGACCATCACTTTAACTATTTGGCTACGCAAAACCCCTGCAAACCTTCTTAAGCGTTAACGCCAGCATTATTGTACTGTCAAATCATGTTTTAGTTCCTCCATACATGTACCTCATTCCGACAATGTTACGTAATCAAGAAGCATATCGAAATAAAAACCCCAATTCGCCACCATTAGCTACTGAGTACATGATCATTCCTATTTGCATAAAAATTAGCTTAACTAATGACCATGATGGTCTGCTATCATGCCGATTTGCATAAAATACATTGGTCGCACGCCATATGCGTATTTGTAAATCACTTTCGAAAAACACCAAATGCGCCTCCCATTAGCATGTCTCGGGGACCTTTTTGCACTTTTTCTGATTAAAACGAACCCACATGGCACATGGGTGCTTGAAAGTCATTAGACATGATGTTTTGCCCGTCATTCGCGAATTTGATTAGTTTCGCTTAATTGTTCTTCATGTCCCCATGCTTGCATTTAACCGAAGGTCAAATCTAATCGAACTCTATGTGACATAGTTCATAAATCACTACATTTTGGTAATCTATGCCTTCAAACTCTGACAAAAAAAAAGAAAGAACACATTTCTTTTCAACAAAATTCAAATTACCATTATAACGCGCTTGTAAGAGATTTAAAGGGTTTCAGAAACCGTTGCGACAAAAGAAAAAATAGTTTTGGACAAACATTACCATTCTCTTTTGGTCACAATGGTATCTGTGCAGGAATTTCTTGCACCTTCTACGCCCCTTCTTGAGGCATTATGGTTGCTTTTCTCTCATTCTTTTAAATCCATTTTCATGATTAGCATATTCGGCTCCTACCTTTGAAATATGCAGTAAAAGCGACTGAATATTTGTCTTTGTCGTGCAAAAAAATGATAGTAAAAGAAGACGACCCCCCCCCCCCCCAAAAAAAAAGGACACGCTTTAATACATGATTAAAAGCAGCAATATAGTAAAAGACTAAAATGTTTATTAAATCATTGGTTTGATTAGGATTTTTAAACCAATATGAACAATATTTCTGTCATAAAGTGGCGTCCATACTTCCGATGCTTCTAGTAATTTCCTTTCCCAAACCAGTACTGCACACTTTTCTTTTCCAACGAAACTCATTTTACAGTTTGAAATATACCTTATGTGATCTGGATCTATTGTTTTATTTGGGGTCTCGATCTATTATCATGAGTCGGACGTCGCAATGTACTTGAAAAAAAGTTGACGCGATGTAAAACCCATAATAGATAAATGAACACATTAAATAAAACTTAAAGTGAAAACTAAGGCAAAAACACTTTTTCACAACGAACAAAATGTCAAATCTGGTATTTCAAGCAAAATGTCTCAGTTTGATTCCGATGAAAGTTTGTTAAGAGTATTCTTTATTGCGAATTATAATCGTTTGTGGGAAGCGCAAAATCAATTCCGGACAAGAAGATATGGATTTCCTAATTGCAATGGAAGCTAAGAGGTTATATCAATATCCTAACATAATCAACATGGCTGTTTTTTCAAACATTGATTGATTGGTAATTAGTTCGGTAGGGTTAATCGGAAACATAAAACCATGAGGAAATAACCTTGACCTGTTTGTTTCTTGCCATTATTTTCTCGGAGTTTTCTGATTTGCTTTGCTCTTTTTTAATTATCCCAGTGAAAAAATTAACCATTTTCCCATTGTTCCGGAACTACTTTCTCTGGAATGACCAATGGCAACTGGAAAACCGTATTACTTCCGTTTCTTCTTTTTTTAGAAAAATAGTCCCCACGCTCGTCGTTTTTACACGAATCATTATAGGAAATGGCACGAAAACAACTTTTTCGCTTTTACTGGGCTGTTAAGAGATTAAAGAACACAAACAAAACTTGTCTTGAGTTTGTATTTTCCCAAATCACAAGTTCCTGTTAGTAAATAGTACGGTGCGACTAATGGTGTAGTGTCCAGGAAGCAATCATCGAGAGTGAGTTTGATAAGCTTCAAGCTTCCGTCACAATTGTTGTAAGATGAATAAATTTTAACTTAAGTAGTTCAGTCAGATAAAATGACAATATGATCAAGTAAAGGTGAAAAGTTTTAAATTATCTAAAACATGTTAGTATTATTTCTTTATGACTCTGGACGTCTAGCTTTAATTCACGATACAATCAATATAAAAGAAAACCATAATACGCAATTAAAGACTCTTACTTTCTGATACCTCACTGATTACCAAAGTAATCGCCAACCGACGTTCATTTAGATAGCAAAAAGAACAGAAACCGAAAGAATACTTTACAATAACGATTTAGCCGTTGACGTACCAATAGTACATATAAAGGTTCACGATTAATCCTGGAAAGTTTTCTTGGTGCGAACTCCTTTGACGAAAAAGGCGAGAAGAAAAAGTGTACCGGAAGCTCACGTATCTTACTTCCGGTTGGTTTACACGCAATATCCTGTCGTTAGGAAAGTACTTCCGGTTTATACACCAGTTTAGGAGTGCGCTAATGCCAATGTGCTCCAAGGAAAACTTATGATGACGTTCTTTAAATGAAGTAGAATCGATTAATGAAGTTATTACATGATCAAAAAGAAACAGAAACGTCATCAAATAAGATTTACCAAGAAAATCCGTTTTGTGTTTTTACTTTATTTTTCGATTGACAAGTCAGAAAGCAACTCAAAATGAAACAACGATATTGTAAGAAGCCCTGCTACCTTGAATATGTGATAAAAACCAGAATGGTTTATCTATGTAATCAACAGTTAAACAATATAAACCGTGGATAGGAACAATTGTCGAAACTATGGGCAAGAAAAACTATTAAAGTCATCGAAAACCCAAGCACTTCCCTCAAATTGGCACAAATGTATCGGTAATTTCTTTTCTTTGTATCTTATGTCATTGCCAAGTATATATCTAATCTGAAAATTACGTGTGCTTTCTTTGACCTGTATAGCTTCCCAATTCATTCACATTCAATCGATTGACACGTTCATTGAGTTCTCCCCCATAGAAATGGTACATGTCCCAGAAACGCAATTGAGACTTTATTAGGAGTCAGGCAAGCATGTGGATGAATGCAAAATGGATGCTTTGGCATTATTTTCGAAGATTAAGACCTTATGACTTGATGTACCGCAAGATTTTACTGAAACGAATAAATGTATATGAAGTGGGATAGCTTTGATCCAAATTATGTAAAAATTAACCCTGATGTCCAAGGAAAGATTGACCGTGTAAAAGTTCATTCACTTTCCGGATGAACTAATATACTATATAATGTGACCAGTAAAAATATAAAAGGTACCATATGGTTTGATTATAATTACGTATTTCAGTATTCAAATGAAGATTTTATGCTATCAAAAATGATCTAGATATCTGAAGGAATCCAAACAAAATGACTTATATATATTTCATGTATACAATCACCAATACGCAATGCGTATATATCGCAACGATGATACCACAGTACTAGACAAGAGAAAGCCAATGTAACATTCCTACCGCCATGAAATATATGCCGATATTTCCGCACGACTTGATTGATACCATACTTCGACCTTTGTCGCAGAATTATTAATCCATCACCGGTGATAAATGCTTACAAAATATCCGTTGACAGGACTCACCAGAGACCTTGGACCAGAGAAAATGGTTGCCATACAGTTTTGTGTGATTTATTGCGTGACACCATAGCAAATTGGAAATTTACTACCTAGTTACATGATTAACTAAAGCAAACCCTTGTCCGAAAGAGGCAATGATTAGACTTCTCAGAAAAGGAGAAAAAGACCGCAGGAATATATGCTTACGCCTTTGCCAACATTAACAAAAAAGCAACGCCTGGCCTGAAAAAAAATCCCGGCGAGTTCTATATTTAGATATGGACGGAAGTCTTTCTGCTTACGTCTTCGCAAACATTAGCAAAAAGCAAAGCCTGTCCCAAAATAAGTATCGAGTTTTATTTTTAGATTCGGATGGATGTTTTCTGCTTACGCCTTCGCCAACAACACCCAGAGAAACGGCTGACCCGAAAGGAGGGACTAAAATAACTAAAAGAACCGCGTGTTATATTATTTGGCTTTTCCCAAAAGAACCCCCAAAAAAGTAGAAGTAGCTTTCCTCAATGGAGGATCCGAAGTTGGATAATTTTAAAAGTGATACAAAATAGTTATCTTCTGCTGAAATGCATAGAAGGTATTTACCAACCGATATTATTGAGTTTATTTGAAAGACGACATTTTTAGCCATTGACTATTCGGTAAACAGGATGCTAGATCAGCAAGTCTAAACCGTAAGCTAAACCCCTTTTACGATTGACCGACCGTGATATAATCATTGATCACTTAGACGAATAATGTATCATTTAGGGAAATCCGAGTTATATACCAATTAGGTAAGGAGTCAGGCCTAATTTAGATAAACGATATTCGATGACCTCTTAGATGATATCATGTGGCTTTGGCATTATGGGGCCTTTAACCCTTAGAAGGCTGGGTAATTTTCTAGAAATAGATATTTTTTGTGTCGTCCGCTTTTCAAAACCTTAAATATCTGCTTAATTTTAATGAGGAAAGATACCCAGAGTAGCAAACATCTTAGATCACTGGTCAGCCGCCAATATACTTGACGGCTGGACTGTGATCTAGCCTGTTTGTATAAGGATGAAGTCGGTTCCAGCACTATAAGGGTTAACCATTGGGGATGGTGGCAGACTCTTCAGAAAGGCATGCTATAAAATGCGACGTTCATTTTGGTTTGTTTGCTGGTTCGATTGGAGTTGAGTTGTTTATTTATGTTGTGTTTATAAAGAACAAAATAGATATATTTCCACATTTCGTATTCTATATGGACTTTTACGTGTCAACACCACGTTGGAATTTTGCAATTACAAGTATAGAGATACGAACTCTTGTATTGCAGTGAGATACCAACACATCATATCAAACTGACTTCATTAAATGTGGAGAAAAATTCTAGCTAAACGCATTTCTTAAGATAAAATCTGATTTCCATCTATTGCTAAGCTCTAGATACCATGGCTAATGCAACCAGTCCATTGCAATATTAGACGGATTACGATCGCTTTACATAAATCAGTGCGGTTGTGCAAACGACCTTAACATTTGCATACGAAAACAGTGTGAATCAATAAGGGGGTGACAGTCTTATACAACCATTGCTAAAGGTCCTTATATTAAGCGTAAAGGCAATACTGGTGTTTATATCTTATCATAAAGGTTGTTGTTCCCAAAAGTTTTGACCAGACGACACACTGTATGGTGTTTGAAAGAGAGCAGGGAGAGGGAGAGAGTTGTGAGAGAATGATTGCGGCCTTAAACCAAGATTGTATTTGTATGTGAACATGACTATGTACCATGTACTCGTCAAATAAAATGTATATTCGGTTCTGTTCACTATGAATGCAAGTTTTGCAGACTCAAAAGCTTATTGTATGTTGTAATAACGTATGTGTTATGTGCCAGATGGGTTCTTCACTAATTGAATCTTTGTAATTAATTAAATTGGTTCATTATGCAATGGGTTGCAGAGTATGGGTAAAGGCACCACTACAATGCTAACGTACAATGATGTATACTTAACGCCCCTGCTAAATGAATACTGGTTAAATGAACGGTAAATAAGGGCGCATCGGCTGCTAAGATTTATATAAAATAGTTGTACACAGTGTGCCATTAATATAGGAATCAATGAAATGCATTTTCACGAATGAAACGCATGTACATGTCACAAAGATATTGACCCAAATACGATAAAAGCGAAATACGATACATCCTTTTAGAAATCAATATAGTTGTAAATTCGATTCAATTTTTAATTCCAAACGAAACATTGAGATAAGCAGCCCTCTTACAGTAAAACCCGGACCCAATAGATTGTACAAAGAGTTAATTTACGATTTAATTTAGGATTGAAATACATTTCAACCCTTTAATCCACAAAACCAAACTTTAACATGTTTACCGCAGAATATTCCAGAAACAACTTCGGCAGAAGTAAGAAATGCTCCAAATTGCTTATGATGCGCAAAATATCAGCTTATCACAATGCTTCCTAATGAACGCTATTAACCCTTTACCAGACGCAAAATTTTCAAATGTTCCAAATTGAAAGAGTTTGCAGACGACATTTCAAAATGTGATGAAATTGAAAAATATTCTTCTGTTAGGCAAGAAACATTGTGAGAAAAGAGGAAAATGCTCGCTAAGACATTTCAAAATGTGATGAAAATGAAAAATGATCTTCTGATATGGCATAAAATTCATTGTGGGACAATAAGAAATTGCTTGCGTAAACCAATTTCTCCTTTTCCTTCAATGTTTTCCAGAGTCGTCTACAACAAACTTGTAAAATATCGTTATCATTTGGTAATGGGTTAAGACAAGGTATGTCTGCATATATGCATTTAAGAATTAACCATCTGGTGCCCCTTTCAATTTTGGCTAGTCAAAAGTTTCCCTAAGGAGGAATTGATTAAACTCTAGCAGTTCCCAACACTAGAGACTGCGATATCTTATTTCCCAAGAGCCATTTAACAGCAATTGAAAATTAGACGAAGTTATTTATACGTGCATTCAATGCCTCCAGCGAAGTGGCGCCGGAGACTTTAAAGTTGCTTGTTCACATGTAAAAACATTTTTTTATTTATATTATTATAGTGTCACCCCGATTGAAAGGGCCAGCCAGTTTGGCTTATGAGACGCTTTTCGCTGCTTATACCAAGTACCCCAAACTTCTATTTCTATGACAGGCGTCAAGCGGATATTAGTCGGTAACCATTCAATCTAACTAGCTCGAGGCTCACGAACCGGCCATTCGGAACAAGTCCCTTGATAAACATTCTTCGGACAAACGCCTCCCGTAGGGCTCGAACCTTTGACCTCCCGAGCCGAAGCGGACGCCTTAACTACTAGGCCACGATGGCGGAGGACATTCGAACGTGGACATTAGATAACGTTGAAACATAACAATTTTTGTATTGTTGTATGCCATACAATTAAAAGTGGCTGTTGAAAGTAAGATTGATACAGAAGGCCTCACTCTATATACTTGAATACAAACTTATTCTTCTTCCCGTTGCCTTACTCCAGCGCGTATCTAACAACAGAAAAGCTGTTGTATTGCTCTTAAAAATAATAAGTTTTAACTGCAAAATGTCTTAACATCTGTGAACAATCAGGTTTAATAGCGGCACTCGATCGGTCGCGAACCTTTCCCCGATTTTCTGATTCATCCATGAAAGCATTGTAGAAACCGAATCAAATCCGCTGAACAAGTCTGTATCTGCAAAACCGTTAGGAAAACTGAATGGGAATGATTCATGAAGGCATTGTTGAAACGAAATCCTAGACAATTTGGACAAGTCTGTATCTGCAAAACCGTTAGGAAAACTGACTGGGAATGATTCTTGAAGGCATCGTTGAAATGAAATCATAGACAATCTGGACAAGTGTGTATCTGCAAAACCGTTATTGAAAGCTGAATGTGTATGAAATGCATTTAGAAATTGCTTGTCAAACGGTGTATTGTTTGTTGATGTGTCTGTCAGTCGTCTTTCTGTAAACAGCTTTGTATTGCGTCTATTCATTTTGACATCTCACGAAGCCAAGTTGTAATAAACATGGCTTGATGGATTAAAGATAAAGTTCAAAGCGTTGAACTCAGAGGCAGACGGAATACTTCTTCTAAGTTCTTTGAAATATGAGGTTTCCTGCCCAAAGGTGTGTATGGAGTTGCTTATTTAAACTGTGTATTTCCAAATTTGTTATATCGAAACAACTCAAAGTAAGCAAATTGCTAGCCAGATACGGTAAACGAAAACGATTTGGTGAAAAAAGATATCAAGGTTAATCAAAGTTGTATTCTTAACGATTATTGACTTTAGATTTTCCAAAAGATCTGTTTGGAACCGTCTTTTCTATCATTATGCGACCTAAGGGTATCAAACGTTGATGTTAAAGTTGAAAACGCTGGGCTATTATATACAAATGCATTGTTACAAACTATGTTTGATGGATTAAAGATATAGTTCAAAGCGTTGAACTCAAGGGCAAATTGAATAGTTTCTTTAAGTTCTTTGAATTAGGAAGTTTAAAGCCACAAGATATGTTTGACGTTGCTTATTTAAACTGTGTTTTTGCGCATTTGATCTTTTACGGGTAAAATGCCTTTATTTACAAATGCACTAAACGAAACATATCATAGTAAGTAAACTGATAGCCAGTTACTGTAAACGAATAAGAAAACATGACCGAAAAAAATAAAGCTTAATCAAGTTGTAATGGTTATCGAGTTTCATTTTTCTAAAGAATTTGTTTGGAACCGCCTTTGCTTTTATTTAGTGATATAAGGGTTTCGAAAGTGATCTTAAAGTTGAAAACGATGAACTATTATATACAAATACAAATAAATACAAGAAATGAAGAGAGTCATTGCCTTATGATGTAAATATTTACCAAAAACATTGATATATCGTTGTGAGCATAGTGGCCCTTTGGTCACAATGGTTTCTATATCATTTCGTCAATGTGGGCATTTTCCTTATGATGTTAAAAAAATAAATGAAAAAAAAGGTTATTCGTTGTGAGTATAATGCCTTTGGTTACAATTGTTTCGAGATAATTTCGTTCATGTTTCAAACACATCAATGCAGACTTTTATGCAGTAAGGCATTAAAATAGTTCTCCCATAGGACCATGTCATCTAAATGTTTTCTTTGCAACAGTGTCTTTCTTACGAATGAATATTACACAGACCTTTCAACATTAATTAAATGATTATTTTGAAATGCGTCGCTTTTAAGCAATCTTTTGTTACTCTTTAAAATAGGTTTTCAAATTTAACTGTCAACTTTACATTACCTTAAGGAAATTAAAATCTCCACAGGAAAGATATATTCTGTGTTTTATCTTCCAATCTGAAACCTCCTTCGAATTTTTATGAAATGTTTCTAGTAAAAGCGAGGTACTATCTTACAGTTTGATGTAGGGGACTTTTAGACGTTGCTTATCAGTTTTCTGTGAAAACTTTTCACACTCATAGTTGCTTTTCAAGTTGTTGTCAACATGTCACTAGTAGTAGAGTCAGTAATTGCAAAATTAATAACCATAAATTATACAATAAATCCAAGAGATAACAGAATCGCTTGGTAAAATATATAGTTACAATGCCACAGGGACCTTTAAGAGTCTCAACCTTAATTGGAAAGGTTTCAAAAATGGAATTTGTAAAACGACATTTCTTTTGCAAATTAAACAATCGCTTTAATTCAGATACTTGTACTGTTAGGAAGAATGGAACAAATCATTTGTTTAAAGGAATTTTGTAGAACCCGTTTGGACAAAAGGATAGTTTAATCTGAATCAACATATCTCTTGCGCTAAATGGTGTATAAAAATTCAGTGAATAAGAGGTAATATGGTAAAGTGTTATTGAATCTGGTGTTACGCTAAAAGATAGACTGCGATCAATATCTCCTTTTTTCATAATGCTTTCTGCGAACTATTATTTGCGTTAATTCAAACAACTTTATGTGGTATGCATATTGGGGTACCTAGTGCAAAGTTTGGAAACGGAACCAATCTTTATTGATAACAGAGGAATCCGAATGATAGATTTCTTATTCTGAATATGTCTATAATTAGAAACAATTTTAAGATAATTTCGGTCAAAGCCTTTGAGATAAAAATTCAGAAAATAAAATCAATGTACATATATACTCGGCCTTGCGTTTTCCTTAAACTTCAAGTACAAACAACGAAATCAGTAAAAATTCCATCTCCACCATATGTACATTTATATTTGAATACTCCAGAGAAACGTTCAAAATGAGAAAAAAACGTATTTTAGAATCTCGTATCATAATTAAAATCTTAAGCTAGGCGATACACCTATCTTTAGTTGTGTTAAACTTCTATTCCCATGACATGTGATAGATGCGATTCTTCCATCTTGACAGGCAACGTATGTCGATATCAAACACGTTGGTATAAATTGCTTTCCACCGAGAAACCTCTGGTAATAGGAGAGTTTTGCGACCATTTCGACTCCTGATTCTGGGTAGAAGAAGGGATTCTTGGCTGGGATCTTCATCCCATTAACATGAACATGGTTGCTATTTCTTTTAATGGGTTAATAAATCGTCAACAGTATTTCATTATATCACGATACCCTGTTCATTATAGATGGGGTAAGACCTCAAATCTAACTACCTTAACCCTTTCCCAAACAACAAATTTTAGACTGTCCCAAATTGAAAGAGTTTGCAGACGACATTTCGAAATGTGATGAGATTGGAAAATAATCCTCAGGTAGAGCAGAAAACCTTGTGGGAAAAGTAGAAATTGCTCGTTGAGAGCAATTTCTCATTTTCCCACAATGTTTTTTTAAAGTCGTCTGCAACAAAGTAGTCGAATGTCGTTATTGTTTGGGAAATGTTTAAGGACTCTTTCTACAAACTGTTAGTAAAATGCCACGGCGAATTAACTGAAAATGTTAAAAGAATCTTTCACCAACAAATCGAATCAAACATAATTCTACATTTCTAAATATTAGCAGAAATATATTTCACAAACGAGGCACATTTAGTTAGTGTTGATTTATAGGAAACAAAGCGTTACAGTAATAAAGGATGCCCATTTTTCGTGATGGAGTCGGGGGGGATAAAAGAACAGCGACGAAAACAAAACCAATCCAAACCCTAATTGCCTATTTACCGATCAGAGATAAGTTTCCGGGAAAGCACGTGGATTGATTTTTCAATTTATACGGTATAAATATCCCAGGCCGGGTCCATAAATAATTCGACCGAAAACAGAGTCGAGCAAAGTTTACGAGTCCCTTGTATGTTTGGAGGTCTCATCGAAGAGAAAAACAACTGTTTACGAATTGCTTCATATTCAAAAAGAAATGGAATTAAAAACACCGGATTGAAGCTTTGGTTAAAGAAAAGTACCATGCACAGTGGATAATTGAATGAAACAACAACGTTTATGAGCTCAAACGATCTTAAGTACAGTTATTTCAAAGGGGTGTGGTTAAATCAAAATAAGGGGTTTTACGAATGATGGCATAAAGTCAAATTTCTCAGAAATATGATGGAACAAAGTGTTTCTAATGACACCATTCAAATTCGAACGTTTCTGGTAATAGTTTTTATGTTTTAGATATTTTTTATTGCATCCATTTTTACGCTATTGTAAACAATATTTTCCGTCAGTGTGGCCTAGTGGTTAAGGCGCCCGCCTCGGGACGAGGAGGTCGAATGTTCGAGCACAAAGATAGGCGTTTGTCCGGAAAGTGTTTCTCGCGGGACTTGTTCCGAAATGGCCGGTTCGGGAGATGCGAGCCAGTTAAATTAATGCTTATCGACAAATATTCGCTTGGTGCCTGGCATAGTGATAAAATGTGGGAGGTACTTGGTATAATCAGTGAAAAGTGTCTTATAAGCCAGACATGCTGGCCCTTTCAATAGGGGTGACACTATAATAAACATTAGCCTTTACTCATGTCGCAATATCAATAAGAGCGGTTGACCTATTAAAGTTTCTGATATTTCTTTATCAGTCAAATTCAGTACCCATGTTTTCCAAGTTATTGTAAAAGAGACTTCTCTTAGCGTGAGTTCAAATTATATTTTCGGAATTTTGACTTTGATGAGTTGATGAGAGAAAGCATTCCGGTTGACTTACGGAATGCCAACGTTTCTATCCGTTCTGCCCTTATAAGCATTCAATATTTAGCTATTTTGCCATTTATAATAAGCCTAATATTGCAATTGAACAAACATAAAATTGACACGATTTAAACCCAACAAAAAATAAAAGACAAACTTGTAGAAAAGCAAATAGAAATTACCCATATATACCGGATATCTCATAGCATATTGAATGAAGTATTTGGGCAAACCTTTCAGAAAGCGCGGGAGGTTAAACTACACGTATTTCATCGAATATTGACAGAGATGAATGTCTTTTTGTCTATCCTCTTGACTCCAAAATTTCCAAAACACAACCATCCCTTGTACATCATGAATAATTGATTGCGTTATTAATGAGCGTAGGGGCTTTCCATTTTGCTCCGATTTTGATATGTTATATACATGTATTTTTTATTTCATTTCCACAGACTACAATATGTAATTACATGTCACTGAATATCAAAACAAATTCAGAATACACAATAATCATTTTTAAAGGCGTATAAGGTTTTTTACGCCATTTCAACAATTATTTAGTTATGTTAAGGCTTGCCTAGACTCACACTTACTAACCTAGCGCTCTGAAGTATCAAGCCAGAGGTACCGGTATGACTCGAACCTGGAACCCCCCGAACCCCCCGAGTTGAAATAGTCGATCGTCAAACTATGATGAATTGTCTCTTGTCCCCGACGTTAATCCTTACGATACTGATGAACATTATGAAAATATTCACAGTATATTAGGGTATGTTGTGATTTCGAGACATGTTCGGACCAAAAGTCAAACGACAAGACCATCAATGGCCAGTCTGAATAGCCATTGTGCACCCGAGAATGTACGGCGATTGTCTTTGGATGTTATGATTGGTTTAACAACATGTCAAAAGACAATCTGAGCACATCGGGTTTATCAATTGAAAACATCTCTGAAATAATAGGGATGACGCCATATTGATTCCCAGCGGAATGACGTCACTTCACTTTCGTGTTTAAAAATAGATCTTAAATGTGAAATCTAAAAAGTCGTTAAATTTGATTAAGGAAACAACTTTACATGTCACAACAACAATATTGCAATTTGGTATGAGTTACTGATAAAAAGATTATTTAAACGGATGTCCAACCCTTCCATACACATTAAACTACTTAACTTGCACGCTTAGAAAATGTGTTAATTGCCGGATGCCGATAAACCCTAAAAATTGTAACCCTACACTTATATCCGAGGTGTATTTCACAGCTCACGGAAATACCCGAGTAGTTCCGATTGGTCAAAAGATGGAATACTATAAATGAATTAATGCTTTTCTTAAGAAGCACCGCTTTCAAAGGCTATATTATGCGCATTATGATGATATACAGAAAAGAATATTGAACCATGTTAGGTATATGAAAAAGTAAAATAAAAAAATGTAACAAGTGAATGGTAATATTCTTTGCGCGTTTCGAAATAATTAAGAAATAACAGATTAATGTAGACCCAACTGTCTTTAAGACAAGAAAGAATAAAACCAAAGCAAACAGTCTAAAAAAAACTCTGGAGCACGATATACATATAACCCAGTCCTTATACTTGGGGTTTATCAAATTAAAACGTATAAACCTATTTCTCAAGTCACAGAAATACCCGAGAAGTTACGATTTGATATAACCAAAACGGAAAAGGTCTGAATAGAAAAATATTCGCCATGTACCCATAGTTTAAAATAAACACTATAAGTAAAAGAAAACAAGCAAATAAGTTTCTAAGGGAGTAAAGGATGCCCGAGGGGTCGGGTCGATTCTCGAATCGCGTAATAACAGAGGTTAGCGACACGTTTTCTCAGTGATTGATGCGGCAAAAACTACACAGTCCCTCGATCATTCGTGCCAAACAATCGTAGGCTAGTCTCTATATTGCCAATTACGGGAAACAATGATTTATCGGGAAAGCAGTGTCCCTGCTTTGGAAGCAAGTTTTAGGAGGCATTGCCGAAGTAAACTCTACCGTAAATCTTATGGTGGTGAACATATAAACGTGGTAGATGCAATGAATAGTGTCTCCTAAGCCAAACTGTCTGGCCCTTTCAATAGGGGTGATACTATAATGAATGAAACCAGGTTCTTGTTCTCGGAAGAAGGAATTTGAAAGTCAAAATGAAATGCCGTTGAAACAATACAATTTTTTGTATTGTTATTGATATACAATTAAAGATTGCCATTGAAAGCACACTTGATTCAGAATGTGTGTGAATCTGTCTAAGAATGTACAGAACAGAAGAGAACATAATTAGCTCATTGTTCTTAAAATACAATTAACTACATAACACTGAAAATAGTGTCATTTCATATTTTCAATAAACCTAAAATATATCTTGACATAAACTGATTTCTACTTTGTAAGGCGTTTTAACAAAACAGTGCAAGGATTGTCAGTATTTTGATGTTTTGAGAATTAAGCAGACAAATAAATTTTTGTATATTTGGTCGTTCAATGAAACATTTTTTCAATATATTGCAATCTTAATCTTTTAATGGTTGTCACCTATTACAAACGATTATCCGACTTCTATGCAAGAACCTCTTCATTAACAGATCTATTTACTCCCTTGGATGCGCAGATGAAGTGCGCAGTAAAGACTACCGAGAACGTCCTTAATACAAACTTACATGAATTTTACTGTTAATGGCAATTTTCCAGTACGTAACAAAAAGCAGCTGCTTTTCGTTCTTTAAAGAAATTGAATTATAATGTTTACTTACATTTGTGAACATGCAGCTTTAACGAGGCATTGCCAAATGAACTATACGTTAAACATAGCCATGTTATTTGAGTATTCAGGCCACCAGTCCATTATACAGATTTACAAAATGGTCAAGAGTTCAATGGAGAGTGAGTACATGCACATAAACATATGGTAAACCTTATTATGTTGGTGAACATATTTAGAAACAAAGAACAACACGAAACGATTATTCTACATGAGGTTCCGCCCCGATTTAGCCTATGTAAAAACAGTGATGTCTCGTTAATCCGAACACGTCCGTTCCCAACAAAATGTCCGGATTACCGAATCATCCGGACTAATGAAGCAGAGCATGTTCTTATACACATTAAGCCATAAACGGTCAGTATGCACGTGTATACTTATAACCCTTTAGCAAACGCCAATTTGTCGACCGTCTCAAATTGAAAGAATTTGCAGATGACATTTCAAATCGTGATGAAATTCAAAAATAATCTTCTGATATGACAGAAAACATTGTGGGAAAAGGAGTAATTGCTCGTCATGAGCAATTTCTCATTTACCGACAATATTTTCAAAAGTCGTCTGCAACAAACTGGTCAACTAATTCCGTTCCCTTACAATTTCGTTCGGATTGCAAGACATCCGGATAATCGGGGTCCGGATAAACGAGACTTCACTGTACTACGTTCTGATCTGACGCAACTTATTATGCCGGAGGTCTAATGGGACGGAAATCCTTAAGTCCGAACCGAAGCCAAGATAAACGGATGTTGCATAACCAATAACATTTCCCCAAGACAGATATCCTGTTAGATAACACTGGTGAATGGCCAGTGGTTGGTAATGGGAGATATGTCCAGCGTAAAAAGCGAACACCGGGACCCTCTATGGAAATAGCCAGTATAGATAAAATTAATCGGAACGCATTCGATTTTTATAATCTTTTCGGGAACGATTCTTCCCGCCTATGCTTTACGTAGATCAGGGGTTTAGGGGGCCTCCGTGGCCTAGTGGTTAAAGTACAGAACTTGAAATCACATGGCCCCTCTCCGCGTGGGTTCAAATCCTGAGAGGGATATGGATTTTCATGAGAGGCAGTCTCCCGACTGACTTACGGAATGTCGATGGTTCTACCCACCTTGACCAGCCCTTATGGGCAGTTGAGTATGGGGTCTTCCTCCATCATTAATAGTCGGGCATCGCAACATAACTGAAATAATGTTGATGTGATGTAAAACCCATATAAAAAAAAAAGATCAGGGGTTTAACTTGGCCCCTTTGATTTATGCTAATTTTGGGGAACATTTGACCCCTTATGTATGGAATTGTGAATGGAAAATAATGATTATTACGGGTTATATCCAGAAATTAGTTGACATATACTTATTGCGTTTGGGTTCAAGGAAAACCCTCGTAGATATCTCTCTAGGCGATATTTCCCATTGGCCAGTTGTCTGAAATCGGAAATGAATCCAAAAAGAACCGGAAACTGTATCCGCTTTTTGCAGGCCTTTCAGGAACGACTTTTCCCGTCTATGCTATACATAGAGAGGAGACATAGGCATGTGTGCGGTAAACTGGCCGGACACCAAGATTTCCTTATACCTTGCGATATACATTACAACCCTGTAAATGTCGCAAAATCAAACCCGGTACCATTTTTCGATTTTGGGCGGGTTTTTTCGTCGATGTAGGGATCCATTTCCCCGCGTCGGCGGACAATTACGATCTGGGCGATTGATGGTCGTGGATAAGACCGGTATTGAGGAAGGCAGACAGTATGCTGAACATTGTGAATTATGCTGACCGCGACTTCCATACAATCAAACTAAATATGCGCAGAAATCCACATTCCGGAGCCAAGACTTTCCTTCGGTGGTTGACCTTCAGTTGTGTTGTAATTACAGTCTAACTTGTGTTAAGCAGCCACCCTTTAAAGCAGCCAACCTGCCTTAAACAGCCACTACAGAAAGTCCCATTGTTAAATTTATAGTGTTAATCAATTTGTGTTAAGCAGCCAACCTGTCTTAAACAGCAAATTTACTCTGTCCCATAGGCTGGCCTCTTAACACAAGTTTGACTGTATAGGTCTTTGATCATCCGAAGTAGGTACAAGTAAAACAATCACAAGCTGATTGTCAACCGGGATACCGTTTGCCTCTCACGAAAACCGAAATCTAATGCTACCGTTATTTGAACCCAAGCAAACACGAACATATTGATATCAAAATTTGATGTTCAAACCTTTAGACCAAGGAGACCACCGTGTTAAGAATAAGAGAAACTGTAATACATCATTGCAATAGACAGCTGTGCGTCGAAACTCGTCTGTCATTCATCCTTATAAACATTTCGGTGGGCTTTTACGGGTCCCGTGAGACAGATAATCTCGTATTATTTACTCAACTCACTTATCAAAGAACGTCTGGCTTTGAAAATAAACGGGACAGTGGAAGCGTTGCACTTTTCGTGATTGGAATATAAATGGGCGTGTCTTTTTGTATTTATGGTAACTTAATTGTAACGAAATGAGGATGGTTAAGATCGGCAACCAAACCAAGGTTTATGTACTCTATACCAAGGTTTATGTACTCTATACCAAGGTTTATGTACTCTATACCAAGGTTTATGTACTATATACCAAGGTTTATGTACTCTATACCAAGGTTTATGTACTCTATACCAAGGTTTATGTACTCTATACCAAGGTTTATGTACTCTATACCAAGGTTTATGTACTCTATACCAAGGTTTATGTACTCTATACCAAGGTTTATGTACTCTATACCTATGTACCTCTATACCAAGGTTTATGTACTCTATACCAAGGTTTATGTACTCTATACCAAGGTTTATGTACTCTATACCAAGGTTTATGTACTCTATACCAAGGTTTATGTACTCTATACCAAGGTTTATGTACTCTATGGCACTTTGAGATTTTCATGAGCTCTCAATTCATTCAAGTATTTAACAAACGTTTTATGAACTTGAAGAACGTTCATGAGAATTCAAATCTTAAAAAGAAAGTTGTTAAAAATGTGATCAGTAAACTAATGAACCAAGCGTTATATATTCGTAACTAAGTTAAGTCTTAAGTTGTATAGTGTTTCACTGGATAACTTTAAGAAATTACAGACGTCACGGATTTTGTTCTAAACAAAAGTACAATATTGTAACGGGACAATCATTACTTGTTACTGCATTATTAATTCTCTAAATATTGAAAGTATGTGGAATGATGATCTGGATTTACGCAAGTTTTTATCTTTAGATCATGTTTCGTAAAATGCAGGATCATTGACCAGGAAGAGACATAGGATCTAGAAAAATCGGGACTGGCTACATTAAAAGCAAAATTAAAAACACCATTTGCTTTGAATTGGCATTGAAGTTTATTGAAGTGTTCAATTCGAAGCTGCCAAGGTTTCATTATTGCGTATAATTGGACAACGGACAGTATCATAGAACATTGTTGTCATTTACCCTTTACCTATTATGGTATGTCTGCTTAGAATTGACATTGTAGTTTGGGGAAATGTTCATTTCGAATCTGTCAAGGTTTCATTATTGCGTATAATTGAACAACGTACAGTATCATGGAGCATTGTTATTATGTTACCCTTTCGCTATAATGATATGTCCGCTAAGATTTGGCATCGTAGTTTGTGGCAGTGTTCAATTCGAAGCTGTCAGTGTGTCGCTATTGTTTATAATCAGACTACATGGAATATTGTTATGTTGTCCTTTCCTAAAATATGATTTGTTAGCTTATAATTGGTACTGTAGTTTGTAGAAGTGTTCAATTCGAATATGTCAAGGTTTCATTACTGTGTATAATTGGACTACGTACAGTATCATAGAGCAATGTTGTTCTGTTACCCTTTACCTATTATGGTATGTCTGCTTAGAACTGACATAGTAGTTTGTAGAATTGTTCAATTCGAATTTTGTCAAGGTTTCATTATTGCGTATAATTGAACGACGTACATTATCATAGAGCATTGTTGTTCTGTTACCCTTTACCTATTATGGTATGCTTGCTTAGAATTGACACTGTAGTTTGTAGAATTGTTCAATTCGAATGTGTCAAGGTTTCATTACTGTGTATAATTGAACGACGTACAGTATCATAGAGCAATGTTGTTCTGTTACCCTTTACCTATTATGGTATGTCTGCTTAGAACTGACATAGTAGTTTGTAGAATTGTTCAATTCGAATTTTGTCAAGGTTTCATTATTGCGTATAATTGAACGACGTACAGTATCATAGAACATTGTTGTTCTGTTACCCTTTACCTATTATGGTATGTCTGCTTAGAATTGACACTGTAGTTTGTAGAATTGCTCAATTCGAATTTTGTCAAGGTTTCATTATTGCGTATAATTGAACGACGTACAGTATCATAGAACATTGTTGTTCTGTTACCCTTTACCTATTATGGTATGTCTGCTTAGAATTGACACTGTAGTTTGTAGAATTGCTCAATTCGAATTTTGTCAAGGTTTCATTATTGCGTATAATTGAACGACGTACAGTATCACAGAACATTGTTGTTCTGTTACCCTTTACCTATTATGGTATGTCTGCTTAGAATTGACACTGTAGTTTGTAGAATTGCTCAATTCGAATTTTGTCAAGGTTTCATTATTGCGTATAATTGAACGACGTACAGTATCATAGAACATTGTTGTTCTGTTACCCTTTACCTATTATGGTATGTCTGCTTAGAATTGACACTGTAGTTTGTAGAATTGTTCAATTCGAATTTTGTCAAGGTTTCATTATTGCGTATAATTGAACGACGTACAGTATCATAGAACATTGTTGTTCTGTTACCCTTTACCTATTATGGTATGTCTGCTTAGAATTGACACTGTAGTTTGTAGAATTGCTCAATTCGAATTTTGTCAAGGTTTCATTATTGCGTATAATTGAACGACGTACAGTATCATAGAACATTGTTGTTCTGTTACCCTTTACCTATTATGGTATGTCTGCTTAGAATTGACACTGTAGTTTGTAGAATTGTTCAATTCGAATTTTGTCAAGGTTTCATTATTGCGTATAATTGAACGACGTACAGTATCATAGAACATTGTTGTTCTGTTACCCTTTACCTATTATGGTATGTCTGCTTAGAATTGACATCGTAGTTTGTAGAATTGTTCAATTCGAATTTGTCAAGGTTTCATTAGTGTGTATAATTGGACAACGTGCAATAATGGATATCATGGAACTCTGAAATCGGAATTACTCGGGTATTTCCATGACCTGTGAAATACACCTCGATTATAAGTGTAGGGTTACAATTTTTTGGGTAAATCGGCATCCGGCAATTAACACATTTTCTTAGAGTGCACGTTAAGTAGTTCAATGTGTATGGAAGTGTTGGACATCCTTTTTAATCATTTTTTATCAGTAACTCATATCAAATGGCGAAATTGTTGTTGGGACATGTATAGTTGTTTCCTCAGTCAAATTTTACAACGTTTTGGATTTCACATTTAAGATCTATTTTTGAACACGAAAGTAAAGTGACGTCATTCTCGCGGAAAACAATATGGCGTCATCCCTATTATTTCAGAGGTGTTTTCATAGGATAAACCCGATGTGTTCAGATTGGGAACACTGCTATGTTATCCTTTTACCTATTATGGTATGTTTGCTAAGAATTGGTTTTACAGTTTGTTTGTAGTTTGTTCAATTCGAATATATCAAGGTTTTATTATTGTATATAATTGGACTATAAACCATATCATGGAATACTATTCAATTCAATTCAGTACTTTATTTGCAAGAGTCGGCAGAGCATGTTAATGTTATGTCGGCATTTCCCTTCCATACAATATTTGTGACAGGTCCAAAATGGAAGAAACTGCGTATGACATGTGTGAAATTTTACATTGACTGTTTTACCTATAAAATTGAGTATAATTCATTGTCAGTAAGAAACCACCGTGACAAAGGAAGAAATTGCTCGTCACGAGCAATTTCTTCTTTTGTCACGGTGTTTTCTAAAGTATCCTGCGGCCAATCCGTCAAGTAGATGTGTCATGAAGTATTGGACACACAGCTAGACTTTTAAGACACATTTGAATTCACACTTCGTAAAAAATCGTGACAAGACGTAGACATTCATTCGAGCCGTGGAATTAAAAACGTGATTGCTTATCAGTATCAAATAAGTGGCTTGTATCACACGTATGATTCTTTTGTATTGAAGTAGTGGTTATGTCTTAAAGAATCGAAACGTTCACTTTTCAAGTTTTTGTCCTTGTAAATATTTTGCAGTATTAGAAGTCCAGCGCAGTATATGGCCGAGATTAAAAAAATGTTAACGTGCGATATATGGGCCACGTCATGGGAAAAGGGGCACTTGGATATAGCAAACAGTGTAGCCCCAGACCAGCCGTGTGACGTGGCGGCTGGTCTGGGGTTACACTGTTTGCCATCTTAGAGGACATCAAGCTCTACCTTCAAATAAATACAAATGATAACTGTCGTGACTAGGTGCTGGAATAATAGCGCTAAGAAAGAGCTGAGTCAGAGGTTTTTATTCATGTCCGAGTGCCCCTGTTCGCGTGACGCGGCCCATATATAAAATATGCAAGCACCGTGTTTATACACACTCACAATATTTAAAGAGGTGTCCAAAATAGAATTCGGACTCTTTTAAGAAGTGTGTGAGCGATTATAAACCCGATATGTTGCAGACTTATTTCAATGGTACCTCTTCATGCTACTTACAGTGTAAGCAATAAATATACAATAACAAAAGTAAAGTACAAACAATTAGCAAAATACCATTACATCGTCAATATTCTTTTTCTCAAATATTCCTTTTTATCAAATGCTGCACTGATTGACGGCTTTAAGAACATAAATACCGGGTCTCACTTCTGCGCATGCCTATACACTACACAAACCCATTCATCCGTGAAATATTTTGAGGCAGGCGACCTATAGATACTTCTGAATCAAGTAATAGAGTTTGGCATTTGGATTCCCTTTTCTCTGTTACTACAACAAATAAGCGCTTGGTAACAAAAGAAGAAATTCTTTATCATGAACAATTTCTTTTTTTAGTCACTAAATTGCCAAATTGAATATGATGTCATATGATGAGTAAAATATGTCGACAAAAACTAGAAACGAAACACATGAGCACAGTCTTTATCAAAACGACATGCAGTTACACAGAACAACCTTACCTTATAAGTGCAAAAATCTGGCAGAATACGAATCTTGCAAACGTTGATAGCAGACGAATCTTGTTTACGAATCTAGCCGAAACATTTAGCAGACGAATCTAGCAGACGATTCTAGCAGACGAATCTAGCAGACGAATCTAACAGAGGATGGTGACACGGTATACCAAAACCATCTTCCTGATATAAAATGACATATAACGATTTAATGGAACATATCAATGGAACTGTTTGCGACATTCCTTTTATCTCGCTCAGTGTGAAGTCAACATTATCTTGCAAACACACTTTTCACACAATGTTTATTTTATATGTTAGCCCAATACATGGATAAATCACTTGTACAGTATAAAATTGCGTTTTCTTTTTAATTGAATAGAAAGTAACGGTGTTTAGATTTCATAGAAGTGATAAAAACGTGAAATATGAAATGTTATTATGTCTGTGTACTCATATTTTTACGTCGTCACGATTTGTCTCAAGCAAAACGTACTATTCGTTTTAAAGCTGAAATGTCACCCGAAAAATTACAAAACCGACATCGTTTTTATTTCATTTATGGTGGTTGTTGCAATGATATGTTAATATGTAAGCAACAACATGTATTTGTTATGCTTAAAGACTTTTGAACTTGTACTCGATAGAGCATACCATTGTAAACAAACCGTACCGTCCTAACTCTTTTAAAAACACCAAAAGAACATATTACGTCTTAGTTACTATCAAAAAGTGGATTTAAAGTAAGCCTATGATAATTGTCAAATATTCCAAAACTTACACAAATTTAGTTTAAATGAGCGCTATTCTAGTTTTAAACAAAGAAAACAAAAAATCGGCATTTTATGCCACCTCTTTAAAACACCGCTCTTAGCGTTAAAGATAGCAAAGGCATCGGGACATGTACAATTTGCACGTGCATCCCATGCACTCCGGAATAACGCTAGTATAATATGCACGTGCATTCCGTGCTTTACCCGTAGGCGACATGCACAATTTGCACGTGCATAACTCACTCGATTTAGAATGTGCAGTTCACGCGATTTCCATGTACAATACCTTCGGCAATGAATTGAACATTGGAACTGATAGTTGATATACACATCAGACTGAAAGAACGAGTTTGTTTATTTGACTATGTTAGGGTTTTAATTCCTGTCAATACTATTTCAGTTATCTAACGGCTTTTATTGATATTAGTCTAGGCAGGGTTTTGCAGTGTCTGGAAAAATGGATGATTAAATGGATGAACCACTGAATGAATGGATGAACCCCTGAATGAATGGATGTATGAATGAATGAATGTATGAATGAATGAATATATGAATGAATGAATGAATGAATGAATGAATGAATGAATGAATGAATGAATGAATGAATGAATGAATGAATGAATGAATGAATGAATGAATGAATGAATGAATGAATGAATGAATGAATGAATGAATGAATGAATGAATGAATGAATGAATGAATGAATGAATGAATGTATGAATGAATGAATCGATGTGACGAATGCATGAATGGATGAATGTAAAAGACAAATTTTGAAATGATTGAATTACAATTGCTTAAGATTTGTATTGGGTGATTTCTAAAAACAGTATTTGTAATGAGTGAATGACAGTAAATACTTAGTTTGTAAAAAGGCAACACTACTGGATATGAGAAAGAGACCACCTTTTCTAAGAGCTTTCTAAATATAAGTAGCACGTCTAGCTTGATTTGAAGCGAGAATAATGAACGATTACCGAAGATAAATGCCGAAGATAACTACCGAAGATAAATGCCGAAGATAAATGAAAAAAAATAAAATGCCAAAAGAAAAACATATGTAATACCACTCAATCTTGTACCACAACGTTTGTCAAATGGCAGGAAAAGGCTACCCAAGGATTTGTCCTTTCACAATATTGAGAAATTGGGTTGTCCCAGACATACGGTTCCTGTATTACTTTGCACTGTCGTCTAGTCGCAGCAAAGTCCAGGAGAAAATGTACCCTTTATATGTATATAAGTTTTACATCACGTCAACATTACTTCAGTTATGTTGGCAACGCCCGAATCTTAATGATGGGAAAAGACCCCCATACTGAACTACCCATAAGCTCGGATCAAGCCGGGTAGAATCACGGACATGATGGTGGAGTCTGGAGACTGCCTCTCATGTAAAAATGTATCTTTAAACACTAGAAAAGAGCATAGAAGTTGCACATGCTTCTGTATCCCGCATATATATGTACGTTTATTCAGGTACAGTAAAGATATATTGCTACGTTGGGAACTATGTATGTCATTCGTTCTCCATTGAGGGTTCCTGCGTGGTTAAGTGATCAATATAACGTAGGGAGTCCGGGGCTTAATCCTTATAAAAAGGAATGCGGATACTCATTCGAATCATGTCCGTGATGAACCGAAGAAGTTAACAGCAGAGAAAAAGATTGTATAGTATTTATTAACTAAATCACTGATACAAGATGTAACGTATAGCTGTTGGGATGACAACATGTTGCTTGCTTCGAAATGACTTGACACAACCAATTGGTTTCCGATAATCCGGATGTCTCGCAATCCGAACAAAATTGTAAGGGAACGGATTTATTTGACCAGTGTGTTGCAGACGACTTTTGAAAACATTGTGGGTAAAGGAGAAATTGCTCGTGACGAGCAATTTCTCCTTTTCCCACAGTGTTTTCTGCCATATCAGAAGATTATTTTTGAATTTCATCACGTTTTGAAATGTCGTCTGCAAACTCTTTTAATTTGGGACGGTCGACAATTTGCCATTTGCCAGAGGGTTATAAGTATACACGTGCATACAGACCGTTTATGTCTTAATGTGTATAAGAACATGCTCTGCTTCATCAGTCCGGATGATTCGGTAATCCGGACATTTTGTTGGGAACGGACGTTTTCGGATTAACGAGACATCACTGTACATCGTACATCGGTGTAAAATTATAAAGTTGTATGTTACATAACTCGACTATAATGCGTTTCCTGTGGGCCTCGACTTTAACTGGTTAAAGGTATATGGAAGTGTTACAAATAATTTTAGATTTTTGGACGGCAACTCTTTCACTCATGATTGAGGGTGAAATTTTAAGTCCTTCTATATTAATATTCCTTTAACCAAACACTATTTTGATGATGCATTTGTCAGTTTTGATTGAAAACGAAAGCACAAAAAAGTAGTCCGGAATGAAGGAATATGCTGGCTTATTTATCATGTCACAGGTGATTTCAATGGATAAACCCTATGATTTCAGATTGCAAGTTTTCTTAATTTTGCTTTGGGAAGCATGCTTCTAAAGTAACCCGGATGCGTGTGTTGATTTGCACCAATCTGATCAAAAGAAAAAGACTTATCGAGAAAAACATCACTCTTAAAGCAGATGTTTAACGTCCCCTTTCCCAATGTACATTGACAATCCATACGTTATGTATGGGATAGATCCAGCAGCCCTATTAATCAATGTCGTAAAAATGTCGTTGTCCTGGAGAGAACAAATATTACAAGATCGTCATGCACCAAGAAACCTTGCATCTCCTTTATCATTTTTTTCCCTTTTCCTTTCTTCTTTTAGAGGAGTTGACTACCTTGTAAGCAGGACCTACAGGGCATTGCAGTTACATTACTGAACATTAAATCTCATGGTCCATTCAAGGTTGCTTACGGTTGAATACCCATAATCCGCCATTTTGAAAAGCATTCTCTCGTCGGTTATTCTCGGTATACATCGCTCGGGACCGGAATTCTTCCCATTAAAGTGAATAGTTCCGGCCCCGACCGATGTATACCGAGAACAACGGAAATATTCCGAAGAAAGAATTATTTTCAAAATGGCGAAATATTGGTATGCCAACTTATTAAAACATACTTCATTGCAAAAATGAATCTTTTCACAAATTAATTTGGACGGGGGCTTTCAGCTTATCAAGTCACTCTCCTAAACTATATAACTGCATGACAACCAATGCATTACAAAATGATTGAAAATTCACCGAAAGAATAAGGGGAGGATAAGTAGAGATATAGATAGATAGAAAGAGATACTTATAATATAGGGAAAATGATAGGTATGAGCCAATTTACTTATTGTTAAAATTAAATGATGTTATGTTATATAATGTTCTTCTATAAAGCTATACAATCAAAGCGATCGTAATATGCCTACTTTGACCGTAGAGATTAATT
The DNA here is from genome assembly GCA_947846245.1 of Cerastoderma edule. Classification (NCBI taxonomy): domain Eukaryota; kingdom Metazoa; phylum Mollusca; class Bivalvia; order Cardiida; family Cardiidae; genus Cerastoderma; species Cerastoderma edule. Next base: position 1,177,805 of record OX401414.1, read on the forward strand.
AAATGCCGAAAATGTTGTCAGGCTCGCTGTCGACGTGGTTCCTAGGGTTTGACACACTGGAATACAATGTTACTTGATTAAGACATCTTGAGGGACACTGCTTAAATGGCATCTTTAATTATGTTACATGAATTCCTGATTTTGCATTTTACGCGCATGATACACGTCGGTTACCTTCAAATTTCAATCTCGATGAAATGCAAGATTTTTGTTTACAAAAGTGAGATCACCAAGATGCCGCAAAATGAACATTGGTAACGTTTTAACCAATTCTATTTCGCTTAAACAAATACACCTAGACATAACTTTTAAATGTACTTCTTCACGTAAAAGAAATTTTGAAAGTCAAAATATAATGTGGTTGAAAGAATACAGTCTTTGCATCGGTGTTTGATACTCAATTATTGGATAGCATTATCATATTTTCAATAAATCCATTGAATATTTGCCACAACTGTGAACAAATAACTTTAATAGCTCGGATTTGATGGTTCAGTACAACTCAATTTCAAGTTCTTCACAAAAACATGATGGGCTTGATTAGCAATTGCATTGAACCTTCGTTTTTTTACAATTTACTTCCGACAAACGTTCGGGTCGGAGTTTTGTCGACTGGTGAATTTTGTGCTAAAGAAGAAACATTAAGTGTTGCGCACTTGTAACTATTTCCCCAGTGTTGAAATGTATGTCGCACCAGTATTCGCTTCATAAAAGACCAAGCATCAATATATCACGGTCAAGTATAAAAGATATGATTAGCCTTTTGTGCTGCATAGGTAACATATGTTGCGATATATAAATATGTATATATACTTTTTTATTTGCCAGGACATAGAAGTTATGCCGTAAACATTCCGTAAGTAGGTTGTGAGACTTCCTCTCATAAATAGCCATGTTATTAGTTTTTGAGATTCGATAATTTATTTAACTTTATTCTTAACTACAAGAATGCATGGTAATGTTTTAAAAATAGATTTTTGTGTTGCCTTCTTTCCAAAACCTTACATATCTGTTTGATTTTTGATGAGGAATGATAGTCAGAGTAGCCAACAGGTTAGATCACAGGCCAACCGCCAATTTACATGGCGGCTGGCCTGGATCTAACCTGTTTGCATACGCATGAAGTCGGTTCCAGCACTATAAATGTTAAATAATTCATACATCGATATATGTTTAAAATCGCGGCAATTGTATTCTAATCTATTTCGCAATACCATGCGCATAATGATAGTGGACGACCCCGTTCTTAACTGATCATTGATTGGTCAAATCATTTAGAACCAGCTTGATTTCATTAGCCAGCTGAGAGACGACCTTCAACGAAAACTGTAAAAATGCCTTCAATGGGATTTGAACTTCATAAAGTCGATAGCTCGTAAAATCACAAGCCGCATGTTATTTTGTGATAAGTCCAATGTTTAAGCAGATGCCGATGAAAACTGTTAGTATGGAAAAAATACATATGTGAATGATATTTTGTAGAAACCATTATGGCAAGAAAATAATTGCTCAACACGAGCAAATCATCATTGTTTCACAATATTTTTTCCAAAGCCCACGGCAGCTGGAGTGCCAAAGTGAGGGTCCATGGATACAAATAAATCAATTAATGATTTAATCATTAATTGGTTTGATCTTTTGGAATTCGGAACAAAGGCCTGGGCGCATGTTGATTAGTCTGTCTGTAAAATGAAAATTAAATGTGTGTTCATCGTCAAATTCAGAAATTACGGTTCAATTGACTGGCGCTGTTTCGTTATAGAATTGTCTGATTTCTACCTCTATATAGCATTCCTATGTCTATCTGTTTCTGTTACGCACGAGTTTTGGCAGATTTTACGTAATAAGCAATACAAAAGTGTTAGCCTTTCAAGTGGTGGTATTTTGAAGTTTGGTAATATATGGGTATTAGTTTGATTCATATTAAACAAAACAGTTTGTTATCGGAATCTTTCAACTCGTTCGCATGAACCTTGAAGATATTTTGAAAACGATGCATTTGTTTGCCACCTGCAAACGTTGAAAGGAGAACGTATGTGCTTGTTCATCATGAAAGGAAGAGACATTGAAAACTGAATTTGGTAAAAGTAAAATGATTCTTGTTTGCATTATTGGCAATGATTACCAGCAATAATATTTATTTTCCTGTCGCTCGTAGAAACTTTATATAAAGAGCGTAATGGTTTTTTTCCCAAACCGCCTGATGAATAGTCGCTTCAATATGGTAAGAATTGTCTTGTCCCAATTGGAAGAGTTAGCAGACGACAAAACTTGCATCTTGAAATAAACAATACTTTTGAATATTGGAATAATAAAATACTGTAAATAAAAAACAAACAATACTACTAAAGGGGGTCTATTCTCATGTTTTCCTTAATATTTTCTAAAGGCTTCTTCAAAGTTTGTACCAAAAGGTGAAACAATGACTTTCTTTTAATATTCGGCTGTTGAAATACTGTTAAAAATAAAATAAAAATGAAACCATTAATAAAGGGAGACCTTTCTCATTTAGTCCCTCAATGTTTTCTAAATCTGTTTATTAATCAATCGTGTCTGGACAAACCTCGGACAATACGTCTGCCAGCTGTATCCCCGTGTACAATAAACAATAATAGATGTCGAATCACAGACCGGGCACCAGACAGTTCGACATGCTGATTGCACAGCCAGCGTGTTGAATTGCAGTATACATGGTTTAACGCCGTTTTCAACAGTATTTGAGTAAGAATCGTTACTCTTAACGTTGAATAAACATAATCCGCCAATGTGAAACTCATTCTTTTGTCGGATTACTTCGGTCATAACGTTTTAATGCCGTTGTCAACAGTATGTCAGTCAAATCGTTACGTTTAAGGTAGAATACCCATAATATGCCATTTTAAACTCATTTTTTTATCGGGTTACTTCTGTCGTTTCCGGTATACATCGGTCGAGGCCGGAACTATTCTGTTGAAGGCGAATAGTTTTAATTACCCGACCGATGTATACCGAGAACGACCGAAGTAATCTGACGAAAGAATGAGTTTCAAAATGGCGATTTATGTGTATTCTATCTTAAGGAGAGCTACTTTATAAGCTTACAACTTCCGTTCAAATCCATTTCTCTAAATTGTTTGTCATTTGTATAATAGTGTTTCTATCTTAAATAAAATATGTGTTATATATTACAATCTTCTCAGGGCTTGATTACACATTCGGGTAAATCCATCGACCTTCCGTTAGCTAGTCGGGTTATCTCTCATTAAAATCAAAATCTACCACAACCGGTGTTTGAACTCACGATGAAATGGGACATGTGATTTAGGCCATATCCTATAAAACAGATTAACCGATCAGCAGACGAGATTCACATAATCAACTTTTCCAAAAGAGGTTAATCGAAAAACCAAATTTATTGTCGAACGGTTGGGTATAAACGTTGGCGCCACGTGGTGCAAAAATGAGACGATCAAAGGTGTCAAACGTGGGAATTATAGAATTCCGCTTTGAGTAAATCTTGGGAAATATCTCTCTCATGTGTGATGTTTACTTCATTTGCTGTCTAGAGCCCAAAAATTGTTGTACATGAAAATGTGACCTATTTATGGTAAGTGGCTCGAGTCTACCCTCTCCTTGAAAAACCTACGTTTGATGAAGTTCATAATATTGTATGTTAGTTTTTCTTGATATTTCCCCATTTAAGTAGGTAAAACAATGCTTTCAGTGACTTGGGTGATCCAAGCTGTAACTGTGTATAGAACGAAATATCTACATCTGGATCAATTTGGACTCAGCTCTGTGTGGTGGTTCACTTTAATTTTATCTTTCAATTTTTCAAGTACTCTGACTTGGTTCATTTGCCGTTCAAGTTCTTTTATATTTGAAAGTATTTAAACTTTTAACAGCAAAGATACCTACTCGATCACTTTAAGTTAAACCCTTTCCATAACACAAAATTGTCGACTGTCCCAAATTGAAAGAGTTTACAGACGACATTTCAAAATGTGATGAATTGGAAAATACTCTTAAGATAGAGCAGAAAATATTGTGAGAAAAGAAGAAATTGCTCATCACGAGCAATTCTCCTTTTTCCACAATGTTTTCCAGAGTCGTCTGCAACAAAGTGGTCAAATGTCGTTATTGTTTGGGAAAGGGTAAAGTAAAAGTTCGCATGAGCTTATACTTTTGGGCGCAATAAACTACAGTGCCTATAGCGATTTCCGCAGGTCTCTTTTAAGCATCGCACAATAAAGATATTTGGAGGAGCAGCAATAAAGTTAAAATCGTGAATTCAAAAGTCGAAATACCAATTGTTCGCGCCATGGCAAAATGGAGAGTCCAAAACAGTGTTGGTTATCCAACAAAACTAACTTTAAAACTTTTCTTTCTACAAAAGAAAGTCAATCTAAAAATGGTCGTCATGCGTCAAAAATAAGATTACACATTTTTAATTATATCGCAGATTTTCGGACTTTGAAACGCCAACTATGATTTTAAAGGTGTCCAACTGATTTTCGGACACCTCTACGAATGTTAAAAGCGATTTATCGTCCTAAATGTTGCGCTACCATTACACAGAGACTACTACCTTGGGCGAATAATAAAAGAAACTTAGGGAGACATATAGAGTGTGTAAACAAGAAATGTAATAAATATGAGCCTATGCGCTTATTGTTGAAATATAATTATGTTATGCTATGTAATGTTTCATAATGATTATTTGTTCCTGGGGAAGAGCATTGGATTTTGAACAAGAAAGTCGTGGGTTCGAATTCCGTTACTTGCGATCATTCTATCTAAACAAACTCGTAGAAAAACTTGATATTTGACACAGGAACTATTCGACACATTGTTCTGTGTTTCGATTGGTCAATATTCGAAAGTCTACCTTTTGGTCAAGAGAATAACAGGATTATTATCTTTACAAGAAACACATCACCATTCTACTAGGTCATCTCCGAAAAGAAAATGTATACACCAGAAGTCAAAACCCAATACACCCGAATGGGACTACTTTTTTTAAGTACGGCCCAAACATACTCTGTAACACTTGCGATACCTTAAATATTCCGTCAAATATTAACTTTCACCAAAGGCTTTGATATTTGATGGCACATTTCACAAAAACACGTTTATATCCCACAGTCTTGTTTAATGGCAAATTGGTAAGATGTTCAGACTTTTCTAACACGGCTTTTGAAAATTACTTTGCCTTGTGAGATACCTCCGGGTCTTTTTATGTCTTCCAAGTATAGGCCGACATTGAAATGTACTTAAAATATGACCTAAAGCCTGTCTATTCAAAACCTACAGGTGTGAGACAATTGTCTAAGAACTGGCGAAAAGTAAAAATAAATTGCCGTTCTCTCTATTTGATTTGCTCAGCCTTGACATCTTCGTGAAACTTAGGAGAAATTTAGTAACGCAAGAAAGATAAAGTAAAATGTCATTGGAGCAATACAGTCTTTGTTTTGTATAATATACAACCAAAAGCAGATATTGAAAGCAGTAAAGATTAAGGAAGCGTCAATACAGTATATTTATGTAAGTATGTATAGTCTGTAGAGATGTTGTCTATCTCAAAACCGTTGCATCACTTTTGGATCTTAAAACAAATCAATTCACTGTAAACTGGATCTAAATATTTAGATACGATCTAACTTCACATTCAATGGTTATTTGTCGGTGAGTATCATACAACTGTCAATGTGTGCAGGTAATGCACAGATATTAAAAAAAAGATGATTTTGAACTTCCAATTTTCCTCACGTCCGTATACAAGCATCTTTCAAACAGGGGCCATTTTGTTCTCGTTGGTGCGGATGACCTCGGGATTCATCGACAGGACCGAAATGTCAGTCGACGTATTTTTCATTTCCGATTAAATCATAAAACTGTCACCTCACACCGTTGTTTACCTCGTAAAACTCAGGACGCCATTAGACACGAAATGGTCGAACAATTCCGGGGACGAAATGACATAAATGGCGCCCAATTTCAACTTTTCCAAGAAACAATTCTGTTTGGAGTTTACGCCGTTTTTATCCCGTTTTTGTTTACCGAAGTGACTTTACAATAAATGATGTTGTGGCTTTTGGAAAAGGACCAGAGTGACAAAAGGATAAACTGCTTAATATGAGGAATTTAAACCTTTGTCAAAGTTGTTTCTAGAAAGGTCTTCAGGCGATACGTTAAAGGCAATGTATCATCGAGTATGGGATTTCGCTAAGATATGCACAGGGCTTCATTAAAGAAGCTTTTTCTTTCTTGTACGATGAACAATTTTGCTTTTGCAATGGCACCCATTTGAAATTTTTGCAGTTTGCAAATAAACCTTAACGGACATAGCCCAAATGTCAATTGTTTTGGTCTTGAGACGTACTGGGGTTTAGTCATTGGAATTCACATTGCTTCATAATTCTAAGTATTAAGATCCTGTATTCAATGAATGAATATGTATTCTGATTTAAAAGCGTTGAAACGATTTTGAAATTCATCGCATGTTTTCTACGCATACTTATATGAATTTACAATTTCTAAACAAATATGGCATCCAATCGCTAATTTTCAATTAATGTCTTCATTACAATACAAACGATGTATTGTTTCAACGACATTTTATTTCTACTTGCAAATCGTCTCATGTGTGAACAAGCACCTTTTAGTAGACGACGTCCACATTAGAAAGTTTTGCTTTGAAAACAGTTGGCCGATCAAGCTGCAAATAATGGGAAACGCCTTTCCTATGTAACAGCTTGCACTCGAAACGCATCCCTTATGTCTTCAAAGAAAACGCTTTCATTTGTCTCGCCAATTCCATTAGTTTAAGTCGAATAAAGCCATTGACCTGAAGTTCAAACCAGAGATAAAGACACTGTACGAAAACATTAATTAATTAATAAATGTATTAATTTATTTAGTAAATAATGCTAACAAAAGGAAAATATGAATCCATAAAGATATATGTTTTAGACGTACTCTGAAATTGCATTCGTGAGTTTCCATCCAATATACAATGTACAGGGTTGCCTATAGATTATCATAATTCGAGAGACGTTTCTGAATTACTGAATTAAAAAGACATATTAGATGCAAGAATACATGAAAGGTAAAATGTGCACCCTTATATCAGAACAAATTAAAGCGGGTTTCAGTACATACAAATGACATTAATGGGGTTGGCTTAGCAAATGTCTTGATGTGAAATCTTAGTAGGACCAAAATAAGTAAACCATTTGATCCTTACTTGATATAAAATATGTTGATCACTTTGCTTTCAAACAGTTGTGTTCAGAATATGGTTTCTGGCGTTCAAAGGTTCTTTGATAAAGAGTAAACATAGCTTTATATGCTTTATTAGGCTAACGTAATATTTCCTTTAGCAAAAACCAAAGAGCTGTGTGCTCTGATCTGTTTCAATTACTTCCCTTTAATCATTATACACATCCGAACTTCGGTGCTTACTCCCTTCTGCATACTGCTCAAATTGCTACAAACACTGTTAAAGACATTAGAAACCACTGTGACAAAATGAGAAATTGCTCATAATGAGCAATTTCTTTTTTTGCCAATATGGTTTCTGAATTTATTAAATCTTGCAAACAACCAAGGGCCAGATAAAAGCAACTTTTTAATTCCATTTTGGAAGAAGATACATCTCCTCTTCCTTTTGTCAAACATTAACTTATTTCTGATAGAAAAAAAATAAATTTCTATATAATAAGTTGAGAATTGGTACAACCAAGGGCTTGATAGAATCAACGTCTGTATTTCATTTTGGAAGAGGACACAAATTCCCTATCTTTTGTCAAACAGTAACTTATTTCTGCTTGCGAAGTAATGTATTTCTATCAAATCAGCTAATAATTATTGAAACTTCTGCATTCCATCTATGGAAGAAGACAAAATATCATTTACCGTAACAACCATTATGTAACATGCTAGAGGAATATCTTTCTATCTAATCAATTGCCATTTGATCCTTAAAAGACACAAGGTCTTCCAAATTATATATAAAATAAGAAATTTGCATTTGCTACGAATATCTATAAAAGGAAACTACAACAAACCATTCCAAATAATTGTCGCTTTCGTGCGCCTGTAATTTGATCTTGTTACATAATGCATTATGGTCTAATCAAATGATCTCGTTCTACATAAAATGTACTCACTTTGCTAGACATCACGACGACTTTCGGTCTTTCTCGGGAACTTCTGAGGACATTATCACTTTAGCAAACATTGGTTTCCATTTTCGATTATGAAGTTTTTTGTGTCTCACAACTAGTGAATTATTTTGTTAGGTTAAACTTATTTATTATTTAACAACGATTGTGTAGGAAGTTCAAACAACTTAGATTAATCACTTTCGATTCTGCCATCGTAGTATTATTATGATAACGTAGTAATTAACGTAATAATTAACATAGTAATTAACGTAGTAATTAACGTAGTAAATTATGCTCAAGTTGGAAATCAGTCAGTGGAAGCTTGGAAAGAATATCGTGCAGTACTGTTAGGAGATATACGATGCAAATATAGGTTCACTGTCAGCCGCGAGACTATTGAAAAAGTGTTGATAGCGGGGTTAAACCACAGTTTAGCCAGGCTCCCAATCAAGACTGAAAGAGTTTTGAGTCTGATGGTACAACATGAGCCTACTGAATTATTCAGTTAAAGGTGTTTGTTCACAGATATGTTGAACATTTGAAAAATGAAGCTCGATTTCTTTAAAACCGCACAATAACTGTACTCATGTATAACGTGCGCCGGAGAATTTCCATTTGAAGCAACATTAGTTCGTATTTGATTCTTAAAAACCTTTACACAGTGCATTAATATTTATGTAAATTCAAAAGCGTTGCATCGCTTAAAGAAACCTGTTGGATACATATTCTGCATACCTAGACAGATTGATGCTTCCTGAATTAATTATATCTTTAATAACTACTTTTAAGTGTACATCAATCGCTAAGAAAAGAACTGTAATGTTTCAATGTCATTTTTATTTGACTTTTTATATTTTCTCTTCTGTGAACAAGCATCTTTAAACTAAATTGCTAATTTTCACTAATATTAGTGATCTTTAGATCATTCTTGAAAGGATGCTTTTCATGTGCTAACCCTGCAAAGCCCGATCATTTGCCTATCTGTCTCATTTTCAATTAATTTGTTGGAATCTTGTACCAGCCAATGATATCTCGGCGTAATGTTTTTCATACCACTCGCTGTTATGTTCTCATTTTTTGTCCATGTTTTTTTTTCCGTACAACTCGCGTATCTTGTAAAGAGGGAAATAATTGTCGGTGCTTGTTACGAAAGATCCGGGCAAAAAACTTAATTAGATATCCCCGTGGTTATAATGACATTATGTCAAAACGAACAAGAAACCGACGTCGACTTTCTGGCGGTTAATTAACCATTCGTTTTGTACGTAAATTGAAAAATCTTTAACTCGACATTCCGCTTGCCGAATTGTTCTATAAGTCGAAGTAAATTCGACGTGTTTCAGTCTTAACGTTTTAGCGGATTTAATGTAGGATAGTTTAGTAAATAGTGCTGAAAAATTATGGAAGGTTGTCTGTTGCGTTTTGTTTAATAGCCATTCTGCTTTGATAAACGTGTTTTGTGCTAATCGGTTGAGAGAGACCCGTATGTCCAATTTCATTCTAGGCATTGATTGACTAGGGTATATTCGACACAATGAACGGAATATGAGCCCTTCCTAAGAAATATATATCGTTCTTTTAAACACACGGCTTTTTAGCATTCACAAAGGCAACGGTACCTCTGAGATATAAAGGTACCTACAATTCTGTAAACCTAGACTTTAAAGTTATGTTTTCTTGAGACAGGCCCTTGTGCTCCAATCACCAAGGCCACCAAGTCTCCCATTGATTATACAGAGGGGGCAATCACGTGACCAATTTTAACGATCTTATGTCCGAACAAGATGGCCGCGCAAAGGTACTTCTTGCTCTTTTCACCTACTTTTACTAATGATGAATAAAGCCACATTGTGTACCCGCATGAGCTCCGGCTCTGGTGGTATATGATAACCCATGGTTTATAACATAACATAACATGACATCACATAACATAATTTTATTAGAACTTAGGCACATAGGCCCATAGTTCAAACACGTTTACAATTACATGCATTACGCATAACACTCGATAGAGAATTCGCAATCGACGGGCGATGTTTTTTGACATGCTCACCAGTCTCATACTGGGTACAAAGTGTGGTTATCATATGCAAAAGTATGTGAGAAAAGCAATCTTGCTTCGACATAAGCTCGTAAAGATTTGTCACGTGATTCACCCGCCAGGTACATATACTGTAAAGAACCGGAACAAAGAGCAAAGCTATGCCGAAGGTTCTTTTAGAACCGTGTTCCGTAAACTCGTTGAAGTGATAAGAAAGGAGAAATGTCGGGTTAAACTTAATTTATATTTTTGCACATTAGATCGTTGTCTTGGGACAACCAGTTCGGAGGTTTAAAAGCTTAAATTCAATTTCGAAGCGTCAAACATCTTCGACTTTTATTCCTCATCTTTAACACATTTCGAAGTTCTCAATTGAAAGGTGCAACCAATTTCGCACTGTTTTTTTTCGGTAGTTTCTAAAGGGACTATTTCACAGAAGTTTGAATTCAATTCGGAAGCGTCGGACATCTCCGAGTTGTACTCACAGATTTAAACGTTCTGAATTACAATGTAGAACCAATTTCACATCATCGTTCTATCGTAATTTTTAAAGGGACTATCTCACAGACTGTGCTCTGTAGGTAATACCGTTTAAAGTGCTTGTTCCCCGTACTCGCAATAAAATCAAAATGTACTATTTATGCATGAAAACAGTGTGTATTCTGTCAACTCAATTTGTATAAAATCAATTTAGCTTTTAATCCGTTCCTGACACACTTAGCGTGTGGAAAATCCCCTGATATAAATAGACTGGATCTCCCTGAAATTTCTCACAATTTTCATGGATCACGTGATCTAAAAATCTATTTTGAGATCAAATCAAAAACGTGAAATCGATGCATCACTTTTTTAAGACAAACCCGTATGAATTATTCGTTATAGGGGCTTCTGGCCCAAAAAAACGTTTGTACTATCAGGGAAAATAGTCTCAATTCTAGGACGATGTATAAAGAATACGTCCTTATAAAACCTGATGCATTTGATCACAAATCAAAAGTAGACAAACATATTAATATGCTAACATACCCTCGCGTCTAGACTAAGATACTTCGCAGCTGTCCGTTAATGGAATAAAAATCCAATTCTGAATATTCATCGTTATTCCCCTTTGCCTTGTGTTTGCTTCCTTCCTTATTCGTTTATATATGTGTGTTTTACACGGCCATAACATTAGCAAGTTAGTTTACGTTGCATGGGTCATGATAATGGATGAAGAGCCCTTAAACTTGCCTTGCCAACTAGAACGGGTCAAATCGGGTAGATTTATTATCATTTCATCGTTATTTCCCTTTGCCTTGTGTTTTGCTTCCTTCCTTATTCGTTTATATATGTGTGTTTTACACAGCCATAACATTAGCAAGTTAGTTTACGTTGCATGGGTCATGATACTGGATGAAGAGCCCTAAAACTTGCCTTGCCAACTAGAACGGGTCAAATCGGGTAGATTTATTATCATTTCATCGTTATTTCCCTTTGCCTTGTGTTTTGCTTCCTTCCTTATTCGTTTATATATGTGTGTTTTACACAGCCATAACATTAGCAAGTTAGTTTACGTTGCATGGGTCATGATATGGATGAAGAGCCCAAAACTTGACTTGCCAACTAGAACGGGTCAAATCGGGTAGATTTATTATCATTTTATAAGTCAACTGGGAGATAACCTCTCGTGAACATCCAAATGCCGTCACCGGAACTTGAACCCACGCGGATAGGGGCATTGTGATTTCAAGTTCTGTACTATTACCACTATGGTGCACATTAATTTGATCGCTTTGCTTACTTCCATTGTCACTAATGTATACATCAAAATTAGTTAGTAAACCAGTGTATACAACACTAATATGAAACATAGAAGCAATCAAAGAAATGAAAAAAAGCACATTCTGTGTTCAATGGAAATTTGGCCTACTTAGTAAAAATCTGTACTATTGTTATCCCTTAGCAATCCAACGAAGAGATTATTTTGTAATTCAAGCAAATTATGATATAAACCTGTTAGCAACAACATGTATATGTTACGCTTACAAACATTTGAACTTGAACTTTTTGTTGATTGATATATGGTTAAAGCCGTCTGTCATCATTTGACCTCTCTTATGCACATCGTTTCCTGTATCGTGCTTAGCGCCGTTTCAATAATTTTGCAGTAATAGCAATGTTTTCCTTTGATTCACTAGTGCTACGATATGGTTCTAAATTACCTTGCAAATGGTTACAAGATCAAAACCGACTTTGCAGATTTGACTCGAACCCGGGACCCAAAGTTTAAAAGTTCACCATCTTAGCCATTGGGTTATGCAGGAAACCTTTTGTTATTAGGCAGCCTACAGGTCTACTATGTGTGTATTCCTAAATCAAAGTAAATACCCTTTTCAAGCTACCGAACGATTTTCCATGCATGGACAGCCAGTAGAATCTTTACCCCATTACCCTAAAGTGTCATAAAGTGGAGTGGTTGCAATCTGAACTTTAGGAAATGTGTTGTATGCCGTAAAATATAACGCAGACAGTGTATCCCTACGATTGTGCACGAGGTATTTTTTTTCTCAGGTCACGGAAATACCCGAGTAGTTACGATTGGAGAAACTGCTGACATTGCGTTTTGAATTGCCCTCCCGTAACTAACAATTGTCTTGGTTTTGTTCTCACTTTGTCCAATAGGTTTATAATCTGTTTTTCAACCTGTTTCATAAGTCAAGAAAGCTTGTAAAACAAAAACAAAAAAGAGTAAGAAATTATCTTAACAATGTTTTTCGGGGTTGCACAAATGTTATTTCTACAAAAGATATGTTTAGATTGTCTTGGAAAGAAAAACCTTTGCACCTAGTCCGAATTTTTTAAGGGTGCGGGGGGAATCTATGCTATCTGTTTGGAAGTATAAAGCATAAAGCAATTATATAATTCCCTTTGCGTACAACTATGTGCCATTCCTCTGTACGTAGGTTTTTTCTGGTGTATAGATTAAAAAAAAATAATGTTTAAGCATCCTTTCATCCGGGGATTTCAAAAAAGCATTTGCGACAAAAACTGTGACAAGAGAACCTTAGTTTCGGAAAAAGAAGTGTATAAAAATTATTTTCTCGTGATCAGCACTTTATTTCCTTTTGTCATAATAGTTATGGCATGTCCCAAAAATGTTTCCGTTTACATACTTTAAAGATTTCAGAATTAATGTCCTCACAGAAATAACTAATACAGTGGGATTATTGTATTCTTTGAACTTGTTTTGTTTGTTTATATACCATTTCATTAAGTTTAGCAATGTGTTGATGCAATATTTATAAGTATCCATTTCAATCCATTACAGGCTGATGTAAATCTTATGTAAAATGGTAAACATAAAATACGTTTCCTGAAAAGGGGGATACTAAAACATGTTTTTTGTAATGAATATTCATGAAAACGCCATTACTTTATGCCTCCTACGAAAAATAACCTCTGTGGATCTGGCCTGCTTTTCACAAAACAACTCAAATCCTTCCTCAACCTTAATTATTGACCATACTCAAGTGTTCCCTTAATTGTCTTTTCACAAACGTTTTCCCTAACCCATTACCAAACAATAACACCACTTAACCACTCTGTTGCAGACGACTCAAGAAAACATTGTGGGAAAAGGGGAATTTTTTTTCCTTTTCGCACAATATTTTCTGCTCTTTCAGAAGATTATTTTCCAATTTCATCACAGTTTGAAAAGTCGTCTGCAAACTCTTTCAATTTGAGACAGTCGAAACATCTGCATTTGGTAAAAAGGTTAAGCGTAATTTGAGATGTTTGAAATCTGGTCAACGGTATTTATCTAATAAGGCTACTATACAGGCGTGGAATCACTTGGTTTATCCAAATATATAACGCTTCTGGCATAGAAAATCTCATTGTACGTTATATCATAGTTTCTTGGAATTAATCGTTATAATGCTATAGCCAAAAAATGTTTTATCAAAGAACATTCCCCCGATTGATTATTGCCGATGCAATTTTAAACCTAATAAAATAAACAATGACCTACGAAATGCCAAATGACAATGACAATATTTTATTTAAGACACTAACAATACAATTTATTGTCACAATATAAATACGAATGAACAACTCTATGAAGAACATGTAATTTCACAAAACAATTATTTACCATCGTATTCTCTTTTAAACTATCAAAAGAAAAATGTGTACCATTGTATAATTGTTTTTGACTAGCTACGGGAAGATTACCCCCACATAGCTAAAATGCTTGAATAAATGTCACTCTGTACCTTATAGAATATTGCCTCAAACTTTCTGTTGAGCAAGCAGGATGTTCCAATAGAAATGTCATAGTAATAGATTAGTAGATAAGTGTTTGTGAAACGAGACAATTTTCGGATTACATTTGGATCCGCAAAATCGCTAAAAGACTCCTCTGGGGCGAAATATAATTTTCGAACTGCCTCATAAGTTTAACAAACTCACATTTATCCCCTGTTTCCTGTTGAACTAATGCGTTTACTAACCAATGGTATATAACAAATTGGTCTACATGCTCGCTCTGTCGAGAAATATAGAGGATTGGCAGAGAGAAAAAATAGGACAGGTTACTTTGTAACGAATAAGTTCATAGGTTTTGTTGGGTTTCGACATGAATGCACTTGATGCCTCGTTAAAAATGAATCTAGCGACAGGTATTTTACTTATGGTATCTTCAGAGCTTAATGGTAAGGGGTTCGAACAAGGGTAGCAAAGGTGATCAACAACACTTGACTTGAGAAGCTTATCTATTTATCTGCTTTTATCATCAGTTAAAAAATCAACTAGATATGCATAAACGTCGTGTAAATTGGCCCTTATTAATCCTAGAGACTATTTTCGTTCGTTCGAGCGTTCGTTCGTTCGTTCGTTCGTTCGTTCGTTCGTTCGTTCGTTCGTTCGTTCGTTCGTTCGTTCGTTCGTTCGTTCGTTCGTTCGTTCGTTCGTTCGTTCGTTCGTTCGTTCGTTCGTTCGTTCGTTCGTTCGTTCGTTCGTTCGTTCGTTCGTTCGTTCGTTCGTTCGTTCGTTCGTTCGTTCGTTCGTTCGTTCGTTCGTCCGTCCGTCCGTCCGTCCGTCCGTCCGTCCGTTCGTTCGTTCGTTCGTCCGTCCGTCCGTCCGTCCGTCCGTCCGTCCGTCCGTCCGTCCGTCCGTCCGTCCGTCCGTCCGTTCGTCCGTTCGTTTCTTTGTTTTTGTGTCTGTAAATATTCCAGAAACGTACTCATGACCTCGATCGTAAAATCATTTATATGTATATCTTAATATTCAAGCATTTATTTATTTGATCGTCTATTTGCTTGATCTTCTGTGAGAATTTATTCTGCCTATTTATTCGCACAGACATTCACTCATCAACTCCATGTTTTTATCCATAGAATCACGTTTATAAGATGTCCAACACGCTTTGTAGCAAGTATTTGATGCCCTTATCCATTTCAAAGACTTTGCGGGACTTAATGATCGATCATTGTCTACAAAATAAACTGTCAAAACAGTTTACTACTTCTCGAGATAAAAATACTTTACGTTACCAAACAATTATGAACATGGAGTAGAAATGTATCAACAATAACTGTTTTATGCTATTTCTTCATGTCTAAAGTGTCTTTCGATCCATAGGAGACATTTTAACTTAAAATGATTAAAAACTCAATCTATGACATAGTCACTTTAGGAGGAATCCCCTAACCTTTTCTCAAACGCCAAATTCTCCACTGTCCCAAATTGGGAGAGTTTTATTCTAAATACAGCATTCTAAATACTATGAAATTCGAAAATAATCTTCTGATAGGATAGAAAACATTGTGAGTAAAGGTAAAAATGCTTGTTACAAGCAATTTCTCCTTGTCCCGCAATATTTATCAGAGTCGTCTGCAAGAAAGTGGATAAATATCGTTATTGTTTGGTCATGGGTTAACTCGAGTTTGACTGTATTTAACGCGCAAGACGAGTTCAGACGTAGCATTGAATTATTATCGGTGATGTAAAACACGACAGCGATCCAATTAGATTTTTATACCAGACGCAATAGAACACAGGTCCCACACGGTTTCCACACGGAGCGATATGAAAATGATATTAACTTTTCGAAACAATTAATTAAGCGTTTACAAGGAAGAGCGTTTTACACGGGAATTCGATCGATTCCATCTGTTCTCTTCGTTTAACCCTTAAAGTGCTAGAACCGACTTCATGCTTATGCAAACAGGTTAGATCCAGGCCAGCTGCCAAGTAAATTGGCGGCTGACCTGTGATCTAACCGGTTTGCTACTCTGAGTATATTTCCGCATCAGAATTGTGCTTTTTTCGTCTTCTATAGCTCATAAGAAATATCACCCTCCGCAGCATACATAACAAATCATCCAAAGTTATCGTATGTATATAAACTTTCAGTTTAAGAGACTCAGAGTATGGGGATTTAAAAGAGTTACACATTTTACAATCGAATAGAATGCTCATTGTTGTCCATTTTCTCAAGATCAATTTTAAAAAAAATACAGCGCCGCATCATCCACAAAACTTTATTATTATTTATTTATGTTTCAGTTGAAGACACAATGAACCTATAGAAACAATGGCGGAGTATTTCAACGAGGAATACAAGCGGAAGGAACTAGAGTGCCTTAGCAATCTGGGTCTAAACCTGACAGGTCAGTACTTTATTAGATTTAAAGAAGAATACCCATAACCCACCATTTTGATACATTTTCTTTCGTCGGATTACTTCAGCCGTTCTCGGTAAACAACGGTCTGAGCCGTAACTTTTTGTATCAAAATACAGTTTTTGCGAATATTTCACACGGTTAATGTTTTGAAATAACGCTTTGTAATAGGTTCAAAATGCATCGGGTAAGTAAAAGTATATAAACGTTTTCTTTTTTAATTGGCAACGCAGGAGTTTGCCTCGAAATGAAAAAAAAACGTAAGTGCTGGTACAATATTTCGTATAAATAGTCGTTGGCGGAGGTTTTAGAGGTATTCCGAAATGATTTTCAACACATTTTCTGCGCAAGGACGCGTCCACAATGTTGAGAAACTGAGCGGGCTGCACATGTTTATAACGATTTGTGACAAGTCTAAAGTGTATGAAAAAAGGATAAAACAAACTCCTTCAATAGCTGCGGATGGATGAAAGAATGCAAGATAAGTGCAAATGAATTGAAACAAAAGAAGGAATTAATCATCAAGAGCCCCTCGTTTTTCTCTTATTACAATTAATTTGATTTTATAACTGCGCATAATCAATCGCTATCGTTTTAACCCTTTCCCAAACAATAACGAAATTTGACCACTCAGTTACAGACGACTTTAGAACAAATTGTGGGAAAACGAGAGATTGCTCGCCACGAGCAATTTCTCCTTTTCCCACAACGATTTCTGCCCTATCAGAAGATTTTGTTACAATTTCATTACATTTTGAAATATCGTCTGCAAACTCTTTAAATATGGGACAGTGGAAAATTTGATGTTTGGTAAAGGGTTAAACACCTCGCATGAAATCGGAATGAATATGAGTCATTTCTAG
This sequence comes from Cerastoderma edule, assembly GCA_947846245.1. Lineage (NCBI taxonomy): Eukaryota > Metazoa > Mollusca > Bivalvia > Cardiida > Cardiidae > Cerastoderma > Cerastoderma edule. The sequence goes on from OX401414.1 coordinate 1,195,518, forward strand.
TTTTTCCACGACGTTTTTTCACAACGTTTTTCCACAACGTTATTCTACAACGTTTTTCCACAACGTTTTTCCACAACGTTTTTCCACAACCTTTTTCTACAACGTTTTTCCACAACGTTATTCCACAACGTTTTTCCACAACGTTTTTCTACAACGTTTTTCCACGTTTTTCCACAACGTTTTTCCACAAAGTTTTTCCACAACGTTTTTCCACAACGTTTTTCCACAACGTTTTTCCACAACGTTTTTCCAAAACGTTTTTCTACAACGTTTTTCCACGTTTTTCCACGTTTTTCCACAACGTTTTTCCACAACGTTTTTCTACAACGTTTTTCTACAACGTTTTTCCACGTTTTTCCACAACGTTTTTCCACGTTTTTCCACAACGTTTTTCCACAACGTTTTTCCACGTTTTTCCACAACGTTTTTCCACGTTTTTCCACAACGTTTTTCCACAAAGTTTTTCCACAACGTTTTTCCACAACGTTTTTCCACAACGTTTTTCCACAACGTTTTTCCAAAACGTTTTTCTACAACGTTTTTCCACGTTTTTCCACGTTTTTCCACAACGTTTTTCCACAACGTTTTTCTACAACGTTTTTCTACAACGTTTTTCCACGTTTTTCCACAACGTTTTTCCACGTTTTTCCACAACGTTTTTCCACGTTTTTCCACAACGTTTTTCCACGTTTTTCCACAACGTTTTTCCACGTTTTTCCACAACGTTTTTCCACGTTTTTCCACAACGTTTTTCCACGTTTTTCCACAACGTTCTTCCTAAATTATCCATTTGATATATGCTAGACGTTTAAAATCATTCAAGAGTCCATTAAACAAGTTATTCATAGCAATTTAGAATAAATTTATGTTATAGTCTAGCCTGCCCAATCGTAAAAAAATGGAAAAAATCGACAAAAATCGAGAAAAAGACAACCCTTGAACAAAGACCTAATTATTAGGTCTTTGCCTTGAATGACGTTCAATTAAAGATCGTAAGAGTTATCTCTCTTTCCCATAGCTGTCTTTCGTAGATGTGCATTGCACACACGCTTATACAAGAATTTACAAAACCAACCGCATTCTTCAACAAATAACAGTATCAAATGGGCAAATTACCCACTAAATTATGTAGCCTTTAAGAAAGACAACTCGTGCCGAGACAATCGCCAACAATTTGTAAGAGTTATCTCTCTTTGACCATATTTGTCAATTTCTACGGCTATTCTCGTTGCGTTAAGATCCTTTCACAAGCAATCAGCGAACCTGTTTGAGACGATATTTCCAACCCGTTGCCCACACTTTCTCAAAGAATATTGCTGAAGAAGAAGAAAATGTTATTCCATCAACAACGAGTATTTTACAAAAGGATGATCGACATCAAGTAGGCCGACGTTTTGACTCAAGTTGTTGTGGGGAAATTTTCCTTTTCACCTTGGAAACGATAGAAACGATTCTCATCTGTTTAAGACGTGAACAGAACGTGACGGTTTCCAATAAGAAAAACAAGTGATACTTTTTCGGTAAATATATATTAATAAATAAATTATGAATATTAGAAATGCAAACGAATGGTCAAAATTATAACACAGGATTGAACTTATTATCCATTGTAGCTTGGTCTTTGTTATTAAAGCCCAAGCAGATTTGCGTTACTTTAGTGCTTAAAGAAAATTTGTTCAGAATGAGCTTATTCTCTTTTTTCTGCAACAGTCGTTTCGAAATTGTCAGGTAAAGTAAATAAACCACCAGTTACGTCAGTCTGTTCGGCAAACTGGTAAATTTGCTTTATACCTCCTTGGCTCGTAAAGAGTAAATGTGAATTTTGCCAATCGATTCTGACATTTACCTAGAAGATAACGGAATGGAAAGTTAACCCTCATAGAAAAATTCTATTTCATGACGCTAAAAGTTTGTTCCATTCCGTTAACCTATGGTAAGCTAAGTCCCTTAATATAACAACATTTCTTCATTTACACTATTGCAGAGGACCTTCCTCTCCCACTCAAAAAAGGTTTCTTTGTCAAAGGCTAGCTATAACAAAGTTCTTTGCGAAACGTTCGCCTCTAAGCGAGTCTTGAAACCTCTTAAAGTGCTCTCAAACTTAAATACATTGAACATTGAAAACGCATTAAAAAGATTGCCTCAAACAGCAAACAAACCCACTCTACGGCATCAAACTGTAAACAAATTGTGCAGAAATAACATCATATAATTGAATTGCTTTTAATCCTTTACTAGTTTGAGTTAAATTCTTCGCAGCTGATGACTTAGCAAACGAGTTTTGATGGCTACATAAATGATGTATGATACGTATTGGTGTATTTTTTTTTTTTTTTAAAGACATAATTTCAAAGACAGTTCAGCATAATTTTAGCCATAGAAGATTATATTCTTCCGTCACACTATTCTTAAATTTAGCCTGTTTTTTGGGTGCTTCAAAACGCTTGTTTAAGAAAGCGTTAAACTACCAATACTTTTAGAAAGACGGATGAATAACAAGATATTGATCAATTAAACAGATTAAACGTTTGTGTCATAAAAGTTCAATTTACAAACACTCACTGTAAAAACCACTGTGGTAAAATGATTGACTGTTTAATTCAAGAAGATGAACTTTAAAGGCTCTTAGCTTCAGTTCAAATCTGTTTCACCAAATTGTTTGTAATGTACAAGATGTTGTTTCATTCTTGAATATGATATTCTTAAACTAACTGCTTTTTTTTTTAATGATTTCGTCATTTGTCCCAATGGTTTCCAGTCATTGGCATCAAGGAAACATCCTCTTTCGCTTTTGCGTGTGGTCCGCTCTTGCTTTTAATTTGCACCTGCCACACAATTAAACGTGGAGGAATAGAATCAATTTATCTGTTTAAATTATGTTCACTGTTGATTCACTCCGCTATGGAATAAATGAAAAAGCAACGGCCTTTTATACGCCCTATGTTGTTGGCCACAGTCACCTAATGTCGGAGACTATTATCTGTTATCATGACATATTTCTTCAAATTGAAATTCGTGTATCTTTAAATACACGTTTTTCTTTTTGTTAGATAAGCGAAATGTGTCTCATTGAGACATTGCGAAATGTGTCTCATTGAGAACATTTACCATTTTAATGCAACATACAGCCTACCAATATCCCTTTGATATTCATTATATTTCCACAGAAAACTGCTGTAGAGTATGTTTCAAAATGATGCATAACGGTAAATCACGCAATGTTTCGAGAAATTAAAAAAACACTGAGCTTCAGGTGTTTTTGTCCCCTTTTCGGCGACGCATTACACTCGAAGACGATAGGCGTAATTACTTATATGATATTTCCCAAGACGAAGTTGGCGATATAGGATGTGTCACAGTGTATTAAGAAATGTGTGTGCAATGATTCGCAATTTTGAGGCATTCCTGGAATGGATTTGATATGAACTTCGGCTTGTGAAACATATACAAACGGAGATGACTCTTCCAGTCATACAAATGGATTAGATTAAATTTTGGTTTTACGTTGATTTTTTAACAAGATTCATACATGTACATAATATGTATTTAGATAAACAATACCACCCAACAATTAGTTGATAGATTCACCTTAAAGCCGGTTTATTCCATAAGCATATGTAAGCACGGCAATTTGCCAATCCAAGTAAAATTAATTATACTTCTCCCGAAAAACCTACTCTATATCCATGCATTGAAATAATTTTGATTTCCCAGGAAATTTTAACTCTCTATCTTTTATCATAAACATTTGGAATTGGTTTCCAAATAGTTCTTTTTTCTTTATTCAAATGCTCTACGCATTCACATTTTCCCAAAAAAGAAAAATGTGAATGAGTAAAAATACTATAAACACTTGTACATATAATTAATAGATTATAGTTTTTTTCTTCAATTACGTTTGAAATCCTCAGAGAAACTATCATAAGTATGTCATGCAAATTGAATTTTCTTTGACTACGTTACTTTTTATCCTTTTCGTCAACAACTGCTTTTCTTAATTTGTGATTTCTTAAGAAAAAAAGTGCGAAAAAATGCTCCACCTGCCTTTGTAAAGAGAATGATAAAAAAGATTCCCAAACGTCTACGGAAAAATATAAGCGTATGTCAAAACAGATATACAGTACATGAGTTGTATCTAACTAAAAGTACAGTATGTTAATGTGACACGTCAATAGAAGCGTCTCGGAGAGGCTGCTCCCTCCAATCACGTATTTCATTGCAATAGTGTCTATATCAATATCGAAACCAAACAGAATACTGTCGAACATACGCACATCTCTAGCATAACATGTTTCATGAAACACTTCCCAGTTACTCCTCTACACCACTAATTCTGAAACAATCATTTAAATGTACGACTGTAAAATGTATTTACCTCGAAGTTGACGGAACCTCATCAACATGTTCGACAAAGAGCTAGTTCGACATAGAGAGAGTTCGAAATAGAGCTAGTTCGACAAAGAGAGAGAGCGACATAGAGCTAGATCGACATAGAGACAGTTCGACATATAGCGAGTTCGAGATAGAGAGAGTTCGACATAGAGAGAGTTCGACATAGAGGGAGTTCGACATAGTGAGAGTTAAACGTAGAGAGCGTTAGACCAAGAGAGAGTTCGACATAGTGAGAGTTCGACATAGAGAGCGAGTTCAACATAGAGAGAGTAAGACATATAGCGAATTCGACGTAGAGAGTGTTCGACATTGAGAGAGTTAGACATAGAGAGAGTTAGACGTAGAGAGTGTTCGACGTAGAAAGAGTTGGACATAGAGAGAGTTTGACATAGAGAGAGTTAGACGTAGAGAGAGTTCGACGTAGAGAGCGTTAGACATAGAGAGAGTTACACGTAGAGAGAGTTAGACGTAGAGAGAGTTCGACGTAGAGAGAGTTGGACAGAGAGCGAGTTGGACATAGAGCGAGTTCGACGTAGAGAGAATTAGACGTAGAGAGAGTTAGACGTAGAGAGAGTTAGACGTAGAGAGGGTTCGACAAAGAGAGAGTTCGACGTAGAGAGAGTTAGACGTAGAGAGAGTTCGACATAGAGCGAGTTCGACATAGAGAGAGTTACACGTAGAGAGAGTTAGACGTAGAGAGAGCTCGACATAGAGCGAGTTCGACAAAGAGAGAGTTAGACGTAGAGAGAGTTAGACGTAGAGAGAGTTCGACATAGAGAGAGTTAGACATAGAGAGAGTTCGACAAAGAGAGCGATTTCGACATAGAGAGAGTTAGACGTAAAGAGCGTTAGACATAGAGAGATTTAGACATAGAGATAGTTAGACGTAGACAGAGTTCGACATAGAGAGAGTAAGACGTAGAGAGAGTTAGACGTAGAGAGAGTTAGACGTAGAGATAGTTAGACGTAAAGAGCGTAAGATGTAGAGAGCGTTAGACATAGAGAGAGTTAGACGTAGTGAGAGTTCGACATAGAGAGTTAGACGTAGAGAGAGTTAGACGTAGAGAGAGTTAGACGTAGAGAGAGTTAGACGTAGAGAGAGTTAGACATAGAGAGAGTTTGACATAGAGAGCGATTTCGACATAGAGAGAGTTAGACGTAAAGAGCGTTAGACATAGAGAGAGTTAGACATAGAGATAGTTAGACGTAGAGAGAGTTAGACATAGAGAGAGTAAGACGTTGAGAGAGTTCGACATAGAGAGAGTTAGACGTAGAGAGAGTTCGACATAGAGCGAGTTCGACAAAGAGAGAGTTAGACGTAGAGAGAGTTAGACGTAGAGAGAGTTAGACGTAGAGAGAGTTAGACGTAGAGAGAGTTAGAAATTGAGAGAGTTAGACATAGAGAGCGATATGGACATAGAGAGAGTTAGACGTAAAGAGCGTTAGACATAGAGAGAGTTAGACATAGAGAGAGTAAGACGTAGAGAGAGTTGGACATAGAGCGAGTTGGACATAGAGCGAGTCCGACATAGAGCGAGTTCGACGTAGAGAGAATTAGACGTAGAGAGAGTTAGACGTAAAGAGAGTTAGACGTAGAGATAGTTAAACGTAAAGAGCGTAAGATGTAGAGAGCGTTAGACGTAGTGAGAGTTCGACATAGAGAGAGTTACACGTAGAGAGAGTTAGACGTAGAGAGAGTTAGACGTAGAGAGAGTTAGACATAGAGAGAGTTTGACATAGACAGCGATTTCGACATAGAGAGAGTTAGACGTAAAGAGCGTTAGACATAGAGAGAGTTAGACATAGAGATAGTTAGACGTAGAGAGAGTTCGACATAGAGAGAGTAAGACGTAGAGAGAGTAAGACATAGAGAGAGTAAGACAAAGAAAGATTTCGACACATAAAGAGAGTTAAACGTATGATGAGTTCGACATAGAGAGAGTTCGACATAGAGAGTTCGACATAGAGAGTTCGACATAGAGATAGTTCGACATAGAGAGAGTTCGACATAGAGAGAGTTAGACGTATGGAGAGTTCGACATAGAGAGAGTTCGAAATAGAGAGAGTTCGACATAGAGAGAGTTAGACATAGAGAGAGTTAGACGTAGAGCGAGTTCGACATAGAGACAGTTCGACGTATAGATGTCTTGAATATCAAATACTTCGGGATCCGTATCTACTTCGATGTATAGAAGAGTTCGACACTCAGAAGTTCGAGCTATAGATATTCTACGCATTTTGATTGATGGTTTCTCTTATTGGACCGATATGTGAAGTCCTTTTTGTTCTTTTAACCCTTTCCCAAACAATAACGACATTTAACCACTTTGTTGCAGACGACTTTAGAAAACATTGTGGGAAAAGGAGGAATTGCTCGTTAAGAGCAATTTTTCCTTTTCCCACAATGTTTTTCGCACTATCAGAAGATTCTTTTCCAAGTTCGTCATCTTTTGAAATGTCGTCTGCAAACTGTTTCAATTTGGGACAGTCCAAAATGTGTTGTTTGGGAAAGGCTTTAGTAATTGGTTTATGATACCTTTACTAATGTTAACTAGAATGTATATTTTCCTCATTCGTGTTATAAGATAATTATCTCCAATGTATGCCTCTTTGCTTTGTTTTTCACTGAAGTGGCGAAAATAAGTATGAAGCCTTATTTTTAAGGACAACTGTATTTAAGTAGAAAGTTTCCCGAAGAATTGTTATTAAAAACGTTTTGCAAAATTCACTAGAGACAAGAAATTATCAAACATGATTGCATTTGTCTGCACGTACGCTTATAAAGTGTAGAATCAGGACAACCAGAAATATAGCTTAAACAAACAAACACCTTTTCAAACAATTTTTTATTTTTGTAACTCATTTATACTTTGTAACTTATTAATATGTCTTCTTGAAATGGAATTGCATTAAAAAATCTTATTTATCAAACAAAATTACAAACACATTTAGTTAAATAACAAGTAGTCACACGGTTTGATTAGACACCATATTGTACATAAACATTGCAGAAAAAGCAAACCCGACGGCAATTCCTGCTTTTGCAATACTGTCCGAGTATTTATCAACCAAGTCCGTTATTGTGTCCCCCTGATCTCTAACAAGTGCTGCATTAACTTCGGTTTTAATACCAACGGCTTTTTCCTCAACTCCAACACCACGGACAATTTTTCTTCCACTTAAGCCTGCTACTTTGGTACCCATTCTTATCCTTGATCGAACTTTAAAATCTCCGGGAACGAAAATATCCGAATTTTTGTCCTTTTCTGGAATACTTTTTCCGGATTCGGATAAATCCTCAATAAACAACGGTATTATTTGGATCCGGATTTTCCCATCATCCCCCGATCCATATTCGATTAGGCGCAGATCAACCCGTCTTCTCTTTATAAATGGTATCTTCTTCGTCGAAGTGCCGTCGAACAGTTTGTTAATGGGCATCGGTATTTTGTAAACGTTGAACTGTGGCTTTTCCATTTTTCCAATGTCTATGATTTTGTCTAAGAACCTCGGAAAAAGCGTGAACGTCTTCGCTTTGTTAGAATTTTATTGGACGTTTTTGCTAGGAAACGTCGTTATTTTCGCACGTTATGACGTAGCTTTATGAACCAACAACGTTACTTACATAACGTCATTTCTTCAAATAATGCGTTAACGTCACATCACGTTTAAGACCACACGACTCATTCGTTCAAAGAATGTAGTTTTTCTCAGAGAAATATGCCAAACTTTTACTTACATGTATTTTGTTTGAGAAAAAATGCAATTACAACACGTTTTTTGTCAAATCAGCATATTTCAACGTTTCGGCTTACGCCTTTATTAGGACAAGTATTACTATTATTATTAGTAATATATTTTTTTTGCACCTTCGTTAATCATCGAGATGACTTTATGATGTAAACATTGAATTTAACGTCAACTATATACTTCAAAATATACGAATCTCAATCTCTGAGATTGTTATAGCGGTGTTGTATCATAGAACACGCTAGTAGTTTCTACGTTTCCAATACAATATAATACAAATATAATACATTATTCTATTTGCAATACTATTCAAAATCATTTGCATATTACAAAATAATAAAATTGATTCAAAATAGAACTGATCCATCTATTTCCATCAATATTAAACATTACAAGTCTTCCCTTAGTAAATAACTTTGCGATATTTATTGAAATAAATGTCGGAACGTGTCAATATGCATTCAAAAAGTGTATTTCATCGTTTGAAAAACGCCCACTCTCCAAGATAGTTTGGCCGACCGGTCTTGTTATTCTTAGCAAACTCGAAAATGGGTCAAATGTCACATTCAATGTATCTCCAATTAGCCCTAATTGAATCTAACGAGGACGCGAGTGAAGGCTTATTTCTGGCGACATATATCGAGTACTCAATGCAAGACTATAGTAATACCTTCATATGAGTGAAGGACTTACCATAGTATTGCATTGACTTTAGGATATTCTTATTATAGGAAATTCACTCCATTTTCGAATGATGAATGATGGCACCTAATCATTGTAGGACCTTCTATGGGCGTGTAGTGAGTAGCTTGTATTGAGGTATTGAGCTGTAGTAGGACCATCACGGAAATTGTCTAGAAGGAGAAGATGGACATATTAACCTTAGAATATCATTCGATTTCTTAACAGTGACTTTGTTTATTAAGTCAATGGGACCGACGCAGGGAGGGGCAAATTGACAATGGCAAGCTGAAATGATTGTAAAATGAAACACCTTACCTTAAACAAAGTTTGAGTGATCTTTCCAGTTACCTTTAATGAAGATCAGATGGCAACAAGTTCCTTGGTATATGGATTTATACAATCATCTAAATGTAAACCATAAGCAGACTAATAGACAAAAATGCCTCTTAATTTCCTTTTTGGGAAAACCCATTTTAACAACAGAAAAACCTCGACAAATAACAGCGATACGGTTTATCTTGCTTAAAGCGACCATATCTAAGAAGACCTAATCGTGGTGTTAAACCCTTTACAAACGCCAAATTTTCGTCTGTGTCAAATTGAAAGAGTTTGCCGACGGCATTTGAAAATGAGATGAAATTGAATAATCATCTTCTGATAGGGTAGAAAACATTGTGGGAAAAGGAGAATTTGTTCCAATTTCTCCTTTTTCAAAATGTTTTCCTGGGTCGTCTACGAAAAACTAGTCAAATGTCTTTATTGTTTGACAATGGGTTAAGACCATTGCTCAATACAGATGCAAGTCATTCAGATAGCTCAAGACTAAATAACCTTTCACGCACTGTTTAAGAACGGACATTTAAATCAAGATAAACTGTCTAGCCGTTTGTCTTACTGGTTTTCAAAGCCGTCTGTAACAAAAATCGGAAATTGAGGTACTATGAAGTAAGGCATTGATTGAAAGGAAAGAAGTAAAAGGAAAAACTTGTAAGGTTTTTGCTAGACGCTATGTCGACATTGAACAAGCATGTGATCATTAAGAGAAATAAAACGAGATTATGCTTCCTATTAAATACTAATACCGTTCCGGTAATGCAACAATATTTTTCGGTTCCCTCAAACTCCACTATTATTTCACAAAACAAGATGGCATTTAAACCATTTACCGAATCTGTTGGAAACGCCCACGAATTGTTAAAAGATATGGAAATGGATTTTGGTTACTGCACCAATAAGACAATTTACACACAAATTGCCTATTTTCATAGTTGTTTTGTGTTTTAAAATGTCGACTAGTTCAAATGTACAAGTCAGCATCGTTACGGAAAACGATGTAAAAGGCATCTCTTTTATACGCCTGTTGATTTTGAAATTTGATAAGAGAAAGGCACCCAATACAAATTTTTTGTCGGTACTCATTAGAAACCTCCCCTTGCGACGAGTTGTTAAGTGATTACAAACAATGTAAGAGCAGTACTGCTGTGTATATAAGCTGGGAAAAAGACATTCTATTTGGACCTCTAAGTACCAATAATATAGAGTTTAAAGTAGCGATAAAGAAGTTAGCTTGGACATATCTGGACCTCTAAGTACCAAAAACATAGAGTTTAAAGTAGCGATAAAGAAGTTAGCTAGGACATATTTGGACCTCTAAGTACCAAAAACATAGAGTTTAAAGTAGCGATAAAGAAGTTAGCTTGGACATATCTGGACCTCTAAGTACCAAAAACATAGAGTTTAAAGTAGCGATAAAGAAGTTAGCTTGGACATATCTGGGCCTCTAAGTACCAAAAACATAGAGTTTAAAGTAGCGATAAAGAAGTTAGCTAGGACATATTTGGACCTCTAAGTACCAAAAACATAGAGTTTAAAGTAGCGATAAAGAAGTTAGCTTGGACATATCTGGGCCTCTAAGTACCAAAAACATAGAGTTTAAAGTAGCGATAAAGAAGTTAGCTAGGACATATCTGGACCTCTAAGTAGCAATAATATAGGGCTTAAAGAAGTAATGAAGAAGTAAGCAAAGGGAAACGAACTTAACGTCTTAATATTTACACTATAGGGTTTAGTAAAGTAATAGGATATTGGCTAAGGGAGGACGCATCCTTTCTTAACGGCTTAGTACCTACAGCATAGCGTATAGAGAAGTAATGATGAAGTAAGCACAGTAAAACGTGTGGGTTTTACATCACATCAACATTATTTCAGTTATGTAGCGATGCCCGACTATCAATGATGGAGGAAGACCCCATACTCAACTGCCCACAAGGGCTGGTCAAGACGGGTAGAACCATTGGAATTTCGTAAGTCAGACGGGAGACTGCCTCTCATGAAAATCCATATCCCTCTCAGGATTTGAACCCACGCGGAGAGGGGCCATGAGATTTCAAGTTCTGTACTCTAACCACTAGGCTACAGAGGCCCCGACGCATCATTTCTTGACGTCTTAGTACCTACAATACAGGATTCATAAAAGTAATAAGCCGTTAGTAAGGAATACGCATCCTAGTACACCGCATATAGTCTTTAAAGAAGTTGAGCGCCATATATGGTCATCACTTTGAATCTGACACCATTTACTAAACTTTCCCGGTATTTCTTGTATGACTTCAAACAATTTCTGAAACTATCATGGGAAAAAAGAAATTTCTCTTGCATTACAATCCAATAGGATAACTACGCCTGAAAACGTGTGCTATCTTTACTCTCAGATAATTGATAAATGGGAAGATTCGGTCCAAAGTTAATTTCCGTTTAAGATTGTTCCCAGCAAATCCATCTTAGTTCTTGTCTAGAACTAAACTTTTTCAGATATTGGAACATTTTTAGATATTGGAACATTAGGTTTCTTTTTGCAGGCCTCTACAAGCATCTGGATGGTTAGTTTTTATAGAACTAATTTTAAGTCTCAGAATCCAATTTATAAGATAAATAAGAAGTTATGATTGTATTACGAAAGCCTGTGCAACTATCTATGTTTCCTGGTATTTCCTCGATAGGACTATATAAGCATACACCTAACGGATTCCTTTAACCCATTACCAAACAATAACGACATTAGACCAGTTTGTTGCATACTACTTTAAAAACATTGTGAGAAAAGGAGAAATTGATTGTAAAGAGCAATTTCGCCTTTTCCCACAATGTTTTCTGCCTATCACCAGATTATTCTCTAATTTCATCACAATTTGAAATTTCGTTTGCAAACCTTTTCAATTTGGGACAGTCGAAAATTTGTTGTTTGGGAAAGGGTTAAAGACATTCAGTTAATATTACGACAGTCTGCGCACCTGTCTATGTTTCCTGGTACTTCCTCGCTAGGACTGAAATAGTATTTATTCCACGCATTCCTTTCATGCATGATACATCTGGTTCAGCGAGAAGAGACATATTAAGTATGTCTTATTGACTAAATCAAACATATGAATTGGAGAAACAAGGATGATTGGTTTTCATTCTAACCTTACACTTTATGCGAAACTTTGTGACTGGCCCAAGTTGAGAGCATCAGCAGGCAATATTAAGGTGAATCAAGAGCCATAGTGTTCTTTGAAATATTTTGGAGAAACCGTCGGAGCAGTTACTACCTTTGGCCCGGTGATTTTCTAATGAACTTGTTGGAATATGTTCTATGGTCTTCATTGTCCGACATTCGACGGGTTTTCTTTATCTTTTCTTTGTATTTGTATTAATTATTATTTATTCATATATTTCGGACGGCTGTTAGATTCACCTGTTAAGTAAACAGATGTGCTCTAAAATTGATTATGTCATGTCAATAAAACGTCTGGATTTGAGTATTTATAGTTTCCCACTATAAGCAACCAATGGCAAACTTCCTCTTTCTTTCGAAGGATACAAAAGACACAAAACATACTAAGATAAGACAAAGAGAGCAATTTTTCCTACACATCCTAAATAGTTTGATTCCAAACCTTTCAAGAGTAAGACATTTGAATTCCATCTTGATTTAAATTGTCGTCTGCAAACTTGCTCAATGCAGGACGACTGATGATAAAACATAACTCGCGTGATAAAAAGTTCTAGCTCTGGCATATAGAGGAACCGATCTGGTATTCGTCTATCACATGTACTAATGAAGCATAGATTGGAATGTAAGGAGTCGTGTCAAGAGAAAAAGACAATCGTAACTGTTCGGGTATTTCCGTGATCTGAGAAATATGCGTTCGTTGAATAACCACAATGCCTTTAAATATATTTATTGCCAGAAATCCTTTTACAGCTAATTATAAACACAAAATATACAAGTTATGGCAAAAGGGTCTGGTCACAAGTTTTCACAACATTAGATTTGGCCATTCCCTTTTGAAGGAATTACCTAAAAATATGTCTTCATTTGTACTTCAGATGGTATATTATGATAATCTTATTAACGAAAAGAAGACGTCATTCAAAGTTCTGGTCCGGCTAATTGAGAATAACGTATAAGAAAATCAGTTGGCAACACATGTGAGTTGAGGAGGAGAGAAAGGGGGAATGACACACTCTCCTTACGAAATATAATGGAAAAATGTTGACGCGATATAAAACACTTATTAAAAACAACTCAAAAACACTGCTTTACGTTTCCTTTTTTGGCATGAGCCGGTTTTATCGAATCGAGAGTGTTTCAATCACCGCGGGGCGGTGGTGTGTTAAATGGGAAATTGGTCTCGTTTCGAACATTTCCCACTTTTTTGAGGTTCAATTGAAATCATGTTTAGACTTAAGAGTTTGCGGGAACGCTTCTGTCTTTGAGACATTCGTTTTGTCTTCCATGTAGAACTTTTAGGGATTCTTTGGACAAGCATCTTTGGAATATTAAGTAAACAAGTGTCGGCTATTTATATAAGTGTGTGATATTGTGATGTTTCAGATCGTAAAGGTATTCTCAATGTATGTTAAAAAAAGGCAATATTTAGATAATATTATGACATATGCAAAGTTTAATGATAGTGAACGACTTCTCAAGTTTGCAATAATAAATTATTTGAAAACTAAAGACTATCGTTAATCTCCTTCGATGCAGAAATGTAACTTTTGAAAGATGTGATTCAAGATTCTTTATTGACTTAAACTATATACAGTTTATCATCAAGTCAGTACAAATCTAAACATTTTGAAATAAAAGATAACCATGTGATCATATATCATTCAAACGTTTTGCAATAAAATATATCCACTGTGATAATTTAACTATTATGAATCATTATGAAATAATAGGTATTTAGTGTGATCGTATACATTACACCTTTATGACAAAATAGATATAAAATGTGATTGTATATGTTACACCATTAAGATCAAATAGATATCCAATGTGATTGTATACATTGCTCTAATTTGAACAAATATATATCCAATTTAATTGTAAACCATTATTTAACCATAATGATGAAATAGATATCCAATGTGATTGTATTAATTACTCCATTTTGATGTGTAACAACTAGTTTTGTAGTTGTATAATCAAATCTTTGGTTAAGCACATGGCTTCTTTACCCATTACCAAACAGCAACGACGTTTAACCACTTTGTTGCAGACGACACTCGAAAGCATTGTGGAAAAAAGAGAAATCGCTCGTGACGAGCAATTTTTCCTTTTAATTTGGCGTTTGGTAAAGGGTTAAAAAGTTTATTAACGAGAGGCTACATCTTAATGTGCAATTTGAAAAAGGCATATTCAACCATATTGAGTATTCCACCTTTGCAATAATAGTTTCCCATGCTGGGCGTTACCACATTTTAAGAACGATACGTTTAGACAAAAAAAAAAGGCTTAATTTTTGTTATAGAGAGTTTGAATAACTTTGAAGCATCCTTACTTACGAGCAGAAAAAATTCATTTGTCGGAGGTTTAAAGAGAAACGCTCAACCAAATTGAAAAGAAATTGGATAGTATGTAGTTCACGTTGTGTCTCCTCTATTTGGAGTTTTCAAAACGATTCCAAAGCGACATTCTGTAACGCATGCATGCGGTTTTGTGATTTTGAAATATTTTGAAATTTACAAATGCAAAAAGTGTGTGGATTTCTAAACAGGATATAAAGACTTTGTGCTCGATATGTAGTGATTGTTATTTGGTAAATTTCGATATGCTGTTTGTTTATATGATCGGCCCGGAAGGGAATGTTTTTACGTTAGTTTGTCTTTACAAAAAGTAAAGACTTTGTGCTCGATATTTTCAGTGACTGTTGTTTGGTAAATTTTGGCACGGTGTTACTTTGTGATGATGGGCCTGGAAAAGTTTCTGTTTCTGTTTTGTGCATACTTTTATCTTATTACTAAGATATAGAACATCAGAGTTTTTCTGTTGCCGTCACATTGCAATCAAAAAGAATTAAATATCAAGATACTATGCTACTTGTATCTGAACATGACTTTGTGCAATGTACTCGGTTTTACATCACATCAACATTATTTCAGTTATGTAGCGATGCCCGACTCTTAATGATGGAGGAAGACCCCATACTCAATTACCCATAAAGGCTCGTCAAGGCGAGTAGACCCATCGGCATTCCGTAATTCAATCGGGATTGCCTCTCATGAAAATCCATATCCCTCTCAGAATTTGAACCCACGCGGAGAGGGGCCATGTGATTTCAAGTTCTGTACTCTAACCACTAGGCCACGGAGGCCCCACCCTTATAAACACATTAATAACAATTGCATGATAACTTCAAATCAAATATGTTGATATCTTACGAGGAAACATTAGACAATTGAAAGGTTCCTTTTTGTATTTTTGAATAGTTCTTTATTGTACATAGGCCAGAGGCCCTTATAAACCCATTAATTACAATTGCATAATGAATACATATCAAAAGTGCTGTCATCTTACGAAGAAATATAAGATAGTCAAAGTTTCCTATTTGTTTGCATTGCATTGAAAATGAACACAGACATGTTTCTAACAAATGGCCTATCTATATTTTCAAGGGTTCATTGTATTGATAGCATCTCAATTTGTTATTCAAGATTTATTCGAAGTAAGAGTATTTCTTGTTTTGGTCCAAAGGTCTCCGTCATTGTACAGAAAAGCTGTTAACAACGGGGTTAAATGACATTAAAATGAAAATAAAATTGTCTTAAAGTTAAGTCGTTACCTTTTACGAACGAAATCGATTGAGTGAAATTCAATTCATTTCACACTATTTGGCAAATAAGCCCTCTTTATGGTCGAGCAAATTTAGAACTCAATTAACAGACCTTCCTAATTAGAAACTCAATGTTAATTTAGCAGCGTGCAACTAATTACCCCAGAGATTCTGTGTTGCTTTATGCATGAATGTTTTTACCCATCATCTGAGAAAATCAATGTGACAAACAGGAACATTTACTCGTTATTGACAGATTCTCTTTTCCTGATAATCATCGCATATATAATAGTGATTCCACTATTCTTTTACATTTTATCTATGGCGAAACCTTTTATTTTTTTAGTAAAAGACTATGTTTCATATGCAAGTCCCCATGTGTTTAAGAATAAAACTAAACGCATTGGTCCAAATCATTGGTATAAACGTATTAATTTAAAGACATTGCTCTAAACGCATTTGTATGAACAAATTGGTCTGAACGCATTGATCTTAACTGCATTGATCTAAACGCATTGGTCTAAACACCTTGGTCTAAACGTATTGGTCTAAAAGCATTGGTCTTAACGTATTGGTCTAAACAAATTTGTCTAAAAGCATTGGTCTGATCGCATTGGTCTAAACGAATTGCTCTAAACCCATTGGTCTTAACGCATTGGTCTTAACGCATTGGCCTTAACGAACTGGTCTTAAATCATTGGTATAAAAACATTTGTCTTAACATTGGTCTTAACATTGGTCTGAACGTATTGGTCTAAACATATTGATCTGAACGCATTGGTCCAAATGCATTGGTCTTAACGCATCTATCTTAACACAGTTGCCTGCACATATTGGTCTTGGCGCATTATTTTAAACGTATTGGTCTTAACGAATTAGATTTAATACAATGCTCTTTACATTTTATTCTAAACGCACTATTCTAAACGCATTGCTCTAAACGAATTAGTTGATAAGCAAGGCGCTTTAGTTTAAACGCTTGTTTTAAACACATTAATCTAGACACATTGTTCTTAAGGACGTTCTCGGTAGTTTTTTTCTGCGCACTTCATCTGCGCATCCAAGGGAGATAATGATCTGTTACCGAAGAGGTACTTGCATAGAAGTCGGATGAACGTTTTTATTCGGATAAAATTTACTGTATGCATTTTTTTTCAAGGAATAATCATAATATCCATAAAAAAATAAAAGGTTATTAACCTTATTTTAAATTTCTCATGCATATTGAATCCCCAGTTTCGCCTTTTCAAGTTAAAACGGATTTTAGTTGTTTTTTATAAAAATAATTCAAATATGGTTACCAAGGAAACTGTCATTTTACAGGAAAACTAACTCGTCGACATATACTTTATTTGCATTTTGCATTTCAAAATTAAATTTTACTTCACATACTTAAAAATAAGAATATTCTATGAAAGAGATTTTTAGATATCTTCATTTATTTGTAATATACATATCAAATTTCATTGTTTTTTGTCGAATACAAAAATTTGAAAAACTGAATTGGATTACAAAAGCTGTTCAGATTGAAATAATTTTAAAAAGTATTGAATCATAAAATATAAGATTTATGAATTCATATTTTTCGTGTTAATTAACCTTCCAGAAATTATTTTATTACCTTTAAAGATGATATGGTCAATTTGACATTTTTGCCCCAAACGGTTACCATGGAAACTGTCATTTTACGAAAAAACTAACTCGTTCGCTTTCATTTTTCTTTTCATTTTTAAATTAACAATAAGATTTTGAATAACATATCAAATTTTTAGAAAATTCTATGAAAGGATTATTTTCTGATAAAACTGTAGAAAATGTCCTTAAGTGATTTGTCCAAACGCATAGGTCTTAACGTATTGTTCTAAAGGCATATTTCTGTAGGCGTCAGTCTAAAGCCATTGGTCAAAACGCATTTGTCTAAACGAATTGCTTTATGTGGATTGGTCTGAACGCATTGTTCCAAACGCATTGGTCTAAAGGATTTAACCAGTATGTATTGTTCTTATTGCGTTGGTCTTAAAGTTTTGGTCTAAATACATTGTTGTAAACGATTGATCTTTACACGTTTTCCTTAACGCACTGTTCTTATCACATTAGTCTAAACGAATAAGTATATATGCGTTGTTCTTCATGTTTTAGTCTTAACGTTTTGATGAAAACGCATTGGTCTAAACATGTTGATTAAACGTTTTCGTCTAAACACATTAACTATCATTATAATTCTTCTTCATCTTAATACGTCGCCCACAAGGGATTCAAAGTGTTGAATGTGCCCTATTTAAATTGTCGTTTACTAATTAATTCATTTCTGTTTTTTCTTTCGTGGTTTCCTGGAGGTGATAAATGCAAATTTTATCGGAAGATTTGGTCTCAGGGGTGACGGTATTGGATTGAATAAATTGCGTTTAACGAAGACGGCCTATGCTTTCACGATTTATAATCCATGTTATATCAAATCCTTAAATTTGAAATGACGTTTATGGTTTGCATCATATCGAATGCTTTAAATGATATTTAATTATACATGACTTTGTAAATCCTGTGGCAGAATACTTTTTGTTCGTTTAGTGTTTAATGCCTAATCAATTTTTTACATAACGACTTTCCTGGATCCGCAAGTACTAGGCTCTGAAGTGACTTGCCAAATGACACACGAACCCAGAACCCTTGAGTTTAATGTCCGCCATCTCAGCCACTGTGCCACGCAAGACCCTACACCTTTTTGCCTTTTCTGTTATCCGATCTTTCAACTTGGCCAAGGTACACTTTCCAATAGGGAGACTGTGTTTTTATAACGTGGTTTGTGCAGAAATTGATCATTTTCTTTCGTGTTAAAAGAAAAAATTCTTGGGCTTAAGGAAAATGATTTGATATTGAGGCACACCAAGATTCTCCCCCAAAAGAATTCTTTCCTATTATATTCAACACATTCCCATACGGAGATTTTCAAGGCCGTGAAGGAACAGCAAAATATGACGACCATAAAGTTGAAAGAAAAAGTATTTTACTTTTAATATTGGTTTTAACTTTTCTCCTCAAGGGGGATTACTTTTTTTGAATTTTGTCTTCTTTGGTCATTTGACACTTCTGAAAGAATCTGTAAATTGTAAATTATACAAATTTATTGGGGAAATAATAGGTATCATACGATATCAAATAAGGTAAACAAACGTTTTTCTACTTTGAATGAAAGTTTGAAAACATTCCCTTTTTTCACGTTTTTTTTAAAAAAAAAAGGTGCCTTTGTTATATGAAGTATAAGATTGCTTCTTCACAGATGGGGAAATTCGAATGTCTCAATAAAATCTCGTTGAAACATTCACGTTTTTCTATTGTTCTATGATGTACAATTAAAGGCAGTTATTGCAAGTGTAAAAAGTTTTTACATCCCTATAAAAGGAATGGTCGAAGGGTTGAATAGGTGTGGTTTTATCAAATGTCCGTCTTATCTGCCATTTATTGGCAGGATTAACATCTTAGCAAAACCATGTGCCGGCGCTTTCCCCTTTCTCTGTACAAACTTTTGGTTGAGAGTCTCAAAATTGAAAACTTCAAAATGAATGAATTTGATGTCTTGTAAGGCATCATTAATGGCATCTCCCTTGATGACTCGATATTTTTTTTTAGATATTCATTATGAAATTTTGAGACAAAAAAGAAAATGGAGAAAATTAAGCAAATAGAGTAATTTATAGTTTTGTCGATCCGTTTTATTCCCTTATTTCGATGTGTGAAAGAATGAGTGTTTATTTGACCAACGTCCCCACTGGCTCCTACTACACTACTTCATCAATCGGACGACATCAGTGTGCCTGTTATACTTTCTCTGTTGTAAGCGGTTTAACATCGTGTCAACAATTGTTCAGTTATGTTACGGAATTCCTGGATTCACCAGTATTAGGCCAGGGCTCTGAATTGTCTTTGATTAAGATAAATGCCTCTGGAATAGTCTATTGGTCTATGGAAAAGATACTTCTTCCTAACTTGCATGCGTGTTCGTAGTTATTGAACAGTAGGATAAGAAGTGGATTTTTATCGGTATTAAGTCATTGTAATTTTAACATATTTGGATGATAAGGATGGCGTCTTGAAATATAAGTTGATCTAAGATTTTTGATTTAAGCAGAATAATACTGACGTAACTTTAGAAAAAATCTATAAACAAATAAACAAATAAACAAACCGCCCCCACTTATGACGTTCGACGCCAAATGCCGTAACCAAATTCATTCACCAAAGACAGCGTAATCAGTGAGTTGTCAACCTGCCCAAATCGGGCCTATTCACCCCGGGAAGGTCCAAAATGCGTTTGTTTGTCGAGGCTAATCCTTTTTGTCAACACGTTTTGACCTTTCTACCTATTAACAAACAGGTGTTGTACGTATATAAACATACGTTCTTTAAATACGTGAGTTTCCTTTAAATACGTGAGTGGTGTTAAGGAAGTGATAATTGTTTTAGAATTTTTAAGGAACTATTTTTTCCGTGTGCGTCAATGTTTCCATTTGTTTGATATATTCCCGTTTGTTCTTTTGTTTGTTTACGCGTCTATCTTTGTATAAGCCGTTTTATTCGTTTTAAGTTTGGGGTTATACGACTAAGAATCGCAAACAAAGAAATGGCGAATGGCAAGTGTTTATATGTATTAGCTTGTTAGCAGAGCGGTCAAATGGTGAATAAAATTTGGTAAAATGAATACGAATCTGCGTAATTTGCTTGCTAAATGTGGATTTAAATCGTCGTTGGAATATCTACTTTGTGATTTAATTTAAAGACTACTTCTTTCGTGAAACGCCTAACTTTAGAAATAGTATTGGCTTAATCTATCTGAAAATCTGGGTTCTATAAGGTAGTATCGGTGTTGTGGTTCCGCAACATGTAGGCTAGATCACGGTAATCATGTCCGGCAGTGTGTTGGATATACAATCGCTCTGGAAGTTTGCAGAGGGTGTCCGAAACGCTGGCGGACCCCCTCTGCAATCTTCCTCATCACTAATTAGTCTGAAATATTGCAGAAATATATCACGTGATTTAGTAATAGCTTAATTAACCGATTCGTGGTGGGTTTTTTTCTTAAAAAACGAGACAAAAGTGAATAGATTTGGTATCCAAAGCCTTCTATTCGATTGAAAACCATTTGGAATGCGAAATTTATGAAATAGTTTTGTAAACGTTTTTTTTTACTTTCTGTGAAAACATCTATTCCCTGCAAAGTTTATGTGCATTCAACTTTCTAACATATCGACAATATAATATCGATATGCGCGTTCTTGTGAAACAAATGTATACCAACAATATAGGCTCAGACGGCGGAGTGTAACATGCATGAACGTGGTGTGTTTGGATGAATTTACGCAAATTTGACATAAAAGGTTTTCTGCTAGGAGTGCTGAATATACATCGCTAACCAATCGAACGGACGATGTATTTTATCATCAGTTAAGACTTTTCCCTTTTCGAAAAGTTTTGTTTCGTGTTTCGAATTTCAAAATAGAATACAATTGTATTGTGTATCAAATTTCAAAGTAGAATACAATTATTGTTTTGTTTATCGAATTTCAAAATAGAATACAATTGTATTATCTTTCATCAAAATAGTTTTATATACACGCCAAACTCATTTAAGCTTTGATGCGATATATAGCTCATAATAATGATGAAATATCCCTTAAGTTGACTATTAATAAGTTCTCGTCAATTTTGGTTGTGATAACGACTTCCAAACAGTCGACAATTAGACTGATTCTTATGAAAATGAAATTTATTGGAATTAAAAAGCTTTAGCTGGAAACGACGACTTATCGACAAAATTTGAAATATTCTCATAGTACGTATAAGAAGAAAGAAAGAAAGAAAGAAAGAAAGAAAGAAAGAAAGAAAGAAAGAAAGAAAGAAAGAAAGAAAGAAAGAAAGAAAGAAAGAAAGAAAGAAAGAAAGAAAGAAAGAAAGAAAGAAAGAAAGAAAGAAAGAAAGAAAGAAAGAAAAAAAAACCAGAAAGAAAGAAAGAAAGAAAGAAAGAAAGAAAGAAAAAAAGAAAGAAAGAAAGAAAGAAAGAAAGAAAGAAAGAAAGAAAGAAAGAAAGAAAGAAAGAAAGAAAGAAAGAAAGAAAGAAGGAAAGAAAGAAAGAAAGAAAGAAAGAAAGAAAGAAAGAAAGAAAGAAAGAAAGAAAGAAAGAAAGAAAGAAAGAAAGAAAGAAAGAAAGAAAGTAAAATGAGAAAGAAAGAAAGAAAGAAAGAAAGAAAGAAAGAAAGAAAGAAAGTAAAATGAGAAAGAAAGAAAGAGACAAAAAGTAAAAAAAAAGAAGAAAGAAAGAATGAACGAACGAAAGAGAAAGAAAGAAACATGCCAAATAATATGATTGTTACGATTCAATCCCCTTTTCTTTACAGTACTATATCTTTAACAAGGGGCTCATTTCCATATTGTGGAGTCAAATTTCCAGTAGTATTTGCTATATCAACACAGTTAAAGTCGCCTTTACGAGTTTTTATAGCCAATAAAATGCGGATAGAGTTGGTAATCAATGTAGATGTTCGAGAGAAAGATGTGTTCTATCAAGATATCTGACCATTCCTATCTGATTTTACTGTCCGAGGAAAAAAGCGAGGGATAGAAAGATATATTAAGGAGATAAAAAGATGGGGTGGAATATTAGGCAAAACTCGATAGATCGTTAGCCTTTCATGCCAAGGGTCCAGGGTTCGATCCATGTGATAAGACAGGAGCAATAGAAACAAATATGAATGTGTTTTGAATGTGGGTAAAACTGTTGGGGAAAACGCGGTTGAGCCTCGGCCTCTTTCACCGAGGGTCCCATGTTCGATCCACATTAGCCGCGAGGTGAAAACGAAAGGACTAACTCTCAAATCGGCACCAATTTGGGTCATGTATCCATGAAGAAGTCAGCGACATTGAACTTAATGAGCTACAAGCTTTCGTCACAAGTAATGTTAAAAAAAATTCTAAAAAGACAAAAAGATAAAAAAAAAAATCCTGCAGTTTAAGAAGCATGGGAATATTTAGTAACTGAAAAGACCACATAAATTGTGAGAATGATGAATTGCAATGAAAACCCTAAAGAGAAAGAATTGTAAGGCGGGAAAGGAGAATAATGGTTAAACAGAGAGAAAAGAGAGGTAGGCAGAGTTAGATTGATGATAAAAAGACAAGGGAAAGAAATGGGTGATAAAGAAAGACAGAATAAGTAAGGGGTATCTAAATGTGAAATGAGAGATACATATGGATTCAAAGTACATAAGTGAGTCGCCCAAGCATTGCTTAAACTAGCCATCCTGTATAATTGGGAATCAGCAAGCATAAATGGAAACAGAGTGACTGAAAGGGATAAAAATAGAGATAGAGAGAAAGAGATAGAGCACTAAGGAAATAATGAACGAAAACGAGCGAGAAAAAGAATGATTGATGAGAGGGAAGGAGAGACAAGTAATTAAAACGAGAAAAAGAGAGCGAGAGAACAAGAGATAGAGAGGCAAACGCAGAGACTGTGATGGAGAAATACAGATAGACACAAACACAGAGACACTTATTGAGACAAAGGCAGACAATGAGAAAAAGACGCAGACATAATCTGAACCACAGAATGTCAGAGACAAGTAGGTAAAGATACAGAGATAGACAAAACGAACACAACGACACTGACATACACAAAGATAAAAGGCAGATAGACAGACCTTTAAACACACACATAGACCGACATAGAGAGAACAATCAAGAACTAAAGTCATAATATGACGAAACAGAGAGGTGCTAAACCTTTAGCAAACAATAACGACGTTTGACCAGTGTATTGCAGAGGACTCTCGAGAGCATTGTGGGAAAAGGAGAAATTGCTCGTTAAGAGCAATATCCCCTTTTCCCGCAGTGGTTCCTGCGCTATCAGAAGATTATTTTTCAATTTCATCACATTTTGAAATGTCGTCTGCAAACTCTTTCAATTTGGGACAGTTGAAAAGTTGGCGTTTGTTAAAGGGTTAAGAATGTCAGCGAATATCTCTCATATCGTGGCGAATGAGTTGCTCCTCCATAATTTTACTATACGTATTGTGAGAGAAGCGAATTTCCCTCTCGGTAAGGGGTAAACTTTCACAGACAGACAGAGTTATAAAAGTATATATATAGAGAGAGACAGACATAGAGTAAGACAGGTAGAGAGACAGACATAGGGATAGACAGATGGAAAGATATACTGAGACAGAGATACAGGCATTCAGGTCAAGAGACAAAATGACCGAGATATACAGACAAGGATAGAAAGAACAAAGGAAAAAAGAGACACAGAGAAAAAAAGATACATACTTAGCAGGTGATAGACAAACATGAAGAGAGATAGACAAAAAAGGCCAGAAAGAACAGAGGTTAAACAGACATACAGAAAAAGAGACACATACTTAGCAGGTGACAGACAGACATGAAGAGAGATAGACAACAGAGGATAGAAGGAACAGAGGTAAAACAGACATACAGACAAAGAGACACATACCAAGCAGGTGAAAGACAAACAGACAAGCAGACAGACAGAAAAAGACAGAGGAAGATATAAAAAGACACGCCGAAACAGAGATAGTTGTTAAGGATATCAGCGAGCATCTCATATCGTGGCGAATGAGTCGCCCCTCCATAATTATATTATACGTATTGTGTGAGAAGGAAATTCCCCTCTCTGTAAGGGGTAACCGGTTAACGTAATTAGGTCTGTCACGAGAATAAAACACGTCTCGTTGCCCGTGAATACAATAACAAAGTTATCTCGAATTGTTATACCCAGCTCGCTTTATTCTTAACGTTCGGGGAATTCCGTATTTAAACAGTCGGTTAGTGTGGATGTGCCCATATCTTGTGCAAACGTTTACCTTGAAACTGTAGGGTCGTTCTGTGATACGTTTAGAAAATTAGAATAAGTTTTGGTGATAAGCTGTGGAAAGCTGTAATACCCTTGTTCTTTGGATGGATGTGTTATAATTTGAGTTCTCCTCTGAGTTTGTTAATTCTCCAAGGTAGAGATTTGTGACTGATCCTACTTGAAAGCAACAGCAGGCAACAAATAAGGTTTGATACTCATGTTCTTTATTATAGATAAGATAAGATAAGAAATTGGTTTATTATAGTGACTTGTGCATATACAACATATTCACATACATGGTTAACGGAAACGGAAGAAAAAAGCACACGGCCCAATTGGCCTTTAAGTCAGTTTAAATGTTAAATACAAAATAACTACGTATATGTGTTAGAAATCATTGTTTCAAAGGGAATAAATTGGTCATTACGAATAATGCAAACCCTTTGTCACAGTGGTAATTCTTGATTCTTTCTACTGATGATTAGGTAAAATGAGGTAACATTGAGTCAAGGGGTAACATTGATTTTATTTGCTTTAAAGCGTTGACTTACTTTTACGCTTCACTGATAATATCATTAACATCAAAAGTGTAACTTGTGTGAAAAAGGTATTATTAAATCGGACAAATATCATACCTTAGCTCTTAGATGTGTAATCTTCTGTTGTGACAGTTAGAGTATTCAAGGAATTGTTCAAATTCGTGAGGATGTGTTCATAATATAGAGTGATTTCTTAGAAAGATTTCATTATTCAGGGGTACGTTCATAAGTGTAACTAGATACAAACTTTTAATTATGTTAATCAACTGATTTCGAAGCTGTTTGAACGATTCTTTTATAGGGATATATGTGGCTCGTCTGGAATAGGAGACTATAAAAGGCAATTCAATTTGAGTTTGAAAGAAAATCTCTGCGACCTTTGTTAGAAATGGATATATTCCTAATTAGGAGCAATTTATGAAATTTTCGTTTTAAATTTCTGAAGCAAATGCGTCAAAATAAGTTTCATAAAGTACGAGTATGTTGCAAATATAGTTCAATACCATAGTTTTATTCTTACTTGAAAACGTGTTCATATTATAGACGATAAACGGATAAACTTGTTTGGTTAACCCATTACCAAACGGTAAATTTTAGACTGTCACAAATTGAAAGATTTTGCAGACGACATTTCAAAAGATGTTGAAATTGAAAAAAAATCTTCTGGTATGGCAGAAAACATAAAGAGTCAAGCGTAATTTCTCCTTTTCCCACAATGTCTTCCAGTGTCGTCTGCTACATACTGGTTTTATGGTTGAAAAACCCTAAATCCGCCATTTCGAAAGTCATTTTTTTGTCGGGTTACTTCGGTCGTGCTCGGCAAACGTCGGTCGGGGCAGGAACTATTCGGGGTAAAGCGAATAGTTCCGGCCCAGACCGATGTATACCGAGAACAGCCGAAGTAATCCGACAAAAGAAAGAGTTTAAAAATGGCGGATTACGGGTATTCTTCCTTAAATGCAATAAGGAACAATCGGTATTTCGAATTCGGCAGTATTTAATTGTTTGTTCTTTCATTGCTCGGCAATAGTAAATGTTTATTTTGGATCATTCTGAGCAAATTCTCCTGTTGTAATGATATTTCCACTGGATTATCGACTTTAATACGCCATCTTACACCTATCGGTCACGGAGTGTTTCTCATTAACGGATAGAATAGGCTGTTTAACGTGTGAAAAAGGCGGGAATTTTTCCGTTTCTATCCCTTTTATTTAAGTTTTCGATAAAGTCAGAGCGATCCAATGCTTTTATCTGGTCACAAGAATGTTAACCCTTAGAATGGGTAATTGTCTTGAAATAGATTTTTGTGTCATCTGCTTTCCAAAAATTTAACTATCTGCTTTTTTTTGAAGGGGAAAGATTCTCAGAGTAGCAAACAGGTTGGATCACAGGCCAGTCGCCAATTTACTTGGCGGCTGGCCTGGATCTAACCTGTTTGCATAAGCATGAAGTCAGTTTCATCACGAATATTTACGTCCGTGCATAGAAGACTATTGAACGATTACAAACACTTAGACGAAAGGATCAACCGATTCGCAATATAAGTACATTGTATCTTAGTTCTTGACTTAAAAGGGGATTGTTCACAGATTCGAGGTAATTTGAAAGTTAAGAATTAAGTCCATTTAAGCTACATAACAGCTGTACTATTAATTGACAAGTACTGAACGATAGTAATTGACGGCTAAATTAGATCGTTTCTAAATCTTCAAAACGTGTTTACAGTGAATAAACATACAATTAAACCCCAAAGCGTGACGTTGCTTATGAGTTGTAATACCGGATATTGACTAAACATACATGGATACATTTAGGCTGTCTGAGTCAAATTTAATTTCAATGGCTACTTTTAGTTATATATTAAATAAACAACAATACAAACAAACAAAAACTACATTGTTTCAACGAACAATTTATTTTGACTTTCATATATTCTCTTCTGTGAACAAGCACCTTTACATACCGTAAATCTATTCTCATAGGAGTACGGATAGAATGATACAGACGTGGATATACCATTCTGTAATGCGATCAAATCTTGAATCATCTTAAATACTGTTCTTTAAAAAAGTTGCAATCATGTACAATGTTTATACTAAAAATGAAGCCTAATTCTCAATGGCTACAACCTTGAAAACAGGGGATCCCCCATTTGGCAAAACTATATCTACACATTTGCCACATGTCAGGATGTTTGTTTACCTTGATGATATATTGATCAACTTCGATCATGGTTAGGTGGAGTCAAAAAGTGGGTCAGTTCTGCTTCAAAATGGCATATTATGTTTTCTTGATGATATGTGGGTCGAATTGTATCATAGAAGATGGGATGGGTTTAGAAAAATGGTCACTATGTCACATCATAAATTACTATTGTTTACAATATTATGGTAAAAAATTCGACCCAATCTGTCTAGAATTCTTTTAACAGAGTAAATCTGATTATTTCCTTTTTCTAATTTGATTACATAAACTTTTCATGGTTGTTCGCTAGGTAAACATGTATTCGAAGTTTAAATCCAATGCACTGATTTGGATTTGCCAAACCTTTTACTTTTCTTTCTCAAAGAATATGAAAGCATTAAATATATTTTTCTGAGTGGCAAAGGTTGTGGACATACAACTCGGGGGTCCCAGGGTTCGAGCCCTTGCGGTACATTTCGTTTCTCTGCATGCCATGTTGCCATGCCCAACTTTGTCCTGGCTTATCCAGGAAAACCGTCATTTAACTAAGATATCGTTGATAATGGTAAACCCAATTAAACAAATATATTAAAAAACGTATAAACGGCGAAGAAGTTGTGAAAAAAACCTTTCGTTTTTTTTGCAAAAATTAGGAAATCGACTGAAGAAGTCTTGTAAATTCGCGGGGTTTCTTGCACTAACGTGTCTAGTGGCATTAAATCTATGACAACGTTTTTCGAATTTCCCACAACAACCTAAGATATCGCTCACAACAAATTTGTGTTTTTAACAAGCGAGCGATGAGAAACTAACCATCTGCCATTACTATTTACAATGTCCGTTTCTATAATAAAGCGGAATCTAGGAGCGTTAAATAGACGTAAAACTATAAACCAAGCTACAAGCAGTTTCAATTCTTCCTCGTATATATTTTTTAAACTTCGAACGCAACATACTTTACGATTATCTGATTTCGTTTCAGTATCATATGATATACAAGCTAAGACAAAAATCTTCTTTGCTCACAACGATTCTAAACTTCGTACGCATCATACTATACGATTACCTGAGTTTGTTTCAAATACATATTGCATTCATGTACAAGCTATGAAAAAAATCTTCTTTTCTCACAGCAAATCAAAACGTCAGCTGCAATGTACTACACGATTTTCGGATCATGTTGAAGTATCGTGTTACCCCTTATACTGATGGAGCTTATTTTATGCTTTTGCAAACAGGTTAGATTCAGGCCAGCCGCCAAGTAAATTGGCAACTGGCATGTGATCTAACCTGCGTGCTACTCTGTGTATCTTTCTCCGACAGAATTAAGCAGTTATTTAAGGTTCTGGAAAGCAGATGATACAAAAATCTATTCTTAGAAAATTGTCCAGCATGCGAAGGGTTAAATGAAATACTAGCTACGAGCAATCGATCCTAATCCCACAATATACAAAAGAAAGCCGGGAGAGAAGGAGTCTCGTGTTTTCTTGTAGTTTGTTTTGGATACGAGTTAAATGACAAACAAGCTAAGACCAATCTTTCCTTTCTCTCGCAACAATTCAAAAAGTCGACTGAAACATACTGTATGCATCTCGGGGTTTATCCAAATAAGGAATTAAATGATAAACTAACAATGAGCAATTGTTCCTAATCCAACAATATATATATATGAGAAAAGCAGGGAGAAAAGGACTATCGTGTTTTCTTGGAGTTTGTTTTGGCTAAGTGTAAAATGACAAACGAGCTAAGACAAATCTCTCCTTTTTCTTGCAAAAATTAAAAAATTCGACTGAAACATATTGTATGTATCTCGGGGTTAATCCAAATCCCGAATTAAATAATTAACTAGCTATGGGCAATCGCTCCTTATCCCACAATATATAAAAGAATGCCAGGGGAAGTTGACTCGTGGTTTCTTCGAGTTTGTTTTGGTTACGTGTAAAGTGACAAACGAGTCGCCATTAATCATTCAATTGTTATCCAGTAGGGGGCGTCCATTACTAGAATCTTTAGATCTCGCACAGTCCGATACATCAACGAGACTACAGTCCTAACCACGTGGTTCCGGTTAACAGTTTCCGGTTTTTCAGTTGTCTGTTTTTAAACTCAAACGATGCAAGCTGTGATTACAAATTATGTAAGGTATAGCTTTACCTGGCTCACAATGGCATAAAAGTGTTTCATGTATAGATAATGGAGTCCAATTCAATTCGACGAACGTTCCAATTTAAGTTTAGCTGAATTTTGTTTGAATGTTCAGACAAAATTAAAAATAAAATTAACAGAAACATACATCCATATTATACATATTTTATAGATATAAAAGGCAATAGGCCCATCAGTGCACGTATAATCAACCCTCAAGAAACCAACCATTCTCGTGCTAAGCCTTAATTCAAAATACAATACAATCCAAGAATTATAGTTGTAAAGTGAAACAAAGTCATTTGCTTATTACAACATTATAGCATTGATTAAAAATACTACTGATGTTATGAAAGGACAATAAATTAATGAAGAATATATCGAGGGTTCAATGCAATACTAAAGTAAGTGCTTCACGTTTATGAAGCACTTACTATAGTCTTGCAGTGAACATTCGATATTAAGATAGACAATAAAATGTTAACATTTCGAAAGCTTGGAGGAACGTACACTTGCAATCTGAACACATCGGGTTTATCCAATGAAAACACCTCTGAAATAATAGGGATGACGCCATATTGTTTACCGCGAGAATGACGTCACTTTACTTTCGTTTTTAAAAATAGATCTTAAATGTGAAATCTAAAAAGTCGTTAAATGTGATCGAGAAAACAACTAACACTGTCACAACAACAATTTCGTCATTTGGTATGAGTTACTGATGAAAAATGATTAAAAAGGATGTCCAACACTTCCATACACATTGAACTACTTAGCGTGCACGCTTAGAAAATGTGTTAATTGCCGGATGCCGATTTACCCGAAAAATTGTAACCCTACACTTATATCCGAGGTGTATTTCACAGCTCACTGAAATACCCGAGTTCCAATTGGTACACTTGAGCAGTTCTAGGAAGGCTAGCATTGAGCCCCGGCCCATGCGTATACCCTACAGCACCTAGTGCGGGTAAATGCACGGGCTTGGAACCAATGCTATGAGAAAGCTTACTCTTTTGTCCACTGATTTTCAGATGCAAATATTCGCTTCCATTTCGGATCCTCTATGTTTTTGGACGTAATCTTACTTAATCCTCTAAGTACCTTTCAGTACAAACATTGACCTTAGACATTGTGTTTGGCTCCCTCTTTTCCTGGTTGTGCCAAATCTTTGACAGTATCCATTTCTGTCCATTTCGTGCGAATGACCATTCTTGTAGGAACGGGTTTCCTTTTCTTCCATTTCTAAAGAAGACACCTTTCCTTTTTCTAAAGATCATACATTGCCGCTTTTCTATAGCTCCCCACGTTGAAGGAAAATGGGGTATTGTGATTGGCTGGTGGGGAGATATCACATCGTTACTATGGCGTTTTGTATATAAATAACGTATTCCTTGGAAGGTGCATGATTCTGTTACCTGGATGTGATTAAAGTTCGTGTTCACACGGAAGAACTCTTGAAGTTGAGAGCCATGCTTGTTACCTTACCTGCCGTAAAGCAGTATTGGAAAAATCGCTATTTTTTACGACATCGAGATAATAAGAGATTGAATGCCAACGAAAGGATGTGATCTTTTTGGTTAATTTTGGATTTTGTTTTATTTTGATTCTGTTTGAATTACAGCAATATGGATTATTGATCGGGGGAAAAAGGTGAAATATAACGTATTAAACTATGTTTATCAACTTGTTTAAAAATGCATGACTTCGCTGTAAGGTGCTTGAGAACTTTTGAAAGTCAAAATCAAATTTCTTTGAAACAATACAGCTTCTGTATTGTTAAATATAAAATGAAAATAACTATTGAAAGCGTACTTTATTCAGTAAGCGTCAATTTATCAATGCATCTACAGTTAATATGCAATAGATCTCAAGGAGCATGTCAGTTAAATTAACCACATAATCTGCTTATACCTGTTATTACATGGCATGTCCTTAATTTGCATTGACGTAGTCTTTTTTATTAGAACATATTCTCACAATCAATGTAAAAGATGCGTATTCATTGAACGCATATAAATAGAAATAAATTTCCTTATTTCCAATGACGCCGCTGACATCCAAAACTGTTTTGTGACGCATCCATGGGTTTGATTTCGATCCAAATGATCCTTATTTTGTTGCTATGGGATAGCAGTCATCTGGTTGGACACAACATTGTACAGTCCAGGTGAAAGATATCAAGATCATGAATAGGTACACTGACCCCAGAACTATAAGTGACATACCGTTCACACCTTCGTAACATCTCAATACGACCAATAAATGAATTATGATACAATATATCATTAGAGGATGGTATCTATAAAGGCAGTGATTGAAGTCGATTGCAGCTGTTGATTTCCGTAATAGGTTCGAGCTGTTCGCAAATGAGATAACAAAATATTATCTCTGATAAATAAGATGAAGCTGAAACTGAAAATTGAGTTCTGATTTCTCCATACAACATGCAATTGCTGCCTTTCTAAATCAATCGAACTCTAAACAAAGTTGGATTACGTTCATGTCCAACATTTCTTTCAAAATGGTACGTCGAGACTTTATATTTTAATCATAACTTCATATAATTTATAACGTTAACTTTCATTTTGCATCTTATATCATAAAGTATGTAACGATAATATAAAGCGATGCATACATGTATTTTTTAATTACATGTATTACTTTTTCCCTCTGGTTATTACAGCTTGTCTGCGACAATCTCATTTCATGAAATATTTAGCGATAATACAGGGAGGGAAATTTGTTTGCGACATGTGCTCAAAGGATTTTCGACATATTTTATTTTCTTCCGGTTTCAGCCATTCAGTTGTTTAACAAATTATAGCCTGACTCAATCATGATTCATTTCAGGTCCCTTTGTATTAGTAACCTTTAGTAGTCTGTGATACACAAAGATTGCCTTTCTATGTAAATGTTATAGTCCATTAGAACATTTTCTTTTTTTCAAAATACGAAGAAAAAACAACTAAAATCATTAAGATGGCTACAAATGAGGGGTGTATCTATTTGTGGTAACTCTTTTTATTTGTCTGCCATTCCCTATGAGTGAAAACTCATTCAAAGTTTCATCCCAAGATTATCAAACTATGCACAATACTAAGCTAACGTACGATATGGTTTCATAATTATTGCATATACGCGTTTGGACCTTTGACCGTTTGTAGAGATTAATAAAACGATAATGATGATCTTGTTTGGGACAGTCGCTTTGTATTGGGGTGTTTTCTTCATGTTCGTACCTTAGCTGTCGATGCGCCTTAAAACACCATTCATTCATGTTCGTATGCCTATCAGCAGAACACTCGCCAAAGGCACCATATGGTTATAATATGGTACTGACCTCAATGCCTTCTTTTCGCTATTCAAGATTAAAATCAAACGATGACGACAATCGATGAGTAAGAACAAATATCGCGTACAACTGTGCTACTAAACATGGGTGCTACAATCCAACGTATATATGATAGATAGATACTGTATCGGTATATGTATACACGATCTTTACTTAGACCAAAAGGCCCATCAGTACAATCTACTAGGATACGATCATTGCTTGCGATTGTACTTTGATTAAATCTTACGGTAACACTTTCTTATCGAGATGGTGCATGGACAATTTGAATAGTTATAGAAATGTTATACACTGTATGCAGAGGAGTCGAAAAATCCATCGGGACAACAGAAGAAATTGCTCGTTGGAGATTTATTTACATAATTTTAACATTAAAGCCTTCATGGACAGATTGGACAATCAAATCACCAGCCAACGTTTATAAAAAAGAAAGCATATGCTTCGTACATATCGCTACTAAAAGAAAAAGTTCACATAATTGTCAAGTATGATTGAATATCAAAATTTACCCATTCCATGACACGAAATCTCATCAATTAATATAATTCACAATTCTGACATAACGAAACTCAATGTCTGTACAATACACTATATAGTCAGGGTAGAAAAAGTAAACATGGTATTGAAGAATGAGGTCTGGTATAACATATCTCCAAAGAAGTGATGAATGATAGCATACAACCTTTATCTAAACAAATAGAGAATAGATGGTCGGTGTTGAAACGGAAACGTGGCTGGGCAATGCGTAGGAATATTATCCGGTAAGCCGAAGGCGAATTAACTCGGATGATCCAAGCTGTAACTGTGTAGATAGAGAATAGATGGTTGGTGTCGTGAATCGGAAATGTTATCGGGCAAGGCTTAGGAATATTATCCGGTGAGCCGAAGGCGAAACGGATAATAATCGGAAGCCGAGCCCGATAACATTTCCCATTCAAAGACACCAACTATCTATTCTATTTATCCTGTTACCATTATGTATTCTTTCAAACAAACAAGATGTAAATAAAACACGAGAAAAAAGGAAAGAATAAGTAGAGAATGATGTAAACATGACGTCATGTCGTTCTTATGACGTCATGATTTGTCGCGTGTATGTGTTTTATGGTTAGTGCTGGATATCACAAATGTTATACGGCACCTTGTTATCGGTCCCAAAATGGCCCTAGTGACAGGATAAAATGAAATATCTACGTCTGGATCATTCGAACTAAAAGCGAGACGGATAATAATCCGATGCAGAGTTCTTCAAAATTTTCCCATTCAATATATCGAGCATCTATCAAATTAAGCATGTAACACATATGGATTCAAATGAAAGAAATGAAAATGAAGCACATTGGGAACAGTTGAAATGAAAAGGCAATCAGAACTTGCAGGTGCGCTTAGCAATCTCGTGATCTATTGAGGGATAACAAAATGTTATTCGAAACCTTAAGTCCGTTCATAGCAGTGGTAACAGAATAAGAATTGTTATATAAAAATCAGGTCAGGCTTCCAAAATAAACTGAATTTGTAGTTGTTTTAATGTTAGACTAGAAGAATGGTACCTTCATCTAGCAACAATCCGGTGTTTCCATAGAAAAGCACAATTAGATTTATTGTTTGGGGAAATCTATTTTAACAGTTCTACAACCTTGGACAATATAATCTTATAGCGCGACCCATGGCGTTTAAGATTAGAGATCGATTTATTTTGACGCTTGTGACACTAAACTGTGTGTTCTGCCTGGAAATAGCTGGCATAGAAAAGGAAAAATCAAACTTGAACTTTCATCGAAATGACACTGGAAGATCTCACGACTTCAAAGACGATCATTTTAAACACTATAGAAATGACTTGACAATAACGAAAGAAAGGTCACCTATAATTTCAAACTTCTTTTCCGAAGAAGATACTTGGCGGGAAACATCATCTTTGCCCTTTATAGGGTTTGATGATAAACATGACGTTGGAATTACCAATGAAGGTCATAAAACATATAAAAGTCGTGGTATTATTCGGTCAAAAAGTCCAACCGCCAAAAAGCGTGGGAAAAATACAAGAACCGGAACTAGAGTCAGCAAGAAGACGCTTGAATCCCACAACGAGCGTCTTTTGACATTTTCGTCTGTCCTAAATAACGATACGAATCTACGAAACACCGGTCGAACGTCAAGGGATCCGAATTCTGGTGTCGCTAATGAGCTAAAGCATAAGGACGTATTGGATGAAGCTCGTAGATGGGATATTGGGACACTTCTATTACACGACATTAAACGGCCTAAACGGACTCCAGCGCCTGACGCCATCACGACATCGACGGTTCTGTCATATCGACAACAGCGCGGCCAGCGATCGACAGATTTTAATACGTTTGATACTAAACGATATGCCCACAGACGTCGTAAGGGCTTTGGTCAGAGCGGTTCGGGGATAAATCGGTCCAAACGAGACGCAAGCGCCCGGGACGATAATAACGGCGTACCGAGATACACAAAGCGCCTACCCAACTCGGAGGAGGTCTATAAGCGCTTGCAGACCTTGGACGTGGTGTTCTTTTTGCCGTTAAACATGACACTGAATATGACGGATTCGAACGCCACTTCGGACGGCCTGGATAAGTGTATGAAGTTGCTGGGCGAACTCTACATTGATGTTGAAGGTAGGCTTTGTGTTTTTGAACTTGTTCATCAAAGTTGTTTTCTTTTTTAAATTACGGTTCATAATGGTGTTGGTTTTTTTCCATTACTACAGAAAAGAATATCGTAGTGCTGATAATTGTCTCTTCGCTGACTTCAGGCATTGTGTTTTGTATTTTCTCATCTATGGCATTTTTAATTCCGGTTTGTAATGGTGTAAGTATTTCCTTTACTTGGGAAACGAACGACTTTTCACCGACTTGAGGCATTTGGTCATAATTTTAGTTTGAAACTATACATATACTTTATATTTGCATGACTTCGATATGAATAGTAATTTGAAGTTTTATTTCTGATTTATTGAGAGTTGGAACAGTCGACATTGAATATACATATTAACGTGTTCATGACGTGATCATGACATTTATTCGTTTAATGATCCTGAGCTATTTTATGTTTCATGAATACTACAAACATATTGGTGTTATTGATAATTTAGCAAGACATGTCTGGTCTAAATTAAAGCAACTGTCCATTTATGTTGGAAGTTTATAATTTTATGATATTTATTCCTTTGATATATTTACAATTGACACTAATGTGTTTTACATGCACGTGGGTTTGATGTTAAGAAACTTTATAGCGTATTTTTTCCGATTCAAAACGAATTGACTTTCGATGTACGTTGAAAGAACATGACTTTCATGATACTTATTAATCTTATTGGTATATTTCCATTTTACGTTGAGTTGTTTCTTAATATTGTCTCAATTTTGTTCGATGTCATTATTCCATTTCGGAAGTGAATGATTTTCTTCGAATATATGAACATATGACTTAATGTCAACTATACAAGCGTATGCGAAGACGAATTTATTGTTATATTCTTTGTTGATATGAGCTGTGTATACTTCAGTTTGAATGAAAGGCTCTTATATCAATAATACGAACTAATTATTTGCTTTTTTTGCTTTTGATATAAGATAAATTATCAAGTTTGATATTTCTTGGTTGACTGTGATACCCTCTCCACATATGTTGAAGTGATTTGTTTAGCCGATCATTTGAAATTTTATATTTTCTAAAATTGACTTTTAAAAAAAAATTCTAATTAAATGTCGGAAAGCAATCTTGGCGAGTTTGATTATAAGTACGACCTCGAGAATTGAATACCAGAAAATGATTTGTTTGAACAAATTGGTGCGTTAGTTGCTAAAGGAACTATGGCAGTAAATTAACTTGTATCACAAAATGGGTACCAACGATATAGGATTTACAGTTTATATATTGCAAAAGTATGCATTGGATGAAGACGAACTCATTCTTTTGTTGTTTTGGAATGAAAACGAGGCTTGTATGACGTGTGGACATCTAAAATTTGCTGAAAAAAGCAACGAATTGCTTTTTCTTACATTGTTTGAAGAACGGTAGCAATGTTTGAAAATAGAAATTGATTGAAGGGAACCATTTATTTTAAAGAAAATGTTAAAGATGGCTAAATGTTAAAGACGTCATCTGCCTTAAGATACCCTTTTTTCATATTTAATGTTTTAACAAATTCCGGGTTCTATCTATATCTTTATATGTAAAAACAAAAACCACGATGTATCGAAGGTTTAAAATTCTTATAAGGTAAGGAATCATTTTCGTTGACATTGCATGCACATAAGAAGCATTGGTAGAAAATATGAATAAACAGATAGGTAAATATTCATTTTACCAACGCGTTATAGAAAATCGGTGTCTGCTTTGAGAGTTTCTTTTAACAATTTACCAAACAATAACGACATTTAACCAATTTGATGCAGACGACTCTGGAAAACATTGTGTGAAAATGAGAACTTGCTCTTAACGAGCAATTTCTCCTTTTCCAACAACGTTTTCTGCCTTATTCGAAGATTGTT
Organism: Cerastoderma edule; assembly: GCA_947846245.1. NCBI lineage: Eukaryota > Metazoa > Mollusca > Bivalvia > Cardiida > Cardiidae > Cerastoderma > Cerastoderma edule. Next base: position 1,233,047 of record OX401414.1, read on the forward strand.
TTCTAGTTTCATCACACTTTGAAATGTCGTCTGCAAACTCTTTCGATTTGGGACAGTCGGAATTTGGCGTTTGGTAAAGGGTTAAATGCTCAACTTACTTTTGTGTATTCATAAATTCAACGTTTTATCAATGTGTTTATGTAAAAAACAAACCATCAACAACAACAACAACAACAACAACAAGAATGACGTATGTTAGTAATAGTACTTTACGTGGGTGATTATTCATTCACGTAAACACCATTGTCATCCATATTGGAAAGAATAGCACATGTTTTGTGTGGTTATTGTATAGGTATTGTATACTAGTAAACGATTTCGATTGAATAGATCGCGTTTGGTGAGAAATTACTTCGCCATCATGATACTGTGTAGACGAGTATCATGTTGATATTTATCTGAAGCTAAAAATCAGTGAGGTGAAATTTTATTTTATGTACATGTCCGTAAGCACTAATTTTCTTTTTCTGTGCTTGTCTGTATGATGGTTGTTCAATTTTAGTAAAAGTGCACTTTTGTCCGTGAAGTCCTTTGAACAAGGTGGGCAATGCGAGATTTGATTTTGCCACCCCCAAAAAAATATCAAACAATGTTTGCGCTGTTGACGAACATCATGAAAAAAACTTCATTCCATGTGTATATTTTATTACTGGTTTATATCAAGGTTTTGCACCGTTTTTGTATCTTGAAAAGCCGAGCACTCATACACTCTCTGGCTTTTCCTTGCAAAACATATCTGTACAATATTCATCAAATAAACCTTGGTGCATTAGTAGTTATAGTAGATAACTTGAAATCGAATGGCCTCTCTCCGCGTAGGTTTGAATCGCGTTGGCTAAGTTTTTTTTTTATAAGAGGTAGTCTCCCGAATGATTTACGGAATGCAAATGGTTTTACCCCGCTTGATTAGCATACTTAAAGGCCCATTAAAGGAGATAAAAGCTATATCAAACTGTATTATTTGGTAAACTTTTGGGCAGATTCAAATATTTATCACCAGAAAACACCATCAGCACAACTTAAATGTGAAAATAAACCAGAAATAACCAATATTAGCAAGTTTTATAATTCAGATTTCCTGATTCTTCACCTCTGACCTTGACAGTTGATACACACAATTTTGAACCGACAAATCAAAATTCGTTATTTTGAATATGTATACAAACAGGTTGTTGATAAACATTATTGAATTGGAGACAACTATATTTTAAGCACAAAATAACTTATTTTAAATGAGTCTCATTAATAGGGTCTCAATGCATTCCTAAACTTATTCTCATGACTTTTATGAACATAATAAAAGAACTCCGTACATTTTTTCTGTAATTTATTTGTATTCCTCTCCTTTGATGTGCCTTTAAGAAATCGTTCTCGATTTTTTTAAACCACTAAATACCGAGGGTCACCCGTTATTGTTTAAGATGAGAAAAACGATTTAAATAATTTTTTGTTTGTTGAATACCTACAAAAATAGGATCGGGTTCTTAGACATATCTTAAGGCATTAACAAGATTAAAGAACTTATTCCTTTCTTGTCTTTAGCGACAAGGTCAAAGATGTTTGAGCGAGATACATTTTTATTTATGCATATTTGATTAAACCAATATGGTAATTTACGGTATCGAATTCCCAATATTTGGGTTTTTATCAAGTTCATTTGTCCGGTCGTTAACATATCGTAGTTCCAAGTCCAACAAAGTCATGCTCTCTATTATAAGAACATATTTCGAAAAAGACCAATTGCTTGTCATAAGCAAACTTGTTATTTCTTCTGTTTTTTTCTTTTTTTTAACCATAATCCGGTGAATGCCATTTCGTTTAACAGAGACAACACATTGTTTTACGTGTAGTTCTAATCGTTTTATATTAATGAGGAAAGATACCCAGAGTAGCAAAGAGGTTAGATAAACTTTGCTGCTGGCACGGATCCAACCTGTTAGCATAAACATCACCATAAGGGTTGAAAAATACATGCTGCTTTTTGGATAGTCAGGCGCAGTGGCCTCTACAAAATTTCACTAAGAACGTGCTATGTTCAATAAATCGTAACTGTTGTCATTCAATTTTGAATGCTCTCAAATGCCAAAAATGAGAGAAGAAATGGAAGATGTCTTAAATTATGCCCGAATTTGGTTCTAATTTGGATTCCACTCCCATGGGGCCTGTGAGAGGGCGCGGAATGTATGGCGACTAATTTCTTGATTCCAATCAGTCTCGATTGTAGCGCCTCACATTACCATATGGAGTATCATGTGACTGTTCGCAGGGTCATGTGACTGTTCGCAGGATCATGTGACTGTACGCAGGGTCATGTGACTGTACGCAGGGTCATGTGACTGTACGCAGGGTCATGTGACTTGTTTATATGATGAGAATTTGAATATCTTAAGCGGACATGAAATAGCAGAATATATCCTTGTTTTTGCAACTTATTTGATGACATACATTCAGTTTACGTAGAACTTGTGATTTGTTGGACTTTCTGAGAAGTATTTGGAATTCTTTATATTATATCTGTTTCCAATCAAAGAAGCTGATAAGCTTCCAAAATCCGAAGAGTCAAATACAATTGTGTCTTTGAAAAGCAAGTAATGGAATTCTAATCTTTTAAGACGAGAATCATTGCCTGGACAGGAAGAAAATCTTATGAAACTGTAATTTTCACACAACACTTATTTAGTCAGATCTGCAAATTCCAATTTTTTAGATTAAACTTATTTACTTTGCATCAATTTCTGAAAATTTTCTTCCAACTTAGATTAATCACTCTCGGTTCTGCTTCCTGGATATATTTACAGTACTCGAGCCAATTTTGTTTAATGAAAGATCGCTTCTCACGGGACTCGAGTCAATGCCCTTTGTGTCCATATGCCGCCGCTCTAACCCTGTACCACTGTATTCAACTCGAGCTTTATTAATGGAGTACCGAGCTTGAATTCATTTCAGGTTTATACGCAATACATAGTCTTTATAAAATCCGCGAGGCTTTGAAAGAAGTAAAGGTGGCTAGCCTGGGAAATTTAAAATTTCCCACGCTTGCCTCCCTTACTACTTTTGGGTTTATACTTGTAGAAATGTCCATATCTATTTTACATGGCATTACTCTCTGAAAACGTTTCCAATTAACTGTTCTAACGGGTATTCAACAAAAAAACAGGTTTATATCAATTTGGAGATTTTTCTCAGAATTTATGGACAATATTTTGATAGTGGAGACGGCATTCACATATTGATGCAGGCTTGAATATTAAAAAGAAAATGAACTGCAATTCCAAGAAACCTGTAAACCTCTGACGCTCTATGCTACTGAAAGGCTTCAATTTATTTATCAATTAAGTTTTATCAAAACCCTAAGAAAATGAAAATATGTGTTCTAATCAGTTGGTATAATTGAATCAATTAAGATTTGACAGAATTTGAAGAAAGTATGGGATACCATTAGTTTACTTTTAAAAATCGTTAATTTGTCTTTTAGAATAAAATGTAAATCAAGTTAGGCTATAATGCAAAAAAGAACGGCGATATTGGTTGTTATACTTGCGCTTGTTGATTTTTAACATTTTACTTGCAATCAATTGTTTACCCTTTCTCAAAGAACTATCAATTATCAGTTTATTTTCAATAGTCCAAAGCTTCGACTTAGAAGAATATGAGAGAATACTAATATATTGCACCAAAAATGTATTTCGTCCATTCGACATGCAAAATTACCTTTTTGCAAGATGTGCTGCAAGTGATGTTAATAATTTAAAAAGTTCTTCTAAAAAATCCTATAGTGTGGGTACTCATAAAATGTTCTCGAGTAATCAAATTTACGAAGTGTTTGGCAGTTACATTGAAATATATGAATACTGTAATATATATCACATGTTAAGTACCCAATATGCCCCTTACAAAGGCGTTTTAGAAAGAAACACCGCTAGCATTAAGCTTTTGTTCCCTGTTATGCCAAATATAATTCCGTGTTAAAAAGACATTAGCAAGAAATCGGAGACGACACATTACGCCTTTCTTGGATATTGTTTTAATTACGTCCTTCAAATGACACGTTTTTAATCAAATCTTACGCTGTTCTTTTCAGAGACACCGATTCCTATTACAATGCCTTTAGTCACGGAAAGTCATTAAAGAAGAAAGAATAATCGCTTTGGTTTTGATCGTGTCTTTTGATTATCTTAATTATTACCATTACTTGCAGCATCTCTAGTTAAAAGTTATTTTGAAATCTAAACATCCCGGTTTCAACCAATCATAAAAGCTTATTTCTGTCTTACGCTCTTTACCAAAACAATACAAAACAAAATCTTATTTCACTCAATTCCTTTTACAAAAGACATGAGGATAAAATAACATGAAAAATAATGTAAACGAGGCGTCTGTTTTGTGACTCTCACTGATTTCTATCTCTCTATCTCCAACTCTCTACACGTATATCTATCTACCTTGCTTACACCCCTACCTTATACGTTATCTTAAATCTGCTTTTTCACAGGTGTTATGAAACTTGGAAATAATCATTTCATCTCTTCGAAATTTGCGTAACAACTGTACAGATGCAATGTTTAATAGCCGTTTGAAGTAGAACCATTTTGTATTTAAGTACATGTAACTGAAGCCTGTATACAATGTAAACATGTGTATTTCAGATACAAAAGCGTTGCAATGGTTTTAAGATCCATTGCATTAAGTTTGTACATACTTAGATTTATTTTGACCTATTCTTATTCAAATTTGCGCTCAGCAGCTATTTTTCATTAAATAATATACCACAAAACAAAACGTTCCTGTTTAATCGACAGTTATTCTTGTGACTTTCGAATTGTCTCATGTGTGAGAACCCATCTTTAGAATACAACAACTATCCATTGAAAGCCCCCAAATGTGATAACTACATGAGCTATACACTCGTTATTTTCCTCTAACTAAAGTTCATTGACCTTATGGTAGCCAAAGTTCTCCAACTCCCATGACAGTCATGATAAATACATGTTTGAATCATTGCTTTCCCTCGTTCAGCTGCCAAGCAATACTTATGGCTCAGGCAGATTTATGACAAGAGAAAAATGACTTCATGACAGCTTAGGCAGCCTTACGTCTTCTAAGTCGGTCAGACGTACTTTATGCGGGAACTGTTTTCCTAGCTTTGTTTATGTTTGTGATTTGTAAGCCAATTTCATCTTTAAAGGCACATGAAAGGAGATTAATGCTACATCAAATTATTTACTTTTAGCACAACTTAAACATGAACTCAACGAGAAATAACCCAGTTTAATAAATCAGATTGCCTGAATCGTCACGTCTTTAAATGGTAGATACATTTTTGAACCGACCAATCGCAATTCGTCATTGGGAATATGTAAACAAACAGATTGTTGATAAACTTGATTGAATTGGAGACAACTATAAGTCAAGCACAAAATAACTAATGTTAAAGGAGTTCATTAAAAAAGGGTCTCACAGCATTCATAAATTAATTTTAACGAATATTATAGATATAATAAAAAAAACTCCACAAATTTTTTCAGTAATTTATTTGTACTCAATATGTGCCTCTAATATAAACAGGCTGATATTTTACTTGATCTTGCTTCATGAATTCGGTATCAACCGTTTTTGACAAGCAACTAGCATTTCAATTGTAAGATTTCGTGTACATACGTCCCCATTTGAATGACAAAGGGAGAAGCCGTTGTTAGCATTGTTTCATCAGTCACGTGCTTCATGCGGATACCTTCTGGCATGAACAAGACGTAGCCCCATTACAAATACGAGTAATCATAAGGATAGATGTTTCACATGCCAACGTAGATAGATGAACAGTTTACTCAGGGGAAAAGGCATAATTCGCTTCATTCATGTACCCAACACATTTAACTAAATACAAATAGATATTAACAAATGCATGGCTATGCTATTTATATATAGCATTGCAACTGCGACTACAAATAGATGTTAAAAATGCTTAAGCAGATACATAAATAGTTTACTTGCAAAATTTCGTACAAACATGCATTTTATGCATGTACAATAAAATATCAACAAAATTAAATACATGCCATATATAATGCGATTAGAGTATAGAAAAACTTAATGTTCTATTGTGCTGCACAACAAAACAACTCAGAGCATTTCCCCATTTAATAAAGGAGCGAATCTATGATAATCGAACACGTTGCATGATAAGACATTGTCACTTTTAAACTTCCATCAAACCTGTCGAACGAAAACAAAAGTTCAAATGCCAATTCCCATGAAAACAATTTTTTTCTATCCTTTCTAGTACATTGTAATCGTGGTGTCATATGTTTCATTATACAAGGGACCCCTGGAATTTTTCCGCGGAAAAGAATAGATTAAACGCATCAGTTCAACTAAAATTCTCTATCTTCTTCGTTCCAATAAAGGAGATAGATCCTTTTGGCTTCGTGAAGACCAGCTCAGAATCGACAGCAATTTAGGACCGTGACGACATAATACGAAAAGAAAACAATTTGTCCTTCCACAAGGAATATGCCTATCAAACCAGACTTAAGCCAATGATAGATCACCGGGCTTAGCGGTAGGGTAGAAACCTGCAACGTTTTATAACGTCTTTGTCATTACGATCAAAGTTCTTCCGTCGTAATCGATATTGCATTGATTGGATCGTTTACAAAATGGTAATGAACGTATCTCGCAATGGAATGTGTATATTATATCAGCTGTTTTTGGGCATAATAGTGTGACCAAGCCGACAGTGTGTAAAATTGCATACCTCTTTGTAAACCTGCATCCAAATGGTCCATTAAAAAGGCTTAAGGTAGAATACACATAAGTCGCCATTTTGAAACATATTCTTTTGTCGGATTAATTCGATCGTTCTCGGTATGAAATGTCTTATTGTGCCAATACATTAGGAATACCAACATTGAAATTATTAAGAAGGAAAAGAGAGGTAAATTTCGAACTTAATTCAGCTTTGTTTGGAAATAAGCTTTAATTTAGCCAAACTAATCTACATGCGGCATTGTGCAGACATCAAGAGTGAACTTAATAAGCTTCAAACGTCCGTGACAATCGAATTAAACACGAAGGCAGTGTTAATGTTATGTAGTGGAAGTCACCGTTGTGGTCCTTCCTGCGACTATTCAATAAGCCAAACCTGGTGCTTAAACTTGCCGTGTATCCAGGATGCAGAATCGAGGGCAGAATGATTAATATAAGTTATAACGACTTGTTTTACAATCGATGATTTTCAAACTAATCAACACGTTATTGGATGGCTTGTTCACAAATCAATGCTTGCTTTTATCTCTAATGAATTGGTTGAATGCATTGGTGTCATAAACGACGTAAGAGTGATTGTCTTAGAACACATCAATTATTGCATGCACGTTGTAAATGTGATCTTATCGATAAATATGTTAACAAATCGATGCAATTTTCATTAACTTTATTACCAAGGCCATACCAAGACAGTACAAGAACACTAAAGTAGGTTGTTTCATTCTATGGTTTGTATCAAAACATGGTATATTCAAGATATGATTGATTCATCGAATGCCAATAGTTATGAACAATGATATATTTGAACGAGTTTGTTTGGTAAGAAAATCGAAGGAAATAGAGATAATCTTCACTTAACATCTAAAATGCCATAAAGTTTCCTGGCCAAAGAAAACGGCCCTGGACAAAACAAAGACAGTATTGCCTTCTCCGAATAGCACTCTGTGTAAAATGAGGTATAAATAGATTTGAGTCTCGTTTAAGATGTTAGGTACTCGCATGCGCTCTATCACTGTACCCCTTGCTTACAGTTTTGAAAAAGATATGGGCAAGGGGACAGCGAAAGAGCGCTTTGTCTCTTGAACAAGGGTCCCGTAAACCAATGCTGGTACAAACAGGATAGGACTGGCTTTGAATAATGGTAAAACCTATTCATTTCACATCGGCTTTAACAGAGATGTGAAAATGTATTAGAATACCTTTCAGTTCTGCCCCCTGTATGTATTACAAGTAATTGTACAAAAACAAGTTCTTGTAAAAGTCGAATTGTGAATCCTTGCTTCACGAAAATCAAACACACGTCCTTCCTATCCTCTTGGTAAAGGCACTGTGTTAACCTTCTTTTTGAGTATGTGTTCAATTATTTAAAATTGGAACAAATCGGGAAATTTTAAAGTCTTAAAGTATTTTGAATAAATTTTAGAGGATTGAGGAGAATAAACCTTCATACTATGTACTTTAAAGACATCTTTTTCTCATAAACCCTGAAAAGCTAAACTTTTTATTAGTTCCAAGAAAACTAATTCTTTTCTACTCCGTCCTTGTTTGTTAGCTTACAAGGGAATTACCGATACCTTGTACATGTATTTGAACAAATTATTCAAGAAGTGGTTTGATTAGATAAATATTCTAGTGAAAAAGGAATCTGTCGATAACAAAGGAAATAAGCTACTATGCATATTTTCACAGTTCTATATCCGTACAAAGTTTTCTCTTTGCTCCAGAAGCGTCTTGACGAACATGATGAAAAAAGGGAACGTTAATTACTCATTGTCACGTAACGCTTGGTGATGTTTGGCATATTTATAGACGCTTTAATGAAGAGAAAGCGCGTGTTTGTCCGTGATTCTCTTTGATGGATCCCGTGCGATCAAGCTATGCCTTGCTCTTAGAGACCGCTAGAGGAATGCAATTCCATAAACTTGATACCTTAGTTGCATTAATTAGCGACTCCGGGATGTTTTGCGGCTACGCCCAAGCTCTGAAGCGTGTAAAATTGGGTAACATCATGCAATGCCCTGCATAAAAATGATAAAATAGAACAAAACACTCAAACATGCTGATGTAGCATTTCGATTTGGGATTCTAGAGGACACGGCTTGGTTATAGTTACATGTACACAGTAATAGATTATTACACAGATGTGACACATTTGGCAATGCTTAACGTTGTAGATTTTCCTTGATTTGGAATTTTTTCATATTGTGCTATGAATATAGAATGACTTGCGTTTTTTCTGTGTAAATGAGTATACAAAGAAAAAAAAACGCACAAGAAAACATAATCCCGGTATTGAAACCCACCTATCTAGCGATCCCATTGTAACGTATGAAACTTTGGTTTGGTAAATCAAAGGAAACCAGAACAATGAGTAAACTATATCTTTTAGATGGAGGTATTGTTTAAAGTACACATACTGACATCCAACATCGTTATAAACCGAAAGCTAGTGTTTTTGACAGGAGTTGATAGGTTTCTGACGATTTATTAACGATATATAAAACGTCTATTTACCGTCTAAAATGAAAAAAAAACTAAACAGACGGAAATCGCTTTTTTATTCAGACGAAATCCCTCCAGTATTGGTACATTTGTTTGTGTGCTTGTTTGTTTGGTTTTACATCGGGTCAACAATATTTCAGTTCAATTGCGATACATATAAATATTAAAGAGGGATTAGACAAAGCAAAGCGACCCGTATTGGTGGTTTGACCCGATTCGTTTAGTCTGCCGACAGAATACCGCTCCAAACATTGAACTGATTGTCGCTATACAACCAAACCCAAATTATATCAAATTCAACCTTTTTATCACATATTTACAGTTGGAAATGATTGCAAAACTATATTGTTTTCTTTCCCCATTAGTATCTATAGTACATTGAGAATGCGCCGACACTATTTTCTTTTCCCCATCTGTATTTTCAGTTCTTTGATTATAGAAATACACCACTCGTGCGTATGAAAGAAAATATGCCGACACTGTTTTCTTTTTCCTATCAGTAATTTCAGTACTTTGATTATAGAAATACACCACTTGCGGGGATGAAAGAGGAAACTTCGCCACTGTATCAATCGGTATTCGATGGATGTTTACGTGAAGTGAAGTGGGATGTAAACAGTTCGAAAGAATAGATCACCCGAATTCGCCTTTGGTGTGAAAGGATGCAGTAAACAAAACCGGTGCCTTTGGGTAGGGGGTATGGGGTCTGGTTCCTATGTATACGCTGCGTCTGTAAACACGGTACCGGCTTGCGATCTGAGATGGGCCGCGTACATATTTTAATATTGGAAGTTTCCTTCAATTTACCCATTACCAAACAAACACGACATTTAACCACTCTGTTGCAGACGACTTTGGAAAACATTGTGGGAAAAGGAGAACTTAATCGTATCGAGCAATTTTTCCTTTTCCAACAATGATTTCTGCCCTGTCAAAAGATTGTTTTCCAATTTCACCACATTTCACCACATTTTGAAATGTCGTCTGCAAACTCTTTCAATTTTGGACAGTTGAAAAGTTGGCATTCAATAAAATGCTAATGCGTTAAGCTTTTATAGAACAGCTTCAATTACGTTATTATTTAGACCAAGTTGAAAATGTCGTTTTAAGTATGCTTACCATGTTCTTCGTATACAAAGTCATATTTCTATGATCGAATTTAATCATTTAATTGATTCAAATGTCTTTGTTTTATGAAGTATAAACAAGGGTTTCTTTAAATATACCATAAAATTTCATGGTTGACTTTTATGATTTTCAGTGGTTTAAATGACTTTTAAAGTATGAAAATTGTGCTTGTCAAATATACTCTCACATTTCGTAATTAAAGTTATATACCATTTCATTCTTTGACCATTTTTAACCTATGTGTACAATTATGAATATTGGCCATAGTCCTTACATGAATTAACTTAAATATCCATATACGTTAACAGGTACCTATTGCAGATATCCATCAAAATCTATAAATTCATTTCCGAAGAAGTAATTCTACGACCCTCCGAATAAAAGAGCAAAGGTTGTCTATATAATAAAAGTGTGAATAATGCCTTTTCTTTTATATAGATGGGTAGAAATTTATACGACAAAATAATACGAAATGTTTTGAACACAAAGCGGTGCAGGGAACATCGAAACATAACTGTACAAAGATTAAGAACAGCTTGAAATTACAATCCCGTGAAATTCAGTTTCAACAAATACTTCCACCAGATTTATAGCCATAATTTTGATACTGTTGAAATCCGCTGACAGCTTCAACAATGATACAATGCAATGGTTTATGAAAATAGAAATAAGAAAAAACATATTTTTTTTGTCACCCAATGCAAACATACTCTTACAGGGAAAGCAGTAATTTTAGCTTTCTATGAAGACATAATTCACTCACGATGCCAATATAAATGGGAATGGGCGGAAAAAATAAGGCGGGAAATCTTCCAGCCCTGTCTCTCTCTTTTTATCCCTCTAAGACATACGAGTTGGGCTGTGTTTGTCTGTCAGCTGGCTGGCACAATAGCTCTCATCTATCATGATATAGCGCGCATTGATACCGAGATAGATTGGCACTAAAGTACGAACTTTTTTGTCTTCACTCGCACGAAAAAGTAGACCGTCTAAGATAAGTTTGTACTTTCCTTGTGTCCAATACTTTAACATGGGAGCTCAAACCAATTCAGTTTATTATTTTTTTTTCGACATTTGGTTTTGACTTTTAACTGTGAACAATCACCTTTAAGTTTAATTTCTGCTTGACGTCGGCGAATTCCGAGACACACGTACCACCTGCACAAAGTAATCACAGCTAATTTGAAAATCTCGATATCTCTTGCTTAACCGGAAATTGCGTAAAAATGACAGGAATCTAGCGCTAAATGTGTTCCTCCACGCCGTCTGGAAATCGTGAAAATATTTGTTCTTAAAGCTGCTTGTTCACAGATATGAGGAAACTTGGAGATTAATATTTAATTTTTAAAACGACTGAAGAGCAGGTGTAAAGTTGTATAAGACATACTGGAGAGTAGCCATTGGAAAGAAGATTAGATTGTTATTAAGTATTATGAGCCTCAATACAATGAATAACTATACATTTAGAATAGAAAAGTGTTCCAACGGTTTTGAAATCGCTCGCACACCGCCTGTTCATACGTAGATATATCTAAAACAAATTTGTGTTCAGAAGTCATATGTCATTGCATATTTTACTACAAAACAAAATACTGTTATGTTTCAACGACATTCTAAATTGGCTTGAAAATTTTCTCACGTGCGAAGAAGTACCTTTAGCGATTGTCTAACTAATGGAGCTTGAACTAGTTTCTTTTCAAGTCTTTGATGAACAAACAGCTTGGCTGGCCTAGTGGTCAAGAGTACAGGCGTCTATCTCACGAAAGTTCGTGCGATATATTCCCTTGTAAACATGAATAAAAAGAAAGGAAAGGAATACCATATAAAAGCTTTACTTAAGACTTGCATGGAACATGAGTTCTACCTGTGAAATAAGTTTTGACATTTAAACACAGCTCTATGATTCATTCACAAAGTTACTTTTTTAATTTGATTGTCACGATGTTTTTCTAATTGTAGATGTAATGTTTCCGTTATTAGTGAGAGCCCAAGAACTTTAACCAGTAGGCCAAGGAAGTTCCTAAATAACAACTTAAGATTCAAAAATTGTTTGTCGCAAAATTCCGTTAATTTGATTGCATACATCATTGTCGCAAAAAGCAAAAGTCTGGTTTCCATTTATCAAATGAAGAGATTACATCTTTCTTTCTTTGATGCATAACAAGATATTATCTCACTTTAGAATTTAACGATATCTCACAAGATATTATCTCATTTCAGAATGCCTTAGAAACTAATGTGAAAAATGATTGAGCAATATATCGTCACGACAATTTCTACCCAGAGAATTATATTGAATTTTTTTTTTCTCATGCCGATTTTCAACGGTTGTTGCTCTTGATTTGTTATAGAAAATAAAATCCACATCTGTCAACGGGTTGAAGCAAGAAGCTACGAGGGCGCCTTTCCCCAATCAGAAAGATAAGCATTTTACGAATGAATGCATCTGTATCAATAAAGAAACGTAAATGAATCGAACTTCGTGATAAAAAAGCATATCCATTATCTGATTTATATGTAGAATGCGAGAAATCCTTGTTTACTTCCGTTCGCTAATTCCTGAATATGTGGCGACATTGGTGCAGTTGTAGAGCGCCGGCCTCTTGTACCAGGTGTCCTTGGTTCGACCGCGGTCAAAAACGCCAGGACTTCCCCTCGAACCGGCGCGTGTACTGGTGTAGTTACCAGGTAGTAGTCATCGAGAGTGAACTTGATCAGGTTCAAGCTTCCGTCACATGTAAAACTCATAATTTCTTACTTAAGCAAGAGCGTCCCGCCAGTTCCTACTCAATGTTCATCTCCTTTGATATGTATGTTAAAGTGTTGGTTAAACCAAAAAAGACGTTTAGAATAAATCGCTTACAAAAATCATCTTTTTATAATATTTAACGGGTTGAATTTAGAATTAAATCAAACAAGGAGTTAAAATCTGCTAACTAAATCGTCTTTCTTAAATGATTTTCGCTTGAAATTTGAGTTTAAAAAAGAAGAAAAAAAAGAATACGTTCCACTTTAAAAAATAAAGAAATGGCCTAATCATCCCCTCTCTCATCCTCTCGCGAGATTTATCTCTAAACCCACGTGACCATTGTCGAATTGATTGAAACGACGCCAGCGGCCATTTGTGAGTGGCGACTGATTACGGCCATTTTATGTTCGGATTGGTGAAATGACAGAAAACGTCTCGATTAATTGGACACAATCAATCGTCCGGCATTTTCTTCCGTATGTATCCCGCGGACCCCAGGGGAACACCAATGACGGACTGAATAATTCTTTCCTTTTTCCTAAGCGGGGTTGGTTTTGGTATATGGCTTCAAACTGATGAATGGTGTTTTGAAGCAGAATACCCATAATCCGCCACTTTGAAACTCAGTTTTTTTGTCGGAACACTTCGGTCGATTTCGGTATATTTCGGCCTGGGCCCGATCTATTCAGCGTAATGGCAATAGCTTCAACACCGACCGGTGTATACCGAGGATGACGGAAGCATTCCGACATAAGACTGAGTTTCAAAATGGCGGATTATTGGTATTCTACCTTAAGGAGCATCGAAGATCAAGGTCATTTATCGTGTTAAGGTGTTTCGGCTTCAAAAATGAAGGATTGTGTATGGTCTTACGGACCAACAGCGTTTCTAAGCACTATAAAGTTATGCTGCGACATGAGTACTGTGTGAACCCAGTGGTGGTAGTCTTCGAACCCGAGGCTCTCGGGTTTGAGCCCCATTTGTACTTCTTGTTTCGTGGGAATGAATATTGGCAATGCGTTTCAGAGTATCAAATACATCACTGGTGAAATGTCGAGTTTTAACATATCGTCCTTACATGAAAAGCGATACAAGTTTTGATCAATTTGATCCATTATCCTCTAATTTGTTTCCTGGATGCATAACTCCGGATCCTTGGATAGGTGAAATATTGTGGCGATGTATTCGAGCAAATTTTATTTATCTCGTTTAACATCGCTTCAACATATTGTCATTTAAATTGCGATTCCCGATTCATCATTGATGAAATACTTTTTTTCTAAGAACGGTTTCCAACATGTCACTTTCTTTATGATCAGTACTGCCTTGGACCAACTCAAATTCGTCAAATGAGGAGTACTAAACGGTCCGTAAACGAACGCTCCCGAATTTTTCCATTTGAGATTTTGGACCCTACCTGAATTGAAGAATCAGCAAACGACAAAAAAAGGTTGAAAACTTAAAAATGTTTTTTTTAAATAAACATGCGTAGAAATCATCATGACAAAAGGACAAATTGCTCATGATGAACAATTTATCCTTTTGTCATATTAATTTCTTAAGTTTTCTGTTGTAAATGCGTTTAGATGAAGTTTTATGAAGGAAGCGCTTAATGATATTCATTTATTCATGAACAGGGCGTAACGTTCGCTTTTAATGGCCGACAGACAAAATTGAGACAGAACTGCCGGCAATTAACGACCTGTTTAAGGTCAAGCCAATCGGAGCTTCTCGGGTATTTCCGTGAGCTGAGAAATACACCTCGGATAATAAGTGCAAACTCCTCACAGTAATCTCCCCTTGCTACGCTGCATCGATCATTGCCACCACAAGATTTTTCATCCAGATTTGGATGAAATTCAAATGATGCTGTTTGTTAAGAGATTACCGAATATCTTAGTTAATTTAGTAACAATACCTTGTTGTATTGATTTCTGACCAGTTAAGTTGAAAAAAAAAAGATGGTTTTGTTTATAAATAAAGCACAAATTGATTACAATTTTTTAGTTTCGCCTCCATCTTTTAACGCCATTTTTGTTTCTAAGTATGTGGTCATGTGACATTTGTGATGGCAGTGATCAACCCCATAAAGGGAGATCACTGTGAAGAGTTTTGTTATAAGTGTAGGATTACAATTTTTCGGGTAAATCCTCTCCGGCGTATAGCACATATAACCGTTCGGTTATCACGAACATTAACGAGCATTCACGAACATTTACGAACATTTACGAACATTAACGATTATTTACGAACATTAACCAACAATCAAGAACATAAAGGTATACTACTCATAATCCGCCATTTTGAAATTCATTCTTTTGTCGGATTAATTCGGTCGTTCTCGGTAAACATCGGTCGAGGCCGACGTTATTCGGTTAAATTCGAATAATTCGGTCCCGACCAATGTTAACCGAAAACGCTAAAATTAGTTCGACGAAATAAGGAATTTCAAAATGGCGGATTATGTGTATTCTACCTTAATGAAAGTTCACGAAGCGATGATAACGTTGATGTTTCTGTTTCGGTGTATTTGAAACGCTGATGCATGGTGCTCTTTTTTTTGTTGACACCTCCGGACATTTTTACCATTACGTGTGCGTGTCTGATTCCAGACGTATCCTCGAGTGCTTCTCATAAATCGCAAAGTCCGGAATCCTTTCTTGATGTATGTCTACATATTGAAGAGACGACATTTTGCTTGCGTTTACAATTTACGCTGTTATATAATGTTTCACGTTGGATGAATACAGATTATGATATAACTATGCTGACTTATATGTTTAAACATAGCTTGTTATGAAACTCATAGATATTCCTTGTATACTTATTAGAAATTAACATACATCCATTCCAACATGGTTGCAATGCACATTGGTATCTGATTATGTTACAATACATCGCTAATACATCGAAACTTTGAACAATTGTTGACACAATGTCATGAACTAATAGGAAATTAAACACACGAGGGATGAATAAATTAGAACTCGAATACAGATAAATATATTTTGTATGAGATAAAAGTAAAAAGTACCGATTTCAACATTGGTTCGATTAAATAGCAGTTAGGAAAACGACATTATATTTGCGTAAAAATGCCGAAAGAATGAAAGAATAGACAAATTGACTTAGAACATTCATGGTAACATAATCCCCAGCAATAGACTTCTTTAGCAATGTCAATGGGGAATCTAACTCGGACAGATAAGAACAACAGACTCGTCTCTGGTCTTGTTCGGACATCCAATTAGCGTTCACTTGATGGATAGCTTAGGGGCGATCTAGTCTAGCCAATAAAGATAACATCTCGCTAACTCATCACGTGAACATTACATGAACAAACGAATGAACAAAGCCAAGTCCAGACGGTTAGACAGTTGATAAAGACAATCGACCTTTCGACAATTCCGTGCAAAAAAAGATTGTTTAATAGTGCGTTTAGGTTTAACACAACGTCAGCGTTATTTCAGTTATATTGCGGCGATTGGCTAATTATGGTTTGAAGAAGATCCCTTTTCTATCTGCCTACAATAGCTTGTCAGGTCGCGAAGAACCAATTCTATTTTCAAAGTCAGCTTGGTGATTTTGGAGTCCAAAGTAGATCTATTTAAGATAATAACTATGATAGATTCAAAGATACCATATCAAATTTTCATAGGAAGCTGTCTTTCGATTGACGTAATGTATGCCGATGGTTCTACCCAATCGGAACTACTCGGGTATTTCCGTGAGCTGTGAAATACACCTCGGATATAAGTGTAGGGTTACAATTTTTCGGGTAAATCGGCATCCGCCAATTAACACATTTTCTAAGCGTGCACGTTAAGTAGTTCAATGTGTATGGAAGTGTTGGACATCCTTTTTAATCACTTTTGATCAGTAACTCATACCAAATGGAGAACTTGTTGTTGTGACATGTATACTTGTTTCCTCAATCAAATTTAACGACTTTTTGGATTTTACATTCAAGATCTATTTTTAGAAACGAAAGTAAAGCGACGTCATTCTCGCGGGAAACAATATGGCGTCATCCCTATTATTTCAGAGGTGTTTTCATTGGATAAACCCGATGTGTTCAGATTGGGTTCTACCCTGTTTGGAGGTCTTATGGGCGGTGTGATCCTCCTCCCTCATTATTGACCGCGCAATACGACCTAATTGAAAAAAAAATTAATAAAGCTTTCAGAAAACGCATATAAGATTAACAAGATGAAATCAGCCGGGCGGCTATCTTTCGAGAATATCCAAATACCGGGATTCGAACCCATGTCAAGGTAAACCATTCGATGTCAAGTTATAAACTTTTACCACTCAGTCACAGAGACACTAAACAAACGCCGAAGTACAATCGAAACAATCCAAGTACGGACGTTTAGCATTGTATTCTAGACAGTTAATTTACAGGCTTAGTTTTAATTGATTGAGAGTAAACGGAGCGGTGACATCTCAATAGAAACATTGGATGAGATGTAAACTCATTATCCTTTATATGGGATTTTGTGACTGATCCAAATTGAAAGCAACATGACGATACAAGATATATGTGTCATGATCCTTTTTATTTTTCTTTCCGATATCTTAAAAGACGCTTGTTCAAAATAGTTTTGAAAGCATAACTAATTCATGAAGCATCAATATATCTGAGTATGAAGAGTTTATATGAGGTAGATCCCAAGAGTAATGTTATGTTTTTGGATAACAATATATATATTCACTGTTTACATATTTTTATAGATTAAAACCGATCTAAATTTGCGTCCAATGACAATTCTTCAGTGAGTAATTTAAAATAGTACAAATGTTGTGTTGTTTCTAAATGATTGATTTTTATCTTCCAAATTACCTTACATCTGTGAACAAGAACATTTGATAGAAAGATAATTCTGTAGCAAAAGAAACCCAGAAAACTTGCTCGTGTGAAACAAAACAATTTACACACCAATTGACTGCCATATCATACCGTTCTTGAATCATATTTATTAATAATCGATGTTTGTTTGTAGACAGCATGAAAGTCGTTTTATTTATACTTTTAAAAGTAAGTAAATACAGAATGACGATAAGTAAGCCATTACACAAAGACGTTGTGAACCTTTGCCGTGTGCTTTTCTTTATTAGCTAAGCGGTCAACTGTTTGACCTTCTATTCTGCGTTAAATGAAGCCAATTCAGCATGATTTATTCTTCTAACACCATTTCTTTTTTACCAATTAACAAGTGTGCGCTGATGGGAAAGCAGCCATTGGCTATCATTTTCTTATGTATGTTTCACGTTAAATCCGTGTTACTTTCTTTCCCATATGTTTGTAATGTGTTTGTTCTCATTGAACATCTATTTGTAAACTCACTTTGGCGGAAAATATAAAACCAATTAAAGTATTCTGTTAATAGCCACAAAGCATTTCCTTACATAGACACATTAGTTCAGGGATGATAAACAATTGTTCTATTAAAGACACATCGACACATGTGTTCCGTAGAGAAAGACGGTGAATTCATCAATGGATGGCGGTCTTAGATATCGCAGGTTCCGGGTTCGAGCCTCATCGGTACCTCTGGTTTAATGGTGGTGTCCTTCGGCAAGGCACTTCAGAACCATTGAATAGTACGGATATATCCATGAAAGCCAGAACTCGAATCAAAAATTTTGACACGACATTAAACCCTGCATAGGCAGTCTCCCGACTGACTTACGGAATGCCGATGGTTCTACCCGCCTTAACCAGCCCCTATGGGCAGTTGAGTATGGGGTCTTCCTCCATCATTAAGAGTCGGGCATCGCTACATAACTGAAATAATGTTGATGTGATGTAAAACCCATATAAAAAACCTACATAAATTAACAAAAACATGACTTAAGCAACACATTTTTTAAACCCATGTATATTGGTTCTGTGTATCATCAGATCACAGTAAATTATGCCTTTTTTCCACCGAGATCTTCAGATATGTTAGATTAAATCTCATTTAGGAACACGCCTTAATGCTTGATTCGTCTTTCACCACAATAATTGACTTCCAAAAATAATTTCGAAAACCCATTACGTGAAATCCTAAGAATGTTTTCCTTTTCAAGTAGTGATTGATTAATTTTCTAATCGAGAGATTGCCTGTTGCCTGCGAGAATGCACGCAACAGACGCGCTAAAATATGTATGAAATAAAGCAGACATCAACTTTGGCTTAACACTATTCTTTTTGTACATAAAATATGTACTCGCGCTTGAAAATGTTGATTGAATGATCAGCTGATTATGATATTGTTGATTGATTGATAATTGGTACGAACGAACGAACGAACGAACGAACGAACGAACGAACGAACGAACGAACGAACGAACGAACGAACGAACGAACGAACGAACGAACGAACGAACGAACGAAAAATTAAAACATTCATTCCTTGAATAAAATCTGCTCTTGTATACAGTTATAACCAACCACCGCATTATTATTTTTTTTATTTTGAAAAAAAATATGATAATTAAACATTGTATTGCTCGACATACGGCGTTCGAATAGATATAACGATTTTACCTCAGAATGAAGATGTAGTATATAGCATCTAATATATGTCGCTTGTATTTGCTTCGAATTTGAACCAGATGAAAATCATTTATAACGAAAACGCTATATGAGAGAATGGGTTAAAAATATCCAATTTTAGATCGGAATCGACAATATGGAGTCATTTGCGGATCAATAAAAACCTGTTTGAATAATATATTTGATTACCATTTCCCAAATGCTGGCTTGCTCTCGAAAGACGGCTTTAGAATTATAGTCCTGCGTCAATGTAGTTTGCATAATTTTCAACTACAGATGTAAAACCAATTACCGTATCAAATATTCATCCTATCTTTCATTGATGCGCAGGACTCACACCTGATGCATTTTGGAAAAATATGACTCAAATTGCATTTATAACATCATAGACATGTAGTACAATGCCCCGAAATCATAATTTCCTATCTGTTTCATTATTCTATAAATGTTCAGTTTTCCATGGAAGAAACCATTGTTTCTACATCATTATTTACTTTAAAACATAAATTACTGCCAAACTCTTTACAGTAAATTACAGATACAAATACAATAATATACAAAAGTTATGACAAAAGGGTCTGGCCACAAGTTCCCACAACATTTTTCCATTTCATAATTCTTTCAAGTTTTGATATCAACATCAATTAGATTGCAAACATTACAAGGAAAGTCAATACTGTCTATCTTTATCACTGGTTGGTTACTGCACATGAATAACATCTAGTGTATTACCATTCAATGCGTTACGCTGATACCTATAAACCGCCATTTTGAAATTAATTCCGTATTCGTTCGGCGCCGGAACTATTCGGTGTAAAGCGAATAGTTCCGGCCAAGACCGATGTATACCGGGAACGACCGACGAAATCCGACGAAAGCAAGTGTTCCGATATGGCGAATAATGAGTAGACTACCTTAACTGCCAATGAAGGTCAGACAAAACGGATACAATGGTCACCATGAATTCTGCTAGCCAATCGGGAGACTAATTTTCATAAAAATCAAAGCAAAGAGGCTTCTATTTTATTCAATAGTGTTCTCAGTAAGGACAGGTCGTAGGCCAAAATGACCGCTTCAAATGATGTTTTGAACGGTTCAAATTCATGGAGATGTTAAAAGAAGCATGTACCCTTATTTAGTGGCTTGTTCAGATTTTGTTTTGGCCTTTACAACCAATTCTTATTGAGAAAACTGGCTTCCAACTCTTTACTTACAAAGTATGTTATGCCACTACTGTATACAACGAGGCTTCTGCTTTATTCAATAGGGGTTCCTACACCAGCACTCTACGCGAAAACAGAACACCAACGCACTTAGCGTTAATTGGATTCCAGGGGGCGGAGTTTACGCTCACCACGTGATCTCTGCTACTTCCGGTTGCTTTATGGCCATAGAGTACCTAACCACGTGGTCTGGTGTACCCATTGTAACTGAGCCGATCGAGTTTACCCTTAGGATTAGGTGATCATATATCGAGGGCTCAGTGCAATACTAGAGTAACTGCTTCATGTTTATGAACGTATGAAATATCGCTCAATTGGATCATTATATTCTCAATACTTTTAAAAGACAGTTTGCACAATGAATTCATTTGCCAGTTTGAAAACTGTTTATCATGCTCAAAAACTGTGTTCTTAAATACCTGAAAAAAGTCGGCCGGTCATCTTTTAATCGATCAGTTTGTGAATCTTTATTCCCATTACATTCTAGAAGACTATTTGCATTGTAAATTCAATTTCCAATTCGGAAATATCTCGTTAGGTTAAACGTTATCTTCGTAAATGCCCCCCAAAAAAGGCGGCCGGCCATAACTGTGTCTCGAAGCGATAAAGGTAAAATGGCTTCCCGGAAGGCGACACCACGTGAACAGGCCTACTTCCGGTTGTTTAATGGCCGCTCTGCACTCAGCACACTATCGCTGTTTTATAAGGCGAAACGCATGTGAAAATGTCCTTTACTCAGCTCAGCTAAAGGCTTTGTTTTAATGAAGGGTCTAAGGCCTTGTGAACAGTAATTCAAACGCAAGCAAAATGTCCCTTACTTTCTCAGGTCAGATAACAGGCTTGGATATAATAAAGGGTCAAACGCCATGTCAACAGTATTTCCGTTATGTTAGTTTTTTCCTGGATTACACCAGTTATAGAAAGGCTTTACAGTGTGTTGTTCAAGGACATATAAGAACATATTCTTCTAGCTATATTTTTAATTTTTCCTCCAAACCCTTTGTTGTTGGGACTCAAAAGAATCGCATCGATGAAACGATTCTAATGATTTCAAACAAAATATTATATTTTAGAACTTTAAGAAATATTGAAGGTAAAAGACTCTTTACATTAATTTTCTAAATTTCCGTTACGGTTGGTGTACATTGCTAAGCAGAAAAACGCGTCCCCCAACACATTTTCATTTGTTTTAAAGGCAAGAAATGATAGGAGAGAAGGCACCAATTACATTGACGGTGTACAATAGTTTTATAGATAAATCTGTGCAGTTGCCACCATTTCGTAAATATATTTGACCAAGCACAAGTAGTAAAGTTCTCGACTAGCGTTTTTCTCGATCTAAGCCTCTCCAAAATACTTTCATTAGTTGACTGAGAAATGTCTAGTTTACATCGATTGTTGAATTAATCCGATTGACATAGACTAATCGGTCTCGATTCTACCTCCTGGAAACATAGACAGTAGTCTCAACTAATTTCAATAAATGAAAGATCGCAGAGTAGACTCAATTAATTCGACTGATTAACTTTTAAGCAGAGTTGTTAAATGATTGAGAGTGTTTGGTAAGTTGATTTATATTATCTTTATTGCTCGAAGAAAGAAATGTTCGCTAACTACCAAAGTATTCTATACATTGCTTTCCACATTATACAGTTAGGAATTACCAATGATCTTAACTTGACTCAATCATTTATTTCGTCATGATATTAAATAATGAAATACAAAAAGAAAATTAACACTTTCATAGAGGAACAAACATTTCACATATATGGGTGTTCAAAAACTTCTTACGTTTTACGTTCAAACATTACAAAACGGTAAAACAAAAAAGTCAGTAATTTCTTGTATAAATGATGACAGCGTGTGTCTTTTCTCTCGTATCACAATTACTGGTAATATACACATTGCTTCAAGGGCTAGAAGCAACGTCATTTTTTTTGTCACAGAACAAATACACGTGGGAGTAAAATTTTGCCACTTTCACAGGTCAGCCTAAAAGCCCTATCTTCTTCAACTCAGCGAAGGAGATAGCAGCTTTAGGGTTTTGAGGAAGACAAAATTAGACACACAGACTGAAAAAATGGAGAAAATTGACGCCGGTGTATGTGGTATTTTAGTCTAGGGGACCAATCATGCCTTCTAAAAATTCGCCTTGATTCTATGGAATACCGAATTACGTGGAGAGACACCGGAATTGCTATATGTGGTTTGTATGGGGTCAAAAGCCATGCCAACAGAAATATCAGTTACATTAGAGATTTCATGGGATTCATCACTACTAGGCTAGGACTCTCAAAGATTTATACGGAGGTCTATTTGGGTTAAGTAAATAATTAATGAATCTAAATGTCAATGTGATAAACTTGTTTGTGTGCTTTTATTAGAAACGTCCCGTCAAAAGATTCTAACAAGTGATACCAACATACAGTTTCTTATAATGTATGGGGTCAAAAGCTGTGCCCACAGTATTTTATTTACATTAGAGTTTTTTCTTGGATTCATCATAACTAGGCTAAGACTCTCAAAGTGTCTGACCATATGACACTCAAACAAATTCAAATGAGCCAAAAGGGACCAAACACTGGACATAACATAACATAACATAACATAACATAATTTATTCAGCATTAAACATCAAAAAACATGTTTATAGCTGACAAATATATTTATAAAGCATGTGTGAAGACGTATGTACAATTCATAATTTCTAATCGTTTTCAGAGAAGTATTGGTGGAGGTAATGATCGAAAAATCGGATTAATATTAAAGTTAAAAACCATATACATATATATGGACTCCCCAGTTGACAGTCACCAACTTGAACTCTTAACTTGAAAGGACCCAATGAATAGTTTTATATGAGGGGGCCATGATTGTTTGGCATATTCGGGATAAGTAAATGAAATATTTATTTATGTGTACGATAATCCCTTTTTGAGTGTATTAATTTAAATCGTCCAGTCCAGACGAATCTAACAAGTACCACCAATACTATTTTCAATGAAGCAATAAAGGTTAGCGTGGTTTTTTTATGGGTTTTACATCACATCAACATTATTTCAGTTATTTAGCGATGCCCGACTATTGATGATGGATGAAGACCCCATACTCAACTGCCCATAAGGGCTGGTCAAGGTGGGTAGAACTATCGGCATTCCGTAAGCCAGTCGGGAGACTGCCTCTCATGAAAATCCATATCCCTCTCAGGAATTGAACCCAAGCAGAGAGGGGCCATGTGATTTCAAGTTCTGTACTCTAACCACTAGGCCACCGAGGCCCCGTGGAAGACAGGCGTGGTATATTTAACCTCTGAATACCCATAGTATAAGGTCAAGAGAAAAAGATATATGTCATAAATGGTTGGGGCAAACGCCTCTTATCTTAACATATGGTGATAATATATTGTACCTCTGGTCGAATTTATGTCGCAAGTCCTTCATGAGAATAAGGAATACGTGGCTTGTTTGCTTTGCCTCGGAGCTGTGATTTTTTCTCATTAACATCGGTGCATATACCAAGAGCATATAACATAAAAACATAATTTGCGATGCAAATAAATGGGGTTTAAAAGGGGCATCGACATTAAGATTTATTTAGTGCGTGAATTGCACTACATTTTGAAATGTTATTTCATATGTACAAGATAGAATTGGACACACAGACTGAAATAACTGAGAAAATTGACACAATCACACAATTCATCTCGATGGGACAATTTTGATGAGTACACACACAAAGGGAGTATCTTATACATAATTAGATATGTCATTGATATTACAACAATTCAGTCATGAAAAGAGTTCTACGAGTTAAGTCTAAATTTTTTACGCGATTAAGTTCAACAATTCTTGAAAATCGCATTAAATGACTGAACACGAAACTAAAGATTACGAATAAATAGGTTAAGATAACTCATTTCTAGACAAAAACGAGACGTCTTGGGTCAGGAGTGCACAAAAAACATACGAGAAGCAAGCTGTGTGATTTATGGCGGATTTAAGTTTGGTGATCCGTCCGGAAAACTACCGCATAAAACCGGTTACGACGTCGCAAACGGGCAATGAAACGTCCTGAACGACCTGGAAGCATAACGCAAACAAATTGGATAAACGCGTGCCATTTAACGGCATTGCATTATTTGGCATTTCACGTGCGTCGGTCTGTACTTTTCTCAGCCATGCTTGAGAATGCCGGAAATAGACGCTATTTCCGGTTTATGCGTAATGACTTCTGGTTTTGGTGAGAATTTGTTACCGAGTTTTATACCACGTGATTAGGTTTGAGACACCGATCTGATGAGTTGAAGAAGAAATGCTTTGCGCAAATGGTGGTAGATTTTTGCGTTTAATTGAAAGTGAATGCTTGATTGGGTTATTTTACAACTGTCTCCAATGTAAACAATAAGATTGTTGTTCAAAGCGGTACTACTTTTCCGCATAACCGCCGAAATAAAAATATCACTACGCACATGGTATCTCTACGCAGAGAGTCGTTAATTCGTCTGATATATCAAAGTCTCACAACATAACTCTCGTGAAATCCCGCAACAGAAACCCCACGCAGGATTTCGGATGGAATTATCGCCTTCCACAATGGACATTTTGATTATGCGTTCATTTCACTTTAGGGAGACCAATCGGAGATAAAATCGTCACAAAATGTCTCCTTAAAGAAATATAATGAGGGCAAGAAGACGTTCTTTGTATATTGATTTGGAGGAAGTGCATCTCTTGCTATCAAACTCATTTAACTTTTCATTTTTCCTGTAGAGTATAAAAAGAAATAATTATGCTTATTGTTTTGTCTCCAATTCCTTAATCATGCAACTGTCTTTACACAAACTTATGTGTGTTGATCTTGTACATGTTATACATATACTTATGGTTTGGTCATGATTTGAAAATAAACAAATATGCGTGAATGTGAAGAGATAAAAACAGCACATACAAAACAAACTCTATTTGACTACGTCCGCTTTAGCTGAAAAACTGTGTATCGGGTCAAGCACATTGCTTTTAATTCCATGCAAATCACAAAATCATTTAAACTTTGTTTGCGTTTAATTCTTTTTTTCCTTAACATTTCTTTTTTTCATTTGTCCAGAGCTATCGAAACTCTTCTTAATAAAAGTTACCCTCTATAGAAAAAAAATGTAAAAAGTTGGAATCATTTTGTAATCTTATTATTTGGATAGAAAGCTCTCAATGTATAAATGCCATAAAAAATAAAGTTTCTATTTATTGATATGCATTTGGGTCTAGTACATGTACACAAGTAACCAATATCAAAACATTAAGCCCTAACGCTGAGCAAACACAGATGGGATAGAGGTCATTATATAACACAGTATGTTAACAGCTGCGATAGAAAAAAAAGATAATATGAAGACCATTGGCTCCGGTGTGGCTTAGATAGAAGCGATGTTTAACCCATTACCAAACAATAAAAACATTTAACCACTTTGCTGAAAACGACCCTGGAAAACATTGTAACGAGCAATTCATCCTTTTCCCACAATATTTTCTGTCCCTTCGTATGATCATTTTCCATTTTCATCACATTCGCGAAATGTCGTTTGCAAACTCTTTCAATTTGGGACAGTCTAAAATATGCCGTTTGGTATAGGGTTTAAACTGTATTTCCTCGAAATAATAGGAAATTGTGACGACAGCATCATTAGCGAGGATTGTCCGCGGCAAATCAGGGAACTATTTTTTGTCGCCCTGCGCGTAATGATATTGGACAAATGTTTTCTGGAGAAAATAGATCCTGATCATAACGGACGAGGTCTCGCGTTTTGGGTTCTATTTGGCTAAAATATTTCTGTACTGGGTCTTGAATCAATTTCCTTCAAGATTGGCGATTATGGTTGATATTGTTAAATAGAAAATGCATTGGTTTTGCATAGATTCTCTTTATTTGGTCGATAACTATGGATGGTATTCAAATCTTAAGCCAGAATAAATGAAGAAATTTCCTCGGTTAATTTTTATTCTTATTTACAATTTGATAAAATGAATTATCTTATGATGAATAGCTCTCAATATTTACTTACCATGTAAGTTATATTTCTTGCACGGTATATATCATCTTTAGCGACTGTCCTTCAAAAGTACGTAAAACTCCGCAAGTTTGATATCATCAAGTCAACAGGAAACTCAACATGGCTGAAATCCTGTTTAGTTCGTGAAAGAAAGTGTTATTATGATTTTAACAAGTTAAAACTATATCGCATTGACAAACCTTATCCTGGCAGCTAGAGCAACAAGTTAAAACATATTTTATTGCCAATCTAGCATAGAATATGCAAAGTTCACAACATTGGTGAAAAATGATATTATCGACTTTGGCCAAAGTGTCTGGCCACAAGTTCTCACAACTTAGAAAAGGCCATTTCCCTTTATAATTGCATTATCAGAGTGTTCTTAACATATCGTTGTTTTAACATAGTCAAATTAATCGATGGAAACGCAGCAAAGTTATGTATTTTATAGGTTCTGATAATTCCTAGTGACAATAACGGTTTCTATTATATGGAAAACATATTTGAAAAAGCTCGCGCATCTTTCAAAACACTTGATATCCAAACAAGAGCCAAACAGTGCTCTTTTCAAGCCAGTAACTACTTTTCTTCATTAAATGTGCTCGTTCACAGATGCGAGGGAATTTAGTTGTTGAAACTTTCTTTCTTTGAAACTAAACAACAGCTGTTCTTATGTATGATACGCGCTATAGGATGACCATTGGAAGAACAATTAACATATGGGCCACGTCACGGGAAAAGGGGCACTCGGACATAACAAACAGTGTAGCCCCAGACCAGCCGCCACGTCACTGACGTGGCGGCTGGTCTGGGGTTACACTGTTTGCCATCTTAGAGGACATCAAGTTCTGCCTTTAAATAAATACAAATGATAACTGTCGTGACTAGATGCTGGAATAATAGCGCTAAGAAAGAGCTGAGTCAGCGATTTTCATTTATGTCCGAGTGTCCCTTTTCGCGTGACGCGGCCCATATATTTAAGTTTTTAGAGCCTGTATGCAGGAATTGATATCTATTTCAATCAAAAAGTGTTGCAACGGTTTTGAGACATACCGTTTATATATAATGGTACATACTAAGCTACATTGACGTTGTTTGAATAAGCTATGCTATCAAATGTTTCTTTGTATAGCATGCAACAATACAAAAGCTTAATTGTTTCATCGACATATAGTTTTGACTTTGGAATCGTCTCATTTGTAAACAAGCATCTTTCAAGCATTTTCGGTGGTGAGAATCTAATAAACATGATGCATTTTGACTTATTTGTATACATGTACATAATAAGGACATGCCTCTAACGTATTTTCTTTTTCTTAAAGGTGTGTCCGGTAACAAGCAGTTAGTTGGTACAGTTGTGTGCTTTCCCTTTAAGGTTAGAGGAAAGAATAGCCAAGACTCTAAGAAACATGATAAATTAACTAACTTGTATACTTGTATATGAAGAAGGATATGTCTCTAACGTATTAAAAATGTCAAAAGAGACTAATGACAGCGTGCAAGGTCCATGTTTTGTAGTAAATGCACAACTCACTAATTACACACGCACAATGTTACCATGGAAATACCTTTTTACGTGTTCTAATCATGTTTCGTAACACAACAGTGGGTCCAGTGCAAGACTGTATTCAAGTCGTCATAACATAGCGAGGACTTGCTATAGTCTTGCATTGATGTCTCGATACATTTAGTAAATGATATGAGCATCGAAAGCATGACTTGTTCCGATGGATCTATGCATACATTGAAGCGTCTAAAGAACACTTTGATAAACATTATTGTAGATTTCATCTTATAAAAGACTTCAGGCAATACATTGCTTGTGTTTTCATATTTATAGTGCATACTTAAAATGACAGTTTGATATATCGCAACTATATCATATATTAAGGCTTAGAGCGGCGATACTGGTTGTTTGTCTCTTGAATGTTAACGTTTTGTGCACTGATGGGCCTTTGACCTTATGTATCAATTAAGTGTCTATCTATACTCTAATCTGTAAATAACTTGTGTTTAACTTATGTATACATAATCTTTATTGACATATGCATGCATATACATATACATGTGCCTTATTTTACTCATATAATTACACACTTAAAAATGGGCAATTATATAGGCGCTGTGTATTGCTCCTACATGTTTCGATAGTCATTGTAGCATCGCATCTAGAAGACCATATGGATATATTATTGTTACTAAGACATCTATTATCCATAGTGTACCAATATACCATCGACCCCTAAACAGGATACTATAAAGAATTAACAGGCAAGTCTGTGACAAAATGACTCATAAAGTGTCTACAGAGGAAACTCGAACCCGGGACGTCCGAGTTTTAAGACCTTCACTTGACCTCTGGGCCACGCTGGATTCATACGGATACACAACCCCTGTTTTTGTATATTTCCAGATGACGGTAAGGTTTTCTGTAACAGTACCTGGGATGAAGTCTCCTGTTGGCCGATGACTCTGGCCGGAACCATCGCGTCTGTACCGTGTCCCGGGTACCTGACTGGGATTAGTGATTCAAGTAAGTAATGTGGTCAGAAATAGCGACAATGTTCTGATATAGGAAAAGTACTATAGGAGTATCTTACTGGGATAAGTGAATCAAGTAAATTATGTTGTACCGTGTCCCGGGTACCTGTCTGGGATAAGTGTTTCAAGTAAGTAATGTGGTCAAAAATAGTGACAATGTTCTGATATAGGAATAGTATAGGAGTATCTTACTGGGAAAAGGGATTCAAATTAGTAATGATGTCAAAAATAGCGACAATAAAACTCATATTTTGTAATATATTATCCGTTTCAAGACAACGAGACTTCTTAATAATGTGTTTTCCGTTTACAGTCTTTAGTCATACTAGGTCATATTTTTTTCCGTTTCCAAATACCGATACTATTTAGTGATGTGTTTTGAGACTTTTCATTAAACTCTCTTTTAACGTCATACATTTCTGTTCCCAGATAACGATACTATTGCCTTATGCGTTTTCCGTTTCTAGATAACGATGAAACATAGTTATATGTTTTCCGTTTCCAGATAACGCGACCAAATACTGCTATGAGAATGGAACATGGGCGGACAAGGCGATTTACGATTTCTGTTTGGGCTCCTCGGACATCAAGGTCAAACCAGGAGATGAACATGGACCGGCCATCCGTATTATATACAACGTTGGGTTTACAGTGTCAACTCTAGCTTTGGCCATCGCTCTCTTCATATTCCTGTACTTCAGGTTGGTTAGTTATAGTCCTTTATTGTTGGTTTTCAATGGTTTTTATGCTACAATATATAATGAATGCATGGACCAGTTCGTACATGTACCAAATATCCGATGACAACAGCAGTAATAGCCTTACTGTAAGACACTCTTGGTACTAGAGTAAGCATTATTACTGCTAGTTCCAGGACAAATGTGTTCAGCCCAAGGAATCGACAGAAACATTACGTATTGCAGGAATGCACCATCTATGAATATGTTTGCATTTCTAAAACTTAGCATTATGTGAACCAACACATTTTGTGTTAAACATCAGAAACTTACAAGCATTTTGTTGTCATAACTACTTTTATCACTTAGGGTTTTCGACACAAAAATACTTCGTACTCGGTGTCACAAGGGTCACGTCTTTGGCGTCTTTTGTTCAGAACAGCATTCGTTGCTTTGGAAACATAATTATAAAAGTAACATGTTTCAACATCAGGAATGTATTTTCTTTCGATTACCTTTTTTTCATATTTGACCATACAGGTTTTCAACACAGGTTTTCAACTTGGTGTCTTTGTTGGTTTCCAAAAAAATCCGGTGCTTCAGAAACCTTATAACAAAAATTGCATGATTAAACGTCAGAACTATGTAAACAAACGTTAAAAGGGCATTGCCAAATATTTTTTATAGGAGTTTGCAACACAAATACACCTCTATTACCACAACGGTCAAGTCCTTGGTCTCTATTAGTGTTCTCAAAAGAAGCCGTTGCTAAGAATTATGATAACAATAAGAACATGTTTAAATATAAAAATTATATGAACAAATGAAATCTGTACCTCCAAATATATTTCTACTAGGAGTTGAACACACAAAAAACGTTGTACTACGATGATCAAGTCTTAAAGGTTTCTTTGTTAACGCTTACGTTTCTCTTGAAATCTAATTACTATGCTCACTTATTTGAACATCTTATCTGTGTAAACTTTCAACACAAAATACACGTTGTATTTTATAGCATGGCTGCAAAGCCTTTGTGTTTGTATGGTACAAAATCACCCATGGCTTTTAAAAGCCTGGGGCCCGTTTTACTAAACAGTTTACGCTTAAGATTTGCGTAAGTCTAAAACAACAAGTCCTTTTATTTCAATATTTGGCAAAGCAATATTGCAAAGTAACACATCATTGGAATCGTCTCTCCGAGACGCTTCCAATGACGTGTCACATTGCAATATTGTACTTTCATTGAAGATATTATCCATGTTAATCAATTTTGACTTACGCAAACATTTTCCGTAAGTTGTCTAGTAAAACGGGCCCCTGGTTCATTATTATCACTACCTCAAACATCAGATTCATGTAAAGCGTACGATTACTTTGCTGTAATGTTTACGTTCACTGTTCTTAATTTTCAATATAGCAAGGCTTTGCTCTATGTACTACATTGGTCAAGTCATTGGTGTCCTTAAACTTTGCCGAAGCATCCATGGCTGTAGAAACCCGATTAATATAACAACTTGTCTAAACATAAAAAAATACGAAAACCTTTAAGTAATTTTTTGTCATATTTACTTAGGTTTTTCAACACAACGGATTCGTTGTACTTTGTACTACAAGAGCTAAGCCACAAAGGTATCTTTGTACAGGTTCAGAACTTTTGCAACTTTGTGTTCGTAATTCGTTTTGGCAATAGAATATGTTTGAAGTAAAGAGGTTCAGAAGCATCCATGGCTTTAGATACCTGATAAGTATATGCACTTCTTTCAACATCAGATTTATGTAAACCTTTCAATACAAAATACACGTTGTTTTTCAAAGGACGGGGTGACACTTCTTTGTGTGTTTGTGTGTTTCAAAGCATCCGTAGCTTCAAAACCCTGGATTACTATGTTACGTAGCCGCCTCACTCTCTACAGCATAGCAACAATTAATCAGGACAAGATGTAACCTCTGCGTTACTGAGCCGACTCTTTAACTAAGTGGTTATGTCTTGAACGGTCACCCGGGAGAACCGGGATCGAATCCCCACAGGGGACATAAAATCCAAAGTGGATTTTCTAGCTAGGCTTCGTTGCGGACATTGTTCGTAAGATAGGGGCTCGTCCGGGATTTGCCATAGAGCCATTAATTCGTCAAGCCGAAATGGCTTACATGTCATCATAAATGATGACTTCTATAAGAGGGGGTGTGTTACGTAGCCGCCTCACTCTCTACAGCATAGCAACAATCAATCAGGACAAGATGTAACCTCTGCGTTACTGAGCACACTCTCTAAGGTCAGTGGTTATGTCTTGGACTGTCACCCGGGAGAATCGGGACCGAATCCCCACAGGGGGACTTTAAATCCAAAGTGGATTGTTCTAGCTATGCTTCGTTGCGGACATTGTTCGTATGAACTATCACTAATACTTTTAATTTCAAAAATATGTAAAGCATATGATTACTTTGCTGCCATATTTAGTCTTACCATTCATAATTTTTAATGTGACAAGGGTTTGTTCCATGTACCACATGCCTCAAGTCAATGGTGTCCTTTATGGTTTCAGAAGAACCCAAAGCTTAAGAACCCTGATTACAATAACCACTTGCTTAAAAATCAGATTTTTGTAAATTTTCAATGACTTCAATGTCACATTAACCTTTTACCAATCGTGATTTCAGCACAAAAAAGATGTGCTTTGGAAAAGTAAAGACGTAATATGTACGAACAATGGTCACGTCCTTTTTATGTCTTTGTGTATTTACAGAAGCCTCCGTTGCCTTAGAAACCTGATTCACTGTCACCTGATCGTCACGTTTATAGATACCAACATTATATGGATCGTGACCAGACATTCCCTTCTCTATATACAGAATCCGGATCTGGCGGTAAGTGGTCATTCTTTTTGAGACTATGCAGTCCTATAAATTTATAGATACCAACATTATATGGTTCGTGACGAGATATTCCCTTCTTTATATACAGAATTTTGATCTGGCGGTAAGTATACATTATTTTTGCGACAATTTGGTTCTATAAATCTATAGATACCAACATTATATGGATTGTGACGAGACGAATTCTGTTCTCTATATACAGAATCCGGATCTGGCGGTAAGTGTGCATTTGTTGGGGACTCTGTAGTCCTATAAATGTATAGATACTAACATTTTATGGATCGTGATGGGACATTCTTTACTCTATATACAGAATCCGGAGCTTACGGTAAGTGCACAGGCACAGTGTAAAGCAGTTGTGTATAATATCCAAGTGTCTATTTGAAATATAAAGAATTCTATGTGACTGTATACATGGGCCACAATACGCAAACGACGCCATAATGACAGAAAAAAAGCTTATCATTGCAAATGATGTACACTGTATCAATGTGGTTGTAATGGTAAAACTACAATTTTTATGTGGTGTTATTTATAAATAAATGCACACTTCTATTTCTTAGACAGTCCTAACAATTATTCAAGCTCTCCCTGAGAGTATTTATGCCTTTCTCAAAGAATCTCTCGGAACTATGAATATCATTCCCATTCAGGGAAGAAATAAATTAAAAGGCAACAACGTTTGGAATAAATGTATCCCTTCTGTATACCCAAATGGGATTCTATAATAACACGCCATGTTTGTTAATATCCTTTCTAGTCCTCGTCCTTGTTTTAATATATCTTCAGCAGAGTCTTGAGTGAACGTTTGTTAAAATGAGAAATGGTTCCTGATGAAAAACATCTCCTTCTAAAACTATCGTTCCTAACATATTTCATTCCATGGACATGATTATATGTTTCAATGTATTCCTCGATTTCTGTTTCATTTTTTTTTTAAATATTTACCAAGCCACCCATCCACAATGTTCACCAAAAGAATCTTCTCGTTAGATTTTTTTAAAATTTATATGGGTTTTACATCACATCAACATTATTTCAGTTATGTAGCGATGCCCGACTATTAATGATGGAGGAAGACCCCATACTCAACTGCCCACAAGGGCTGGTCAAGGCGGGTAGAACCATCGGCATTCCGTAAGTCAGTCGGGAGACTGCCTCTCATGAAAATCCATATCCCTCTCAGGATTTGAACCTACGCGGAGAGGGGCCATGTGATTTCAGGTTCTGTACTCTAACCACTAGGCCACGGAGGCCCCTTTCTCATTAGAATAATATCATTAAGAATAACCATTCAAACAAGATTAGTTCTCCCAAACGTTTAATTTTACGATTTATCAAATATCCAAAATGAAAAAGCTTGTTTACATGTGTCCTTGGGGGAGTTCATTATATATACAATGTACTTATGCATTTTTCTTTTTTTCGCACCACTACTGAACAAAAATCATTCACACCAGCTGAATTGATCTTTTTGAAGTTTACCCCACCACTGCTATAAGCAATTCATTAAAATGTGCTTCTCATTGGAATTACTGCTGTATATTAAGCATTCAAACCGTCTCAATGCTTTCCCACATGGGGACGATGTATAAGGATATACCGAAAAGAAAGCTGATGAAAGAGTATGAGCAAGTATCTGTGGTTTGCATTCCAAACTCATTTGTCAATTAGGGTGGAAGTTAGAATTTTAATTTCCGGTTTTCTTTTTTCTTTGTTAAGAAAAATACTTAAATTGTCAAACTGTGGTGAATTATACAGACAACAGATGCATACATCCCTTGATTTGATAGCAATAATCAGTATAGCCAGGGGAATTTATGTCTTTGAATGTACCATAGATACATCATTTCTCCCATATTGTCGCATGATGACAGCGTACTTGTTCTGAGGCGAATTGCTCTAAAATTGGTCTGACATCTATGAATATATTATAACGTATAAGGACACTTTCTTTTCTGTACGCCAAAAGTATCTCTTATACTTTTTGATAAAAATATAATACAAAAAAGATTAACAGACGAAAACGATTGAGAATATCTTGTTCTCAAGATTGGTCAGTAAACGAATATAAGTGTACAGATCAACTTTCATTTTGATCAGTACCGTACTGATGGTAGTCAACAATTATCTGGAACCCTGAATACGAAAACTCAGTTTTGTATGATCTAATGCAATATATAATCGGCAATGATGTCAAAACGTTTCGAAAGTCGTATAGAAAGTAGTATATATACACGTTTTAGTTCATGCTTGAGTTTAAGTTTATGTACATAAGAGCGAAATTCAAAGTGTAATCCGGTTTTGTAGTGTGACACAGTATGAAATGCACATCTTGAAATTTATATCGTAAGCACTTAACTGTTTTAACTTGAGCTAAATTCCCTTCCCTTAGAAACCAAAAATATTCGTAGCTATGGTTTCCTTCTATGGTCCTCTGTATAAATTGGATTTATAACATGAAGACTGGATGAGCAATCTCCTAATAAAAAGCGTTCTGGTATTAATTGAGGAATCGTCGTGTAGCGCTAACGTTAAATTATAAACAACAGCATTAAGCTTCACAAAAACGTATAAACAATATATCGTGGATATTCTTTACGCATGTCTCGGTCAAATCAAATCATTTCGTCCTAATGTAAAAGCATAATTTCGTGTGGCATTAATATTCATCGAGTTTCATTTAATCGCGACTGACCATCGTTTCTCCCATAATGCATCTGATTGCCGCCCGGCTACCACGCATGCGTAAAGAATAAGAAGACTCAATTGGAACGAATCTGAGTTAGAACTTTTGTTTGGTTCGTCTTGT
Source organism: Cerastoderma edule (assembly GCA_947846245.1). Lineage (NCBI taxonomy): Eukaryota > Metazoa > Mollusca > Bivalvia > Cardiida > Cardiidae > Cerastoderma > Cerastoderma edule. The sequence continues at coordinate 1,268,905 of OX401414.1, forward strand.
GTTAAAAACACAGTTAAACTGGGCCGGATAACTAAGCCTGGTTATTTAAGAACCGATCATTCCAGTCTAGAACAGGTTGGCAACATTCTGCTTTGATCTGATCTATTATTTTTTCTTTTGTTACATTTTTCGTTTAGTTTTGCTTTAATACATTGTGCTAATTATTGGTCGTGTGGGACATTTTTATACGCAAGGGTTCATTTCGGTCATTTTGGCTCCTAATTGGGGACGAAAATCTGCCTGGGGAGCGGAATAGAATTTGCATACAATAATGGACCAATCAAACGCATCATGCTTCCCCAGAACGAGGCTAGCCTCGAAGCAAAAGATCAATATAAAAATATTCTTTCTTCCATGTTTTGTTCTTTTTTTCAAGGGAGTTTGCATCATGTCATGTCAACGGTATTTTGATATTTTTGCGATGCCTGCACTAGAATAAAAAAAGGCACAAGTGCCATCCAAGGTAGTGGATCATCACTACTTTAAAAGCCAACCATATTCTTTTTGGTGCCATACATTCCAGGAATAAAACAACTACAATTGAGACCATAAACATTTCCATTAATTACGTCCTGCTATGCCACAACATGCTGGAAATCTCGATCCATTTCATACATTGCTTTCGAAATCTTGTTCAATATCGTAGAAGACTGAAACTCAAGTCTAAATTTTCAAACTTCCGGTAACCTTGATAATTGTCGCAAAAGGCTGGAAGTGAAACAAATGTCCTAAAATGGCAATAACTGGTTTGCTTTCATGGAATGCCGGGACTTAACTGCTTAAAAGGTTTGTTGTTAAGCCAAAAACAAACAAAATCAAGGACAACATACTCGCAGAAAGGACGAAGAGATTCATCCCAATTAGTTCATGCCATTTTGTTGATAAAGCAAACAGTGTGCGGTGCGCGCGTTTATATTCAAATTTCGTGTAATTTACGTTCTATTGAGTCTGACAGCGTTCTCTCTTAAAGGCCAAATAACGAGGAAATGTTGATTTTATTGAGTTCCCGAAGAAAACCGAATAAAGTTAGGCTGATGCTTTCAAAGTATTCTTTAAAAAATAGCGTCAACACATAGGGACTTCTTTGTTGCATGACTAAACACGTACAGTGAACCCCCGTTTAACCGGACCCCGATTATCCGGATGTCTCGCAATCCGAACGAAATTGTAAGGGAACGGAATTATTGGACCAGTTTGTTGCAGACGACTTTTGAAAACATTGTGGGTAAAGAAGAAATTGCTCGTGACGAGCAATTTCTCCTTTTCCCACAATGTTTTCTGCCATATCAGAAGATTATCTTTGAATTTCATTACGTTTTGATGTCTTCTGCAAACTCTTTCAATTTGGGACGGTCGACAATTTGGCGTTTGATAAAGGGTTATAAGTATATACCGCTCATACAGACCGTTTATGTCTTAATTTGAATAAGAAAATGCTCTGCTTCATTAGTACGGATTATTCGGTAAACCGGACATTTTGTTGGGAACGGACATGTTCGGATAAACGAGTGTTCACTGTATATGTCTTCTTCAAAGATGAAGTAAATCTATGGACTTGTATTGAACTCCTATACTAATCTGCTCACTGCATATCTTTTAGACATGGTTCATGTTTGTGACGCATATTTGTGCCACAAACATATACAAACACAATAAATAAATCAACTTGACACAGTCTAAACTCGCCAAAAACGTTCCTTTCACGTGTTGACACAAAAACACAAGGGTATTTTACTGGCTTAAATGGCTTCATGATGCCTTTCGTTGAAATATATTTTATAATATAGTTTGGTAACCACTGTAACAAAAGGATATATTTCTACTTATAATCAATGTACTCTTTTGTCGCCATGGGGGTTTCTTTCTTATACCCTAACTAATTTAACATTGCCTTTCGATGAATCATATGTAACAAAAGAATTTCGGAACCACTGTGACAAAAAGATGAATTGCTTCTAATAATCAATGTATTCTTTGGCCACAATGGGTGTCTTTCTTATGCCTCAAATAATTTAACGGTGCCTCTTATTGAATAATCTCATACAAAAACACTGTGACAAAGGGATATGAAGCTGCTAATTAGTAATAGCCAATGCTCTCTTCCAAGTTTCACAAAGACAATGTGTATTATTCTTCCATTAAGTGTCGTTTGCTTTCCGTTTGTAGCAATTAAATGCTAACGCTAGAAACCATCACGATTTAAAAATCAAAATAAAATCAGACGGACCACTACCTTTAATCGGTAAGTTGGAGGTTCCGAGAGATTGCGATTGCGTTGAAAGCCAAAACATCAAAGCTGCTGTGTAAATATCTATACAAATAGCCTTGAACTATGAACCGAATGTGTGAAAACAAACGTTAGATTGTATATATAATAGTGTTCAAACTAATTGATAAAGTTAACGACAAGTCCCTCGTTCCGTATAATTTTCTTTTGATTTCAATGTTGTGTACTTGAGTTATTATATCTAGTGCCAACTAATCGCAAAACATGTAATGTTCACCTATTATCAGAATACATAGAGTCTTTCTTATGCCTTAAATGGCTTCATGATTTCTCTTGATAAACCATCTGTAACAAAAAAAGCTAAGAGCCATTGTGACAAAAGGCTAACTTCTAACTTAAAAGCAATGTATCCATGTGTCAAAATGGTTTCTTCCCAATTTCACAACACAGTTGGTATTTGTCTCCCTATTATTGTAGTTTCCTTTTAGTTTGGAGCAATCATACATGTCGAAATCGGGAATGGATTTAGTCGCTTTAGCAAAAGACAATCGTAGCTGTTCAAACAAAATATTTCACAAAATGGAAGAGATGTGGCCGTCTGTTTAAACAGCAACATAGAACATAGTAGCAAACAGGGCAACAGCTTAACTTTGTCTAATTGTAGCCATAACAATTGACCGGTCGGACAAAAAACCTCACTATGACAACGGCGCCGGATCCCATACTTAACAAATACAAAATTAGCTCATGTCTTTCAGTTTATAGATGTATGTTACAGACTGCAATAATATTTTAATATCTCGCGCCAGTGCACGATGAATATCCCTAACGATTAAACCAATAGAAATGTGAACAGATCTCAAACAATCAAATGCATGAGGGCGTTGCTTTTGATAGTTCGCGGTTCACTGCATCATATAACAGGGGTTTAAATCCATCATTTGGTCAAACCTATGTAATGATATTACACAGCATTGCTACAAGGATAACCATTGACCAATGTACATCAGACAAGTCAATGCCTTACTATATAGACTTGCATGTCAAAAAAATATATGAGGCGGGGTTTTGTTTATTGGTCAGTTAGTTGGTTAGTTGTACAAACAACACAGGGATATTCAAAGATAGTAAAATATGAGTCAAAGTGATTAGACGTAGAATTCAATTTGTGTTATTCTGATGGACAATCTCATGGAGGAAAATATTGCTTACTACAAACAATGTTACGAAGATTTACAGATTCGTGTCAAAATAGTTTGGTTGGCTTAGAGTGTATATACAATATGCTTGTGCGTGGCGATTCTCTTCTACAACTTGCTGCTATAATGTTTTGTATAAAGGGGTACGAACTAATTATAAGTAGTCTGTCTTACCTTCAAAGCATGATGCCACTGCCTGCAAATGTCCAATCCAACAATATCACAATATCACATTATGCACCAGAATATCCTATATCGGATCCTTTAAAATGTTACAAACTGTTCAGTACATGACATGTCTTAAACAAACAACACCTGCGATGTGTGTATACCGTTAGGTATAAGGTGGGCTACTTATCCAATGTTTGGGTTTTTATATAAAAGTCACGTGACCACATGACCATTATAAAAGCTTAAAATAGCATACAGGTGTACTTGATTAAAAGGCTTCGTAACCTCACATTGTGACGCTCTGATGATTCTTGGCTTTTAAAGGGAATCGAACTCCTTCATTATAGATTCAGCTACATATTCTCCTTTTCCAACAAAAGTTCCACAACTGCCCCGTTTAATCCAATCAATGCTTAACAAAGAGGCTAATAAGTTTTGTCAGGCGGGGTGATTATGTGATCAATGTTCACGATATGAAACCAATTTGCAACTGGTAGCACCCATGAATGACCCGATATTTATGCAATTTTTAAGCAGATAAGTTTTGTTTTCCACTTTTTATATACGCCAAGTTCCGACGACCATTTTTCCGCTGGCGAAAGCTGTTTCCATTTTGGCAGTGCCGTTCGCTCTAAGATCATGCAAACTAGACATTTTCTGCAGAATTCATAGGCACCATCGTAAACATTGATCACATGATCACCCCGCCTATTTGTATAGTTGGACTTTTTATGTATTTTATATTTACTTTTCCACAGTGGCTGTGTAAGACATTAATCAGCGTTTACCGGTTCAGTCATGCCACCAACTTTTTCTGGATGTTTGTCGAGGGTCTCTATCTGCACATAATCATCGTCTGGACTTACTCGGCGGACAAGATAAAACTCCGGTATCTCGTCGTCATAGGCTGGGGTATGTACCGATTGTGTTCGGCTTTACTCGGTAATTTCCGTAATCAAGTCGTCAAAGGTTGGGGTATGTATCGATTGTGTTCGGCTTTACTCGGTAATTTCCGGTATCTCGTCGTCAAAGGGTGGGGTATGTACCGATTGTGTTCGGCTTTACTCGGTAATTTCCGTAATCAAGTCGTCAAAGGTTGGGGTATGTATCGATTGTGTTCGGCTTTACTCGGTAATTTCCGGTATCTCGTCGTCAAAGGGTGGGGTATGTACCGATTGTGTTCGGCTTTACTCGGTAATTTCCGTAATCAAGTCGTCAAAGGTTGGGGTATGTATCGATTGTGTTCGGCTTTACTCGGTAATTTCCGGTATCTCGTCGTCAAAGGGTGGGGTATGTACCGATTGTGTTCGGCTTTACTCGGTAATTTCCGTAATCAAGTCGTCAAAGGTTGGGGTATGTACCGATTGTATTCGACTTCACTCGTTAATGTTCGTTATATTGTTGGCAAAGGATGAGGTATGTACCGATTGTGTTCGGCTTTAGTCGGTAGTTTCTGTTTTCTGGTCGCCATAGGGTGGGGGTATGTACCGAATGCTTTCGGCTTTACTCGATCATTACCGTTATCCCGTTGTCATAGGGTGAGGTATGTACCGATTGTATTCGACTTTACTCGATAATTTCCGTTATCCCTTCGTCATTTGTTAGGTGTAGTCTGCTTGACATCATATGGATGCAATGTACCACTATGCATTACTCGTGCATGCGTAGTGGTAGAACTCAACTAGGAAGGGAATTTAATCTTTCAATTGTAGACATATACAACATGACTAGACAAAACCCAAATGTTATAGATCTTTAAAATGGCTTTTCTTAAGTTAATTCCTGCTTGTGATTGGTCAATATTCATTTAACCAATCAGAAAGTGAAATCATTAACCACAAAGAATATAGACGAAACCGAATAGTGACCAGCATTTAAGAAGACTCTTTGATTCAGCACCGAACATTTTTGCCATGCGTTGGCTCATCTTTGATAAAAAACCAAGCATTTTCTTGTTTATAAAATTCACACATGTATTTATCTCTTGGTTCTGTTTTCAGGTTTACCAGCAATCAACCTCATAATCTGGATAATTCTGCGGCTCGAATTCGCAAATGACCAGTAAGTATTTCGATTGAATGGCTTCCTCAACTAACCTAATGTCAACTTATATCATATATAACAGTCTGGAAAAATTCGTTCAAAATATATAAATTGAATGTAAATCTTTATAAACCTACTCTAAAAGAGATATGGAAGGGTTTGACGGCATTGACTTTTCATACGAATTCAGACAAAGATCTTTGTGCATTGTTTTCTTACAGAGCCAATCTCAATTTTCGGACTGACGCCATGTCTTTTTTTATTATTATTTTCAGTAGTTGGCTAGTATATAACAGTTAGGTTGAGCTAAAACCCCATTTAACTAAAAGGCTTAATCCCTTTCAATCTACTTTAAAATTGACGACATACTTTCTGTTTGCACTTCCTGGTTACCGTTTTACAATTCGTTCGCGATAGCCTGACCCCCTTTGTTTTAAGTTTACACTAAAGGCATTTTTGGACTAGGATATGCTTGCATCGATAGTCCATTGGATCCATATTTGTAAACTGAGTTTCGTAGCGAACTTGTTTACCGAAATAAATTTACACGATAACCTATTCACTTATGTGTGCATCCTCATCAAGAGTAGCTCTCAGCGGACTAATCCCTTCGCAAGAAGTAGACCATACGTGATTTACACATCTTTATTTCTATTTATAGTTGCTGGTTACCGTTTCACGACATATCTGACTACGACTTCGCCATGATTGGGCCTATTCTGCTTGTTCTTCTTGTAAGTATAAAACAACAATCTATATGTGTCCACAAACATGTATCGGAGCATTTCGGCGACGTTTTTATGTATAATTTCAAATTAATTAAAAACCACGATTTGAGGGTTCTCAACAGATTCAAAGTACTGAAAGGAAAAGGAGGCCAGGTTAAAGGTCATACACAAGCATGATATTTCATTTTGTATTTATACCGTCATCAAAGTGAATTAATTTCGTGGAATATCATGACCAAATGCAGAAGTCGTTTTCAGATTATATCACGCACATGTTCATATTGCGTGCATTATATTCTTCTTTCTTTGATATGTCAAGCTCTGACTGTAAAGATATTCCCCTTCCTCTAATGAGTTGCAAGAGAATAACTATTCTTTTTGTTCATAAAAAAAGAGCTCTGTAACAAAATGAGAGTGTTCTCAGTATTATCATACTCTACGTTTGCCATACACATATTTATTTCATTACTCGTGAGAAATACAATAGATTCCTGAATAGTAATGCACATGTCCCATCATCTTGATAACATATCGTTAAAATCAGCATTGAACCATTAAAATAGTATAACGTAGACAAAACAAAACATCTTTATCAAAATAAAAGACGCAAAAGTCATCAGCAACATAGCAGAAAAACCTAAAAGGACAGCGCGCGTGTGGTAAAAAAAACCTCAAAAGGAAATTAATGAAGAAACGCCAAATTCACCGAGTAATGAACAGGAAATTCGGTTAGAGCACTCCGCCTGTAAATTCTTTGAAAAAGCTAAAAATGTCATTTCGAGGGTTGACAATGGCGGATATCAAGTGCGAATAAAACGAAAATGAACCTTCAATGCAGCTCACGAACGATGTTTTTGATTCTGCTTCGAATTTGATTTTACCTTGTTTCCAACGATCATGATGATACATTGACGATGGCCTTTCTGTCTGGATACAATCTGGTACACGCTTTCCAATTGCATTTGTTGTTTTTTTATAACAATTAATACCATGAAAAAAGTCAGTGTGAAAACTCAATTTGTACCACAGTCGATAGTTAGGTTTATTCAAATCCTATGAATTAGTTTTGTTATTTAGCACGACAAAAAATAGATGTAAACTTTAAACCAGCCCAAACAACTTTACAAAACAGGTGTTAACAGTGAAAGCATCTTCTATTTGTGTCATTTTTATTTCCTTCGTTTCTTTTTCAATGCCTGTGTGTCTTAGCATTTTCGTTTGGTGTCATTTTCAAGTTTATCGTTTTTTGTCCAAAGGATGTTAATCTTAACAATTTCTTATGGTATCATTTTAATGTCCTTCATTTCTTTTCCAATGACTGATAATCTTCGTACCTTCTCATGGTGTCATTTCCTTTGCCTTCCTTTCTTTTCCAATGGCTCTCTGTCTGTCAAAGCATTTTCGTTTGGTGTCATTTCCATGTCCTTTGTTTATTTACAATAACTGTTCGTCTTAGCACTTTCTAATGATGTTATTTTCTTGTTCTCCATTCTTTTTCCAATGCCTGTTTATCTTAGCATCATCTTATAGAGGTCTTTTATGTCTTTTTTTATTTCAAAATAACTGTTTGTCATGGAACCTTCTTTTATTGTCACTTTTATGTCCTTCGGTTCTTTATAAATATTTATCTTTTCATCTTCTCATGTTATCATTTCCATGATCTTCGTCTTCCTACCAATTGCTGTTTTTCTTAGCACCTTATAATGCTTTCTTGCGACAGTTGTATGGTGCTATTAGCTATATCATCTTTTTTTTCTTGTTTACAGGCAAACATCATTTTCCTGTCTACGATAGTGTGGGTTTTGATCACCAAACTTCGGGCTTCTCACACTTTAGAGACAAGACAATACAGGTAAGAATAGGGGTTCTTATCTTAATATATAACAATCTATAAAGTTCTCATTCCTTATAATTTCTTCCCTCTACTTAAACATATTTGTATCTTTACTTTTTAACATTTTAACAACATTTTCTCTTTTTAGATGTCTTTTGTCATTTCGACATCTAAACAACATTTTCTCTTTTTAGATGTCTTTTGTCATTTCGACATCTAAACTACATTTCTTCTCTAAGCCGTCGAGTGTTGACCTACGTTCCTTTCAAATTGTATCTTTGTCTTGTGCCTTTATAGCAAAAACTGCTATTTCATATGTTATTTAATGGTCAGTTATTTCTCTAAAAACTATTAATCTTTTTTTAATGCCAAAGTTTCAAAAACTGTTATTTTTATGTGTTGTGTATCGGACAGTTATTCCTCTAAAATAGATCTATCTTTCACTATGCCATATTACTGACAACAGTAGTTTCATTTGTCTTTTAATCAATTGTTTCTCCAAAGTCTATGTACTTTTGTCATTACCTGCTGCTTTTAAATTCTTTGTTACTCAGCTATTCCTCTTAATGTTTCCATGTATTTATTTGACCTTTGTGTCTAACATCCTTACATGTTTACTGTGCATTTATTCCATGGTGGCACGAATTTCATGATAATGTTTATATTTTGCAGTTTGATATTTGCCAAAACGTTTCATCCGTAGAAATTTATAAAAGCATTTGCACAACACATGGCAAAACCCTGTCTAGTACTGGTGAAACCCAGGGTACCGTTTTACTAAACAGTTTACGCTTAAGATTTGCGTAAGTCTAAAACAACAAGTCCTTTTATTTCAATATTTGGCAAAGCAGTATTGCAAAGTAACACATCATTGGAATCGTCTCTCCGAGACGCTTCCAATGACGTATCACATTGCAATATTGTACTTTCATTGAAGATATTATCCATGTTAATCAATTATGTTTTACGCAAACATTTTCTGTAAGTTGTTTAGTAAAACGGGCCCCAGGAGAGTTATATAACTGATACAATTTTGACACACCGCTAAACCCAATATTAAGAAACAACCAAAGAATCATCTGAAACAGTTATCGTATTGACGATTCACCATTACGCAAGAAGCTATGATATTTGATATCCCTTCATGTTGTTCTAAAGGACGCGTTCCTTAATTACACCAAGAATACTTTTTCAATTAATATTTTACATTTGATAAAATAAGAAAGAAACACGAGTTGTCAATAACTCTGAATGGATCAACGCAAGGAGTTAAACATTATTAAAAATCGTGAATCATGTTCAATAGTAGGCAAGGAGATTTAACTGCCTTTGATGACATCTTTGTAACTAAGGACCATTGTACCTTTAAACGTCATCCAAGAGCATGCGTATTACATTTTAAGCCAAAACGTCAAGCCCTCAACGGCTTTGATTGGTAACATGGCTCAAACAAATTGAGAAAGGTACAAAGGAAAGTTGGTTATTGGTTATTCGATATTACTCATTTCTAGGGATAAGGCAAGGTGGATGAAATGGTATACCATGCATTTCGTGACTTTATGTTTATTTTCCCGACGGGAGAGGGTTTCAGACAGCATAATCTGTTTCATGATTTTAAATCGTTGTTTTACTGCTTTCAGTACGTAAAAGGAATCTTATCAGGAGTTTAAATACCCACAAGTGTAAAGTATATATCTGTAGGTTTAGGCATCCCATTCGAATGAATAGACATTGAGATTTTACTTTATCTTTTAAAGATGTCATCCATTTCTATTTTTTCTGGAATCTGGTTCATAATTTTGTTTGGTGATTACATTGGATCCTCTTCGAGCTACCCATATTTAAAGAACAGTAAACATTTTGTTACCATGGATCCTAGGAAAACCATAGAATGCCATTTTGATTCCGTTATATCGCTAATTCCAAGAAGACTGTTCGAGTCATAATTATTCTGTTTGTTTGTGTTTTTTTCTCAGGAAAGCTGTTTCATCTACCATAATCATGATGGTCTTTTTTCAGGAGAGCTGGCTTTATAAGTCTGTTCTCTTATTTACAGTTCCAACCACGAAAACTTCTTTTACTTTTCAAAGAAAAGCTGTTCGACTACCTATTATTCTCGTTTTTGATATTTCCAGGAAAGCTGTTTTAACAAAAGAATTCGGTTTTCCTATTTCCACAAAGGGGTTCAAGCCACCATAATTCTGTTTCCCTATTTCCATGAATGCTGTTCGAGCAACCTTATTCTGAAAGGTGTTTTACCAACCATCATTTCGTTTTTACTTTTTTCAGGAAAGATTATTGAGCAAACATAGTTATTTTACTTATTCCAGGAAAGCTGTTTAAGGAACTTTTATTCTGTTTAACAATTACCAGGAAAGCTCTTTCAATAACTTTATTTCGTTTAACTATTTCCACTGTTATAGTGGGTCATTGTTTCCACGAAAGCTGTTTGGGCACCATTTATCTGTTTCACTATTTCCTTGAAAGCTATTTACCAACCATCTTTTTGTTTTACTATTTGATTTATCTGTTTCACTATTTCCTGAAAAGCTATTTACCAACCATCATTCTGTTTTACTATTTCTAGTAAAACCGTTTCAGCTACCCAAATTCTATTTTGATATCTAGGAAAGCTGTTTGAGCCTCGACTAAGTTTGCTTTACCATTTACCTTCGGACTTCACTAGTTTTAGTATTTCATGGATGTTAGAGTAACTGTGTGTGTGGTATGGTTACCGTTTCCAGGAAAGCTGTTAAAGCCACTACATTCTGTTTTTTATTTCCTAGAGAATTTCGGTGATCTTATTTTACTTTTTCCAGAAAAACCTGCATAAGGCGCCATGGTTCTATTTTACTATTTTCAATTCCAACAAATCAATCCGAGTCACTAATATTCTATTTAACTATTTTCCAGGAAAGCTGTTCGAGCCACCATAATTCTGTTCCCATTACTCGGAATCACGTATGTGTTGTTTATAATGCCACCAAGTGATCATCCACAGGTGAAGGTCGTGTTTAATTATATCAACGCCATTCTGCAGTCTTTCCAGGTAAATACATCAAGTGATTTATTGATCAAATGCTTAATTTTTTTATAATGGCTTTACTGCTATTTCCAGGTAAACAGTGGCTGATTTATATACCTAAGATTTATTCAACAATTTAGATAATTCGATTATTGTTTTTACCTGGAAAATATTGTTAAAAGATTTTTGGTTTATTGATTGAATGGCTTGATTACTTTCTTGTATAATATGTTTCTTGCTTTTTCCAGGTAAATAGTGATTCATTGACTGATGATTGGACTTATCTAATGGTTTATATAAAGGGGTTTTATCATTTGAATCATTTGATCATTTGAAGGTTGATTGTACTAGAGATGGATTAATTGATATATTGATTCATCGAAAAACGAAACACATTTTCCTTAATTATATGTATCTTAAACATATGGGAAGCAATATTAGATAAAAAAAATAATGAACTTTCAAAAAATAATGAACTTTCAAAGAGAATGATTTCTTTCTAACCTTTTATAGAGACCTCTTTATTGAAAAGTTAAGTTGCTCGACTCAATGAATTCTTTCATTTGTCGCAATGGTTTCTTAATGTCATCTAAAAGAGATGCAACATCTTGACATATTTTGAGTAGTGGTGTTAATGTTTCCTTTATCTCGTCAATACGTTTCGGTTGTATACAAATAAGAATGCCATTGGATAAATCAATGAGGTGCGGCCATACTAAAACAAAGCCTGTTAAAAAAGCAAATCCTTGTCATGAACATGATAAATAAGTAGTTGAACAGTTCATGTTTAACCTATAATTGCCCATCTTGAAATGGTCCACAAACAGATTTAGTTTTAGCCGGATTAATCGAAGTGGTTGGAATTGTATTTACCTATTTGGAATAAAGCATGGTTTCGAATTATCCAAATCAAACAACCGAAGTTTTGTTTTTGTACTTACAGGGACTTCTGGTGGCTATTTTCTATTGTTTCCTGAATGGAGAGGTAAGTGTATTCTATAATGCAGGACAATGTTAGAAAAGCAAACAATGATAACAATAAATTAATTCTTCTTTTGGAGATTCCTCATCAATATTCCATTATAGTTATCGTCTGATATTTCATTTAAATACAATTTGTCATTATCATTATTTTGTATCAACACCTTTAGACACATGCCTTCTTCGACATCATCTCCAACGCGTAGACACAATCATCGCCGTCGTCGGTTTCTTGTTATTCTTCCTCTTCATCAAACTCATCATTCTTGTCAATAAAGCCATCACTATCATTATCATCATCATCATCATCAGCAGCAGCAGCAGCATCGCTATTTCCACCATAGGGTTGCTTTTTTCCATCAATATCACCACCATCCTAATTTTCTCCATAATCGTTTTCGACTTTATCATCATTACCAGCAGCAGCAGTATCGTAGCAAACATCGCTCTTATGTTCTTGTGTTGTCAATGTCAACGTCTTTTAAAACAACATCACCATCAACAATTCTATTATCGTCATCATCCATTCCATCATCATCTTCTTCGTCACAATCAGTATCATATATTTTCCTTTCGAATGACACTGTACACAAAGTCCTCAAAATAATTTTCAGGTAAAGACGGTTCTAAAAAAAAAGTTCTCCAGGTTCAATGACGCGCGGAACCTGAGCACGAAATACACGAAGTCCTCCGTCATCGGTTACTATGGCAACACCACCACCTACGGCAACACTAACGGGGGTACGGCCGGGGACCAGAAACGCAGACTTAACGGCTCGACCAGTGGGAACCAGCCAGAGAGCATACCATTGCGGGATACCAAAGTTGTTGAGGAGGAAATGAACGAATCTTGAAATGGCGGGTTTTATATTATGTGTATTTGTGCGATGGGATGAGCAAGGCATGTATTGAGGCTTGACTCAAACCGCGTTCTACATGTGTTCGTTTGAACCTGTTGTCCCTATATGGTGAATTTTCATTTGGTCCAAATTGAAAGCAATATGTATGTATTAGTGCGGTGTAATGAGCAAGACATGTGTTGACCCAGACCGTTACCCAGACATGTGTTCGCTTGAATCTATTAGACCCATATGGTAAATTTGGATTATATTTTTCTTGAAAAAGTATTTGACCGAAATGTTAAAAAAAAAAAGAGTTTCTTAAAGACGCCAATAAATGTATACGTGGTTTGTAAGTAAAACATGCGTATGAGTCATTGAAATAGAATCTTGCTTGTCTGATATATATTACTATGATAAATTGAATTATCAGCAAAATGACAAGAAGAAATGTGTCTCCATTATACCACTTTGCCGAAGAGGTGGCGTTGTCACATTGGTTTTGAAAGATTTCTCTAGCGGCTGTGGCAAACTGGTATACCATAGGGTAAAGAGTTACTGTACAGGCGTGCAAAAGATTCAAGAATCCATTGTGGCGAAAGGATAAATGAACTTCATGCCTCAAATGGTCGAAGTTACAACAGACAATAGGTTTATGTTTCGTGGGCTCTTGCATCTTATGTCAATGCAATTGAAATGGATAGTTGAAAGGTTAATTGTGACAAAACGGAATGTATTTTTATTTTGTTCTTGCATGGCCCAGTAGTTAATATTGCTGTATTAAGTTAAAACGTATCTCTTTTACACCGATTGTTACATAAACCTGAATCTTGTTAGATTCACATTTGATGACAATTACTAACATTGAACATCCGGTTATGTTTTCTAATGCGTTGAATCACATTTAGCTATCACTAGAATTGACAAATCCATTTTGACACTGCGAATGGTGATTTCAAGAATAGGGTGTAGAATATGAATGGGGGATTTCTATGTGTAAAGTGACATGGTTCGGTTTTCGTATTTGTACAGATGATTCTTATAAATGAGTGCATTTAAAGTTTTAATGATTCGACATTGAGGAGGATAAATCACTTTTTTCCTGTGTCAATCAATCATTGTCGTACTTTACAATAATCATTATAATAAAAGCTATGTTCAAAGCATGTCCCGAAGGGGACTTTAAATATAAAATTTCAGTTTTGGGTCGAAGACTCTACTAACAAAACCAATTTATCAGCGACTTCAAATATCACCTTGAAGTCTCATTGCTGAAATGTTTAATGAAAATATGGAAACAAAGAGTTTTTATAGAAATATCATAATTAATTTTACTCTTTCCTTTATGTCTTATTGTTTTTTAATTTCAGGATAAGTTAGCAAATATATAATATGAAAAATCATGTATGTTGGATCAGAGATCTAAAAACAAACATTTAATGTTCAATACAAAAAATGAAACCGTTTCTCCTCATTATCAAAGGGAGGCAACTCTTACTAAAATAAAGAAATTACCTATAAAGAGTTACTCCCCTCATCTCCTGCGATAAACCATTTGAACAGCAAAATTAGTTGCTTATGATGAGCAATTTACCCCTGTATCGTATTGGTTTCATTAATGTGTTGGTGTTATGAAATAGAGACCGATATCAAATAAAAAATAAATGACGTTCTTTTTCGAATATTTTTCTATAGTAATTGCTTATAATTTGTTTAGAATATTGATTATTGTTGAATCTTAAGGTGGACCCTGTTACTTACGAGATTCGAACCCGCGATCCCCGTGTCCAGAGGCCAATGCGTTACCCCTGGATCACTTGTTAGATGTGTTACGGATAAGATTATCTCTCAAAAACTTAGATGAGTCATCTTTGCATAATGTATTTTATTAAGTAATATGCACAATGTACATCTACTTGAACAGAACAGAACAGAACAGAACAAAACAATATTTTGTTTGACGAATACATTGTACATAATCATGTTCCCATACAAATAGATTCCTGATACATAAATCACTGTGATTTAGATTTTACCAAACAACTTGGTCTTGGACTTTGATGGTTTGAAAAGTCCTTTTGAAAGCAAAGGAATTAAAATGTTGTCTGGTTTATCCCCTTCTTTTCCTGCAAATATTAAAAGTCCGCCTTCAATTGGACTCTCGATATGATGGCCGTTATTTTTTACCCTTGTAATAATTTCTGAGTTTTTCGGACAAAAAAGCAGCCCGCTTAAAAACACATTCGAACAGCTCTGCACTCTTCGTGAGCGAATTTTGGTCCGAAATATGGCGGATTCTATACACAGGTAGTATTGTTACAAAATTGATATTCTTCATTGGATATTAGAAGAATCTGGGATAACTATTTATTCTTATTAATTAGTGCAATTGTTATAATTAATGTTTGTAAAAAACTATTTGAAAACCTTGTAGGACATTTACACGTGTATTTATTGTCCATTGTTCAAATGTGGTTGAGAATTATTCATTTTTCATATTATTGCAAACTTTGTAAATATGATTAAACATTGTATTATTATCAATAGTAAACGTTAAATCATACGTCTCTTCTTGTTCAGTTTTATTCTTTTTATCGAATTGGGCTTGTTTACAGGTTCGTTCAAATACTGAATCAACCATCAACATTCATTTGATGGTTCCCAGTTTCATACCTCTGTCTGATGAGGTGCGAGGGAACCATCGTCATTGCGCATGCTTGCTTTTATGATTTCTGAATCGAGTTTCAGGAAGGTTTCGATACTCTTTTGGGATTTATTAAAGGTTTCAAAAGCTTTTTGGTGTGATATATTCTGTCGATTTATCCATTTGATATCTTTTCTTTGAAAATCTACCAAAACAAAGATAGAGTGCCTTGCCCAAGCATACTTTAGTTCATTGTTAATGCTAATCATTTCGTCATGTTTCTTCACATGTTGATTAAACAGCACCTCCTTAATCAACAGTAATGAGTCCAAGTCTACTAGCAGTGTTTGAGTTCCATCCAATGCTCAGATATTTTTACCCGTTTTTGTCGTTGTCTGCTGTTGCTTTTAATTTTAACTTGTAACTAAGTTTGTGTCAAAAAGTCAGGATCCACTTGCCATGTGTGAGGTCTCTCCAATGCTCAGTTATCTCATCTCATTTCTGTTGTCAACTGTTGTTTTTTAATTTTACCACTAACACAAACTATAAAAGTTTGTGCCCAAAAGTCATTGTTTACTTGCTATGTTTGAGTTCCATCCAACGCTACGATATTTAAAAAATCGTCGTCTGTCGTTGCTTTTAATTTTGACATTTAAAGTTTGTGTGACTGGTCTAAATCGAAAGAAACAGCTGACGATAAACAAGCACAAGAAAATAAGAACAAATACAGTTCGTTTGCAGAGAAATTTCAATGGAATCGGATAAAACCTATTGTTACTATTGCGCACTTAATACTTTGGCACATTCACGATTTTTTCAAGATTAACCCTTAGAATGCTATATAATTTTCTAAAAATATATTTCAGTGTCATCCGCTTTCGAAAACTTTAAATAGTTGCTTAATTTGATATGGAAAAATACTCAGATTAGCAAACAGGTTAGATCACAGGCCAGCCGCCAATGTACTTTGCATAAGCATGAAGTCGGTTCCAGCACTATAATGGTTAAAATTCTTCCGCAGAAGATATGGTGTAGTGACGCATTAAGTGCAAATGTGTTTGACCTTTTAACAAACGCCAAATTTTCGACTGTCCCAAATCGAAAGAGTTTGCAGACGACATTTCAAAATGTGATGAAATTGAAAAACAATTTCTGAAAGCGCAGAAAACATTGTGGGAGAAGGAGAAAATGCTCGTTAAGAGCAATTACTCCTATTCCAAAAATGTTCTCCTGAGTCGTCTGCAACAAACTGGTCAAATGTCGTTATTGTTTGGTAATGGGTTAAGTCATGGCGGCAGGTTTGGACTGCATGTAGCCAAACAGGAAGTCAGAGAACCAGTCGGGCACCAGCCATAGAAACCGGAAGAGGAAGTTCGCATCCCAACCGACGGTATATCTGGAAAAACAATGGCGGATGTTCTTGGTTCTTTTCTGTGTTGTTTAGGGATTTTACATGGTGTCAATAAGTTTTTTGTTAAGAGCATTTTATCTTTTTCCCACAATGTATTCCGGAGTCGTTTTTAACAAACTGCTAAAATTGTTTAGTAATTGGTAAAGAGGCGTTTATCGCAAGATACAACACCTAGCAGATAGACTGGTGGAAGACAGTTGTCCAGGGGTAGAGCGTCAACCTCAGGACACGAGAGCTGTGGGTTCGGATTCCATTAGAGTTTTTATTAATCCATAGATGGCGCGAACTCTGATTTCGTGCCCAGGAAGCAGAATCGAGAATGATTAACCTAATTAGTACAAACTTGTTTCACAATCGATGTAACATAAATAAGTTCAGTTACAATAATAGATAGTTTATTGAACATACCTTGCTTTTGGAAAACGTGATGTGATCGCATGTTCGTACGAATCCACCACCTTGTGGACGTCTGGAGACATCACGAGGGATACGAGTTCTGTTGACTGTTTTACAACTGTAAGACAAATGAATATATTCGTACATCGCAATTCGACTATTACTCAGAGGCGCAGGGCGAGACTATACCATTTAGTTAGGATAGATAAAAATGAATGGCTTTATGAGCACATCATGCAGTGCCATTTTGGGACATACCACCACTAACATGGACCACTCTGATGTAACTGAAATTAAGTTAAAAACGACGTTAAATCTCCAACGCAATCCAATTCATTCAATTCAGAGAGCAATTATAAACCGTATGTAAAAGTTTAACAGTTAGTGACTTTTGAAGCTTTATATGCACCACCGTTCAGGACATACCACCACCCATGAATATAAATCCATCTGATGCGACTGAAATTCAGTTGAAAGCCGCATTAAATCTTCAACGCAATCCAATTTAAAAAGCGTTTGTAGTTCAAATAAACTGAATTAAATCAGTAAAAGGTGTTAAAAGATTGCTATGCGGTAGCATTTGGAAAATGGTACCGTTAGCATAAACGACTCTGATGAAACTGAAATTCATACAAAATTCAAAACGGTGTTAAATCTCCATCTCAATCCAACTTCAAAAGCGTCTATAATCCAAATGAACTAAAATTAATCAGGAAATGGATTTGGATGTTTACTATGCAGAATGCTTTAGGAAATACCGCCACCAACATGAACCTCTCTGATTTAACCAAAATTCAGTTGAAAACGGCATTAAATACATGTACCGTACACAAGCACAATCCCATTAGATGGACCAGCTCAAATTATACCGGTCCTTTAACCCATTACCAAACAATAACGACATTACACCACTTTGTTGCAGACGACTCTGGAAAACATTGTAGGAAAAGGAGAAACTGCTCGTGACGAGCAGTTTCTCCTTTTCCCACAATGTTTTCTGCCCCTTCAGAAGATAATATTGCAATTTCATCATATTTTGAAATGTCGTCTGCAAACTCTTTTTATTAGGGACAGTCGGAAATGTGTCGTTCGGTAAAGGGTTTTAAGAAATGCCAACTCACGTGTATCCTTATAAGCTTCCCCATAGAAGTGTTTTGTCTCTTCCTCAAGTCGCCCAAACCGTTCTTCCAAGCCTTTCCTTATTGTGTCTTTATTAACGATACCCGTGGAGAAAAACCCGGGTTCGACTACACTGACGGAGCAACCGGTCTTGGATAACTCACGTCTGAAATGTACATATCGTATGAAAATGTCAATATCGGTATGGCTTAAACTCCAACGCAGTAAATGGCTGAGTTCAAAAAAATGTAAACAGGTGATATAGACTAAGTGCAACGGTAGGTAGATAACCGCGGATATTCCAACGACCGCTAATTTCAGGTATGGTATCGTTCGATTAAAACATAAACATTGCACGAGAGCGCGATGGACCTTATCCTAACTTATAAGAGAATTGTCTTCGTTTTGATGTTAACATAACACATTGAAGATTCAGCGATAGTTTTCCTTCATGTAGGTCATATGTATCGCTTTATGTTTGAACCTCTATACCTTCGTACAATCGTATCTACTCGGAAATCCCCTTAACAAGTCTGTATGAATACACCAGAAATCTTGGGGTAATTCGCATTATTTCCGGCGGATAACGCAAAATGCACACAGGCACTTAATATGTATTTAAATACACACATATTGGTAATGTATCACAATTGAATGGGTTTTTTTTATCCTTTTCATTAAAGATGATCATATCAACACACCTGTGTTTCATATTTTGTCAATCGGTTCTTTCCGAGTAGATACGATTGCAAACGGACATGCCTTTCGTTGCTGACCTACTTTCAAAAATGGCTCCCCGTTACCTCCGAGGTTATTTTAAGAAATGGCCGAGGTGTTCCGAATGTACCTTTGTAAAGTTCTATAACCTGTAGGTTGTCTCCCATTTCTTGGTTTTGCCTCAATAACACGTACGTGAAGGGATATCTCTTTTTTACCAGAATGCTCCATATTAGTTAATTCATATTTAATTGCACGGTCACCCAATTTCTCAAGTGTTCATACCCTATAAAAACAAGTTATCGGCGTACTAATTCCTTTGCGGGAAATAGACCAGCAAAATCGGTGTCTATGACAGTAAATAACATTTAGGTAATTATAAAGCATATTATGATATATTTTCAGTAATAAACGTGCTTGTGTATTAAAACACATATAATAGATATAAGGTAGGTACGAGTTGATTAGGAATATACGACTAAATCAAAGATTTGGATACCAGTTGAACAAAAAGTGTACGAGTTGACTAGGGTGGGAGTTGAATAGGGTACGAATTGACCAGTAACATTTTCACACATCTTTAGATTCCATTTTTACATGAATAAGATTAACCTATCTCATTCTGCTGTTTATAATATATTATGCGTGTACGGGTTGACCAAATAGGTGACGAGTTGACTAGGGTACGAATTGAACAGTAACATATTGCAACTTCTTTAGAATCTATTTTTACGTAAAAACGCATAACCTATCTCAGCCTGGTGTTTATAATATATTACCTGAGGGTATCTGTAAATCCTTCCACCCCAAACTTTGAGGCATTATACGCCGCCGTTGCTATGGCAAGTCTTCCGCAGATACTCGCCATGTTTACTATTCGGCCACCCTCTTTCCGGACGAGAGGTAAAAACGCCTTGGTGACGTAGATTACGCCCATCAGATTGACGGCAAGCGTCTGTTCGAAATCTTCGTCTGTCAGCCATTCCGTTGGGGCTACTGGTCCTGCGACCCCAGCGTTGTTTACAATGGCCCATAAACCTTGAACGACAAGTCAATGGATTGTGTTGATCTTTCTATTTTTTATTATTTTTTTATTTTTATTTCTATTTCTTCAATTTTGTCCTCATACTTATTGCATTCCTTCAAAGGAATAGACAAACCGTCATTATGTATACAGTCAAACTTGTGTTAAGAGGCCAGCCTATGGGACAGAGTAAATTGGCTGTTTAAGACAGGTTGCCTGCTTGACAGTAATTGAAGTACACTATAAATCTAACAATGGGACTTTCTGTACTGGCTGTTTAAGGCAAGTTGGATGATTTAAAGGGTGGCTGCTTAACACAAGTTAGACTGTATTTTCATAAAAAAGGTTGCCATCGTTTTTTATTCAAAATTTGCATATTATTTATTTTTCTGACAAGTTTTGTATATACATGTCGCAATTTGTATATCAATATAATGTCTTGTGACAAAGAACTATGTCTAGTTCTGAATTTAAAATTCATTTTGTTCTGTTCATAACGGAAATGAGGTTGGAACCGGCACAAAAACCAACGAATCATGAACTTTCATTTTACAACAGTAAGACCACATATTCTTTATATATTCGTTTGACATCTCACTGTGGTGATTCAAGGTCAAAGAAGTGATCATCCCTCAGTCATGATGCGCTAGGCATTTCATTGTAAAAAGAGATATGTTCTTGAACAAGTACAATGGGTTAAGAATGAATGAATGAATGGTGTTTTAAGGCGCGTCGACAGCTACGGTCATTTAGCGCGCATTATGATGATGTGGATGAATGGATATTAAAAATATTAACAGGTTAAAATGTGTTTGTTTAAAGAAAAAATAAATAAGAATTTGTAATTAATGAACAAAAGTAGACAGCAGAAAATTTGTAAAGAATTAATGATTGTTGATTGTTTGTAATGAATGTGTGATATGAAATAAATTACAATGGGTTAAGAAGTAAGAGGTCTTCTTTTATCCATCATGAGTCAAGAACTAAAAGTAGCAGAAAGGATTGCTGACATGGTATAAACCGCACAAACAAACAAACAAACAAATACAAAAACAATTTCAAGAAACGAGTTGCTCTGCAGACTCATACTTGTTTGATAATAAGTGCCTGGGAACCATCGCCTGTTCGTTAACGAGCGTTTAGAGGTTTGAACGTACAACCACTAGTCTGGATTACCTACCCCTTAACCTTACATTCATTATAGTACGACGGGAACCAGACTACGTATTTACCTTGGTTTACTCTCCAACCGGTTCCAAACTCATGCTTGTTTGAATAAGCGTGTTTCGGAACCATCGGCTGTTTGTTAACGAGCGGTTTGTATTTTGAACGTGCGAGGGAATACCTTGGTTTTTTGGGAGGAGTTTATCGACAACCGCCCTGGCCCGTTTGATACTGTCCTTGTTGGTCACATTCAGATCAATAACGGTCACGCCCTTCGAACATTCGTTCTTGATTGTCTTCGCACCGGATTCCGTGAGGCAGGCCGCAAACACTGTAATAAAAAGAGAATTGTATCATTGACTTTTTAGATGTAACATTTAAGATCTATATCTGAAAGCGAAGGTACAATGGACATAATCTTTCAAGAAGCAATATGGCGGCTTCCTTATTATGTAAGAGGTGTTTTCATTGGATAAACCCGATCAGTTCAGATAGACGCTTACCTTTAAATCCGAGTTGATCCAGACGCTTGGTCAGCAGGTACCCGAACCCCGAGTCGCACCCAGTTATCAAGACGCTTTTATTCTTGAAGTCGCCGACCTTCACCTTCCTCAGAAGCGCAATTATGATAAATCCGAAAAGGCCGAGGATAGCCGAATATTGGATGAGACACCACAAGCTTTCACACAAACCCATGGCTAGACTACAATACTATATCTGAAAAAGAGTTTGTTTATTGATTTGTTATTTAGGGTTTTCATAGCGTCAACAGTTTTGATCTTTATGCTTTAAATTCAAAGGAGAATATGACCGACCGAATTCAAAAAACATAAACGAGTGATAAAGGCGAAATACAATCGTAGGTAGATAAACGTGTATACTATAATCACCCTTTTTCTCAGGTATGGTATCGTTCGATTGAAACATAAACATTGCACGAAAATCAATTGACTTACTTTAGTTTAGTGCAATGCAAGGCTCAATGGTCGATGTAGGAATACCGCCCAAAGTTTAACATCCAAAAGAACTGACCAAATCGGAAAGAATCTTTGTTATTTATTATGTCAGCAAGAACAGTATGTCCTATGACAATGAAAACATGCCCTTTTCCGTAATATTAACCCATGTGGACAA